>OZ005676.1:11483245-11754642 GCA_963930725.1 Candelabrum cocksii | reverse complement strand
TTGAATATCTCCTTCAATCTCACTCAACTTTAATGAAAACCTCTTGAATATCTCCTTCAATCTCACTCAACTTTAATGAAAACCTCTTGAATATCTCCTTCAATCTCACTCAACTTTAATGAAAACCTCTTGAATATCTCCTTCAATCTCACTCAACTTTAATGAAAACCTCTTGAATATCTCCTTCAATCTCACTCAACTTTAATGAAAACCTCTTGAATATCTCCTTCAATCTCACTCAACTTTAATGAAAACCTCTTGAATATCTCCTTCAATCTCACTCAACTTTAATGAAAACCTCTTGAATATCTCCTTCAATCTCACTCAACTTTAATGAAAACCTCTTGAATATCTCCTTCAATCTCACTCAACTTTAATGAAAACCTCTTGAATATCTCCTTCAATCTCACTCAACTTTAATGAAAACCTCTTGAATATCTCCTTCAATCTCACTCAACTTTAATGAAAACCTCTTGAATATCTCCTTCAATCTCACTCAACTTTAATGAAAACCTCTTGAATATCTCCTTCAATCTCACTCAACTTTAATGAAAACCTCTTGAATATCTCCTTCAATCTCACTCAACTTTAATGAAAACCTCTTGAATATCTCCTTCAATCTCACTCAACTTTAATGAAAACCTCTTGAATATCTCCTTCAATCTCACTCAACTTTAATGAAAACCTCTTGAATATCTCCTTCAATCTCACTCAACTTTAATGAAAACCTCTTGAATATCTCCTTCAATCTCACTCAACTTTAATGAAAACCTCTTGAATATCTCCTTCAATCTCACTCAACTTTAATGAAAACCTCTTGAATATCTCCTTCAATCTCACTCAACTTTACTGAAAACCTCTTGAATATCTCCTTCAATCTCACTCAACTTTAATGAAAACCTCTTGAATATCTCCTTCAATCTCACTCAACTTTAATGAAAACCTCTTGAATATCTCCTTCAATCTCACTCAACTTTCCTGAAAACCTCTTGAATATCTCCTTCAATCTCACTCAACTTTAATGAAAACCTCTTGAATATCTCCTTCAATCTCACTCAACTTTAATGAAAACCTCTTGAATATCTCCTTCAATCTCACTCAACTTTCCTGAAAACCTCTTGAATATCTCCTTCAATCTCACTCAACTTTAATGAAAACCTCTTGAATATCTCCTTCAATCTCACTCAACTTTAATGAAAACCTCTTGAATATCTCCTTCAATCTCACTCAACTTTAATGAAAACCTCTTGAATATCTCCTTCAATCTCACTCAACTTTAATGAAAACCTCTTGAATATCTCCTTCAATCTCACTCAACTTTAATGAAAACCTCTTGAATATCTCCTTCAATCTCACTCAACTTTAATGAAAACCTCTTGAATATCTCCTTCAATCTCACTCAACTTTAATGAAAACCTCTTGAATATCTCCTTCAATCTCACTCAACTTTAATGAAAACCTCTTGAATATCTCCTTCAATCTCACTCAACTTTAATGAAAACCTCTTGAATATCTCCTTCAATCTCACTCAACTTTCCTGAAAACCTCTTGAATATCTCCTTCAATCTCACTCAACTTTCCTGAAAACCTCTTGAATATCTCCTTCAATCTCACTCAACTTTAATGAAAACCTCTTGAATATCTCCTTCAATCTCACTCAACTTTAATGAAAACCTCTTGAATATCTCCTTCAATCTCACTCAACTTTAATGAAAACCTCTTGAATATCTCCTTCAATCTCACTCAACTTTAATGAAAACCTCTTGAATATCTCCTTCAATCTCACTCAACTTTAATGAAAACCTCTTGAATATCTCCTTCAATCTCACTCAACTTTAATGAAAACCTCTTGAATATCTCCTTCAATCTCACTCAACTTTAATGAAAACCTCTTGAATATCTCCTTCAATCTCACTCAACTTTAATGAAAACCTCTTGAATATCTCCTTCAATCTCACTCAACTTTAATGAAAACCTCTTGAATATCTCCTTCAATCTCACTCAACTTTAATGAAAACCTCTTGAATATCTCCTTCAATCTCACTCAACTTTAATGAAAACCTCTTGAATATCTCCTTCAATCTCACTCAACTTTCCTGAAAACCTCTTGAATATCTCCTTCAATCTCACTCAACTTTCCTGAAAACCTCTTGAATATCTCCTTCAATCTCACTCAACTTTAATGAAAACCTCTTGAATATCTCCTTCAATCTCACTCAACTTTAATGAAAACCTCTTGAATATCTCCTTCAATCTCACTCAACTTTAATGAAAACCTCTTGAATATCTCCTTCAATCTCACTCAACTTTAATGAAAACCTCTTGAATATCTCCTTCAATCTCACTCAACTTTAATGAAAACCTCTTGAATATCTCCTTCAATCTCACTCAACTTTAATGAAAACCTCTTGAATATCTCCTTCAATCTCACTCAACTTTAATGAAAACCTCTTGAATATCTCCTTCAATCTCACTCAACTTTAATGAAAACCTCTTGAATATCTCCTTCAATCTCACTCAACTTTAATGAAAACCTCTTGAATATCTCCTTCAATCTCACTCAACTTTAATGAAAACCTCTTGAATATCTCCTTCAATCTCACTCAACTTTAATGAAAACCTCTTGAATATCTCCTTCAATCTCACTCAACTTTAATGAAAACCTCTTGAATATCTCCTTCAATCTCACTCAACTTTAATGAAAACCTCTTGAATATCTCCTTCAATCTCACTCAACTTTAATGAAAACCTCTTGAATATCTCCTTCAATCTCACTCAACTTTCCTGAAAACCTCTTGAATATCTCCTTCAATCTCACTCAACTTTCCTGAAAACCTCTTGAATATCTCCTTCAATCTCACTCAACTTTAATGAAAACCTCTTGAATATCTCCTTCAATCTCACTCAACTTTAATGAAAACCTCTTGAATATCTCCTTCAATCTCACTCAACTTTAATGAAAACCTCTTGAATATCTCCTTCAATCTCACTCAACTTTAATGAAAACCTCTTGAATATCTCCTTCAATCTCACTCAACTTTAATGAAAACCTCTTGAATATCTCCTTCAATCTCACTCAACTTTAATGAAAACCTCTTGAATATCTCCTTCAATCTCACTCAACTTTAATGAAAACCTCTTGAATATCTCCTTCAATCTCACTCAACTTTAATGAAAACCTCTTGAATATCTCCTTCAATCTCACTCAACTTTAATGAAAACCTCTTGAATATCTCCTTCAATCTCACTCAACTTTAATGAAAACCTCTTGAATATCTCCTTCAATCTCACTCAACTTTCCTGAAAACCTCTTGAATATCTCCTTCAATCTCACTCAACTTTAATGAAAACCTCTTGAATATCTCCTTCAATCTCACTCAACTTTAATGAAAACCTCTTGAATATCTCCTTCAATCTCACTCAACTTTCCTGAAAACCTCTTGAATATCTCCTTCAATCGCACTCAACTTTCCTGAAAACCTCTTGAATATCTCCTTCAATCTCACTCAACTTTAATGAAAACCTCTTGAATATCTCCTTCAATCTCACTCAACTTTAATGAAAACCTCTTGAATATCTCCTTCAATCTCACTCAACTTTAATGAAAACCTCTTGAATATCTCCTTCAATCTCACTCAACTTTAATGAAAACCTCTTGAATATCTCCTTCAATCTCACTCAACTTTAATGAAAAACCTCTTGAATATCTCCTTCAATCTCACTCAACTTTAATGAAAACCTCTTGAATATCTCCTTCAATCTCACTCAACTTTAATGAAAACCTCTTGAATATCTCCTTCAATCTCACTCAACTTTAATGAAAACCTCTTGAATATCTCCTTCAATCTCACTCAACTTTCCTGAAAACCTCTTGAATATCTCCTTCAATCTCACTCAACTTTCCTGAAAACCTCTTGAATATCTCCTTCAATCTCACTCAACTTTAATGAAAACCTCTTGAATATCTCCTTCAATCTCACTCAACTTTAATGAAAACCTCTTGAATATCTCCTTCAATCTCACTCAACTTTAATGAAAACCTCTTGAATATCTCCTTCAATCTCACTCAACTTTAATGAAAACCTCTTGAATATCTCCTTCAATCTCACTCAACTTTAATGAAAACCTCTTGAATATCTCCTTCAATCTCACTCAACTTTAATGAAAACCTCTTGAATATCTCCTTCAATCTCACTCAACTTTAATGAAAACCTCTTGAATATCTCCTTCAATCTCACTCAACTTTAATGAAAACCTCTTGAATATCTCCTTCAATCTCACTCAACTTTAATGAAAACCTCTTGAATATCTCCTTCAATCTCACTCAACTTTAATGAAAACCTCTTGAATATCTCCTTCAATCTCACTCAACTTTAATGAAAACCTCTTGAATATCTCCTTCAATCTCACTCAACTTTAATGAAAACCTCTTGAATATCTCCTTCAATCTCACTCAACTTTCCTGAAAACCTCTTGAATATCTCCTTCAATCTCACTCAACTTTAATGAAAACCTCTTGAATATCTCCTTCAATCTCACTCAACTTTAATGAAAACCTCTTGAATATCTCCTTCAATCTCACTCAACTTTAATGAAAACCTCTTGAATATCTCCTTCAATCTCACTCAACTTTAATGAAAACCTCTTGAATATCTCCTTCAATCTCACTCAACTTTAATGAAAACCTCTTGAATATCTCCTTCAATCTCACTCAACTTTAATGAAAACCTCTTGAATATCTCCTTCAATCTCACTCAACTTTAATGAAAACCTCTTGAATATCTCCTTCAATCTCACTCAACTTTAATGAAAACCTCTTGAATATCTCCTTCAATCTCACTCAACTTTAATGAAAACCTCTTGAATATCTCCTTCAATCTCACTCAACTTTAATGAAAACCTCTTGAATATCTCCTTCAATCTCACTCAACTTTAATGAAAACCTCTTGAATATCTCCTTCAATCTCACTCAACTTTAATGAAAACCTCTTGAATATCTCCTTCAATCTCACTCAACTTTCCTGAAAACCTCTTGAATATCTCCTTCAATCTCACTCAACTTTAATGAAAACCTCTTGAATATCTCCTTCAATCTCACTCAACTTTAATGAAAACCTCTTGAATATCTCCTTCAATCTCACTCAACTTTAATGAAAACCTCTTGAATATCTCCTTCAATCTCACTCAACTTTAATGAAAACCTCTTGAATATCTCCTTCAATCTCACTCAACTTTAATGAAAACCTCTTGAATATCTCCTTCAATCTCACTCAACTTTAATGAAAACCTCTTGAATATCTCCTTCAATCTCACTCAACTTTAATGAAAACCTCTTGAATATCTCCTTCAATCTCACTCAACTTTAATGAAAACCTCTTGAATATCTCCTTCAATCTCACTCAACTTTCCTGAAAACCTCTTGAATATCTCCTTCAATCTCACTCAACTTTAATGAAAACCTCTTGAATATCTCCTTCAATCTCACTCAACTTTAATGAAAACCTCTTGAATATCTCCTTCAATCTCACTCAACTTTAATGAAAACCTCTTGAATATCTCCTTCAATCTCACTCAACTTTAATGAAAACCTCTTGAATATCTCCTTCAATCTCACTCAACTTTAATGAAAACCTCTTGAATATCTCCTTCAATCTCACTCAACTTTAATGAAAACCTCTTGAATATCTCCTTCAATCTCACTCAACTTTAATGAAAACCTCTTGAATATCTCCTTCAATCTCACTCAACTTTAATGAAAACCTCTTGAATATCTCCTTCAATCTCACTCAACTTTCCTGAAAACCTCTTGAATATCTCCTTCAATCTCACTCAACTTTAATGAAAACCTCTTGAATATCTCCTTCAATCTCACTCAACTTTAATGAAAACCTCTTGAATATCTCCTTCAATCTCACTCAACTTTAATGAAAACCTCTTGAATATCTCCTTCAATCTCACTCAACTTTCCTGAAAACCTCTTGAATATCTCCTTCAATCTCACTCAACTTTAATGAAAACCTCTTGAATATCTCCTTCAATCTCACTCAACTTTCCTGAAAACCTCTTGAATATCTCCTTCAATCTCACTCAACTTTCCTGAAAACCTCTTGAATATCTCCTTCAATCTCACTCAACTTTCCTGAAAACCTCTTGAATATCTCCTTCAATCTCACTCAACTTTCCTGAAAACCTCTTGAATATCTCCTTCAATCTCACTCAACTTCTTCCATGATCATCCTCTCTGTCTCTTGGTATAAAATCCAATATTTTTCTTAAAACAAGATCACCATCCCTTCTCAAGACGACAGCCCATAACTTCATTTTCATCTAGTTCACTGATTCTCCCAGTCTAAGCATCAACATCTTACCCTCAGTTTTCACACATACAGTCATTGATTTCTTTCCCTCATCAATATCTCCATCTTGCTTTTTGTCAAAAACACATCCCACTTCCATACAACATTGTGGGATGAATATAACTAATTTTTGACCGTTTTAAAGCTGTAAGGCTATATTTAAAATCACTGTTTTTGGATTTTGATGCAAAGTATTTTTGTATTTTTGGCCAGGTCTTGTGCAGGCCGGACACGAGATTACACCAGGGATGTTTTTTGATACTGTCAAAGTATGATTTGAATTATTTAACATTAACGATCATCTGTAACATTTTGAAATTTAAAAGTTAATTGTGAACAACGATTAATCATGTAAGCAAATACACAAACATTTCAAAGTAAGAGAAACCACAACTTATTTACATTGCACTCTCATGCTTAACATAATTGCGTTGTACCGAAATAAATTCATTGCGGTTTGAGAGTTGTGTTCTATCGTTGTTATTGAATATATAAACAGTTTTAGATGTAAAGAGATACTTTTTTATTTTTGTTAACATGCTAAGTTCTGACCCAGCGTCATTGAACAATTGTCCAAATAAGTTGTTTTGGTTTATCATCAGCACAAAGAAAATCTAGCGCAACACAGTTCATTCATAAACAGTTTTATTTGTTGAGTTTGTCTGTTTTGGTTAAATTTCCACTTAGCTCAAAAGGATTTAAACTGTCTGACATAATGCCACTCTTTAGGTCATGAATGTTAAAGACATTACATGGATTCTTGAAAGAGCAGCTTCCAGAGAAGTAAACTTGCGAAAGTTTGATGATGGCACTTCGGTGTGTAATCCATTTGAGGAAGTGTGTTCTATAGAGCAGATTCTTTACTCTGCTTGGTTTAGATTCGAGATTCTTTACTCTGTGTGATCTAGAGAGGAGATTCATTGCTCTGTGTCATTTAGAGTGGAGATTTTTTACCCTGAATGTTTCAGAGTGGAGATTCTTAACTTTATCTGGAGTAGAAATTCTTTACTCTCTGTTATCTAGAGTGGAGATTCTTTACTCTCTGTTATCTAGAGTGGAGATTCTTTACCCTGTGTGTTTTAGATTAGCATTTCTATGGATGAAACAATCACTGAGAAAGATCTGGACGACTTGTTTTGGATTTTTGGTGCGGGAAAGAAAGCAGTAAGTTTTATGATTACTAACTGTGGTTACATTGCACTGCATTGTGGTTACTGCAGCGCTATTACCTATTCTATTTCGGTAAATTTTGTTTGTTTGTTTGTTTTTTTAACGAGGCTTCCAGAACGTTATTAAGCATTATTATGAAGACCTTGATTCAGAGTTTTAGTGAATTTAATTGCTCCCATTTGAGCTACAGTAATTTTAGATGAAATACAGCATTGTTTATTTAAGGCTGACATTGCACCTGTTTTCTTTAAGGTTGACATTGCACCTGCTTCCTTTAAGGCCGGCATTGCATCTGTTTCCTTTTAAGGTTGACATTGCATCTGTTTGATTTAAGGCTGACATTGCACCTGCTTCCTTTTAAGGCTGATATTGCATCTGAGATGAGTGATGTCCCACGCTTAAGCATTTTGAACAGCGAGATGAAACGGTCCACTGAGTACCTCCAACACCCTGTTTTCAACAGGTACACAATTCTTTCTTTTTCCTTTTCTAATGTTTTTCACACCCTTACCCAATTAAAAAATCATTGAAAGTCATTAAAACACTAAAATGAAAACTGACCACTCTCTAGTTCATTATTACTATTTACATATTTGCGGGGGGTTTCGGTTTTCGTTTAAATTTGCGGAAAATGCCTAAATCCGTGATACCCTCGAAAATTAATCCACTTAAGGCAACTCAAATATTCTTTTGCGAATCTTAAATCTTTAGCTCGATGTTTGTTAATTACTTGAATATCCTCCACTAACATATTCTTTTGTATAAAAATTTCAGTTTATATACAAGGTAAATATATACCAGTTTAAAATGTTATCAAATGTTTGTCCTGTTTAAAATTTTTTAAAGAATATTGTCCTGAGTATGACATTAAACTGCTTTGTCATACTTAGGTATGATGTTAAACTGCTTAGGCTTGATGGGAGTCTTTAGCTTTGGCTAGTAACCTGTCTAGGAGAAGGGAACTCTGAGATATAACCTCTACTTTTAAGTAGGAAAGGGTAGGGAGAGCTCTTTTAGCCTTGGTTGGTGATCTACCTAGTGATGGTGTCACGATAAAAACAGCTAGTTTCCTGATCTACAAATCAGGTTGAACGTTAGGAAGGGCATCCAGTTCATAAAAACCCCGCTCCAACACACATGATGGTACAAAATTTTAAACACAACTGCGTAAATGGGACCCAAACTTCATGTAAAGGTGTTGCGCACGGTAGTGATGGTGTAAGGTGTAAGCATCACTCGACCGTCAACAAGTTATTGCATCAAAATTGGAGTAGTTTAGATGAGAAAGTCAATTTTCGAGTTGGGACGCTTAATGTAGGTAGTCTTTATAAAAGGTCAGGAGAAGTGGTTGAAACAATTAGTAGAAGGCATATTGATTTATGTTGCATACAGGAAGTTAGATGGAAAGGAGCATCTACAAGGATGATTACAGGCAAAGAGAGTTCATACAAGTTTTTTTGGGTGGGAAATAAGGAAGGGACAGGAGGAGTAAAAATATTCTTAGCTGAAAAGTAGATTGATAAAGTGATAGATATAAATAGGGTTAATGACAGGATAATTATTATCAAGTTAATAGTGGGTAAGAATGTAGTTTCAGTAGTTTCTGTTTATGCACCCCAGTGTGGTTTGGATGATAGTCTTAAAGATACGTAACATGATACAAAATTCATCAAAATGTTTGTTGAGCGAAGATATATTTAAATGAAAAATTGAAAAAGAGTTATTGCTGTCAAATTTGGAGGAGACAAAGTCATCAATATTGAAATACTTACACTTTATAAAATTTGAATATAAGTCATTTCCTTCTTTTGAATTATCAACGCAATTTGTGGTAAAAAAGTCATTGAACATAGAAAAGAGTTTGTTACGGTCATAAGAAGGAAGAAATTTCATATTAGCAGGAATTTCATTTTCTTTCTGAATTTAATAACGTAATTTGGGATGAATTTCTTGAATTTGATAAACTTAACACTGACAACAGTTTTAATTTATTTTTTGAGGTTTTTAACGGATTATTAAATAAGTATATGCCACTCAAAAAAGTCAGTATTAAAAGCTTCAAGCTCTCTCTCAAACCGTGGATAACAAAAGGTATTTTAACATCAATAAAAATAAGGAATAAAATTTATCGCAAATATATTCGAACTAAAGATATTAATAACAAAATCAAGTTAAAATCTTGGTATAATTCATACAGAAACTTATTGACTAAACTATTAAGATGCAGCAAACAAAACCATTTTAAGAAATACTTCATTGATAACTCAAAGAACCTTCGAAAAATCTGGATCGGTATACAACGTTTAATAAATCTAAAAAGTAAAAAAGATTCTGTTCCAACTGTTATTCTAGATGATAATGGTGTTTCGCTGACCGATCCTGTGAAAATTGCTGACAAATTTAACTCATATTTTACGACAGTCGCACATAACATCCAATCTAAAATTCATTCATCTCATACAAATTTTAAAAAATACCTAAATAATCCGAACCTCAACAGTATTTTTATATCTCCAACTGATGAAATAGAGATTTCCTCATTAATACATAATCTAAGTAATAGAAAAGCTACTGGACCAAATAGTATACCTATTGTGATCCTAAAAGAATTAGGTAATTCAATTTCTGTCGTTCTTTCAAAGTTATTTAATCTATCTTTTACGACTGGTGTTTTTCCAAACATTCTTAAAACATCTTCAGTTTTGCCGCTTTTCAAAAAAGGTTCTAAATTAGAATGTTCAAATTATAGACCAATATCTTTGCTTTCAAACATCAGTAAACTCTTGGAAAGACTTATGTATTCTCGAATTTACAATTTCCTACATAAATTTAATTGCCTAAACAAATTACAATTTGGGTTTCGATCGAAGTATTCAACAGCTCATGCCTTATTAAGTATAACAGAGAGAGTGAGAGAAGCTATTGACTCTGATCTTTTTGCATGTGGTATTTTTGTTGATCTGAAGAAGGCATTTGATACAGTCCATCACAAAATTCTTCTCGAAAAACTTGATCACATGGGTGCAAGAGGCATTGTTAATGAATGGTTTGCTTCGTATTTGCAAGATCGGCAACAATATGTAACGATTAACGGGTTTTCATCATCGTTAAAGTCAATCAGATGCGGCGTTCCTCAAGGTTCTGTGTTGGGCCCTTTGTTATTTTTAGTTTATATTAATGATTTTCATAATTGTATAAAGTTTTCAACAGTGCATCATTTTGCAGATGACACTAATTTGTTATACATCAACAAGTCAATAAAAACCTTATGTAAAAAAGTAAATTGTGATTTACAAAGAGTTAATGATTGGCTTAATGCAAATCTTATCGCTTTAAATGCTAATAAAACCGAATTTATCATTTTTAAGAAGCATCATAAAAAAAATGATTCTGAAATTAAAATCATGTTGAATGGATCACGTTTAAAACAATCAACTTGCATTAATTATCTGGGAGTTTTAATTGATGAAAACTTAACTTGGAAACCCCACTTAAGCGAACTTTGTAAAAAATTGAGCCGATCAAATAGCATGCTTTCAAAAATTAGATACCACGTTAACACAAAAATTTTGAAAAGTTTGTATTTTTCAATTTTCTTGTCACATTTAACTTATTGTTGTCAAATTTGGGGACAAAAAAGAAGCATAAATCTAAATAAATTATGTTCTATTCAACGATCAGCACTAAGAATTATAATTTTTCAACCTTTTAAATCAAATGTAACTGCTGCATTTACTAAATTTAATATCTTTCCATTTTCGTCTACTATTAAACTTCTCAACATTATGTTTGTTTTTGATTCTTTAAACCAAAATATCCCCCCTTCGATTGGCAATTTCTTCACTAAACTTTGTCATTTTCATCTTTATCCATCTCGCAATGCCTTAGCTAATGAACTTAAAATTTGTTCATATAATACAATTTTTTATGGAAAATACTCAATTAAACACCAAAGCATCATTGAATGGAACAAATCAATTAGAGACATTAAAAATATTTTTGATGTAAAATATAAAAACATGCATTGGTTAAATTCTATTTTTGATTTAAACAGTAAACAATTTTCTAATTTAGTCAAACTTAGCATCAGGGGTAAACCTTGTTTAGCTTAGTGTTATTAAACAAATATATGTTTTGCTTGGTGGTTTGTATTTTATTTTGTGTGTATCTTTGCCAATTAGATAATATTTATTTTTTCTAGATATATTTTTTTACGCATATTTCTACTGTGGTGTCACTACATTGTTCAGCTTTATGCTATTGAGTGACACCAACCATATATTTTTGTAATTTGTTTTTCTATGAATTTTTTGTATTTTTTTTATATGGTGAATAAACAACAATTTCAATTTCAATTTTCAATTTCAACTGGGTTAAGAAGTGTAGAGATTTAGTTGTTGATGGTAAGTGTGGCAGAGGCAGGCCACGGACAACATGTAGCCAGGTTGTGAAAAAAGATCTTGTTGAGAAACGTATTCAGCCTGGGTTGGCGCAGGATAGAGTAGGATGGAGGCATGCCATCAGTAAACCCATCTAACTCGTGCCAGCATGGAAAATAGACGTTAAATGTATAGAGAGAGAGAGAGAGAGATTTGCGATAAACTAATGGACTTGGTTCCACTGTTACAATATTCAGGACCTGAATTTAAAAATGCCAAACACTTGTTCCCTCTTCTAGAATTTTCCCTGGGGGATAATGTTTGTGTCTTTGGAAGATTCTTGAAAAAATCAAACACAGTAAAAAGCTTTGAATTTCGACAAAAGTAATGGAAGAGCATTTTATTCATGTCTCCTCGTTAAGAATTGAGAAGGGGTTTTGACCTTGTATAACATTGAATACATAAAAGTTGTAACCGTTAACCTCAAGTAACTCTTTGAGCTTTGTCACCTTGAAATTGAAAAAACAAAAAGGGAAGAAACCAAAAATGGATGACAATTCGAAAACCACCTAGTTGATTTCTTGTCCGTTTCTTCAGTTACCAGAGTGAAACGAAGATTGTTCGTTATATGAAGACGCTGGAGAACAAAGACTTATCGTTAGTCCACTCCATGATTCCTCTGGTATGTTTTGCACATTTTCCGAGGATGTTTTTTTGAAAGGTTTTTCGTTGTTTCAGGGTTCATGCACAATGAAGCTAAACAGTACGACCGAGATGATGGTAAGTTGTGCTGACGTCAGCAGAAATTCAACCCCTAAAATCTTACCCCAAATAATGCAATAGGTGCCTTAATGATCCCTAAACGAACAGGTTACAAGGTTGCACACTTCCATTGCATGTTTCTGTTTTCTGTTTCTGCGCATTTGTCATGGTTAGTTTCCCATTCCTGTGTGACAAGTGTTCATACATGTTGAAGACTTACTGGTAATGTGAAGATAGTTGTTTGTCTGTTTTTTTAACGAGGCTTCCAGAACACTCATTAAGCATTTTCATAAAGACCTCGATCCAGAGTTTTAGTGTATTTAATTGCTCCCATTTGTGCTACGGTTATTTTTGATGAAATACGGTGTTGTTTATTTATAACCGCTCACTAAACAACTTTGTGATAGCATGGTCTCGAACCCAGAACCTTTCGGTTAAGAGCCGAACGCCATTCCCATGGCGCTATCGCCGGATAGTTTTGTTTTGTTTTGTTTTGTGATTAATTAGCAAAGATTACCTCATAATGACGTAAGTAAACAAACCCAAGCAATTGACCATTTTGTATATGACACTAACTTCGCCACTTGCTTATTACCGAAATAAAGTAATTTGTTTGAATACCTTCAGTTTGGGAGCAGGATTTCATAATGCATTGTGTTTAAGAAGAAGTTTCGTGTAAAACCACACTCGTGTGAAACCTTTGTAACTTTATTGTACTTGCTGGTTGTTAACGTGGACAGAGATCTACGTAACACATCTCAGAAATTAAAACATGTTAATTAAGAAATAATATTCACAAATGTTTTTTTCTTATCATCAAATTCATAATTTAGTTAATTGGTAATCATTCAAAGAAATATAAGGACCTGTAATAGAACATAAAATATTGCAAACATTTTGTAAATATTGTTCATAATTTTAAATGGCGATTCTCTAAGAATAAATAAATAAATAACTTTCTACTTATACTCCAAATGAAGCTTGATTTAGTCTTTTGAAAAAGACGTTCAAATATTGATTAAGATCGTTTTTTGTCTCCAGGCTATTACGTGGCCGAAGTTCACTAGCCTGCATCCGTTTGCCCCGATAGAGCAGGCCGCGGGCTACTACCAGCTATTCGAAGAGCTGGAGAATGACCTTGCGGAAATCACTGGCTTTGATGCCACCTCCCTACAGCCAAACAGGTTACAAGGTTGCACACTTCCATTGCTTGCCTTATTTCTTATTTGTTTTAGTGGTGCACAAGGGGAATACGCAGGATTGATGGCTATTCGATCGTACCTCCAGAAGGAAGGACAACCTCACAGAAATGTATGTGTGACTCTCTCATAGTTTTCCCATTCCTCTTTTACAATTTGTTGTCTACTTTTTAAGGCATCAATATCTTTTATAGGTCATATTTGAAATGAGATTCTGAATGTTTAATAGTAAGTCATGGTGATAATATTTAGTAAAGTCTCACTTACTTACTGTACGGGCTAACGTCTTCTTTTCCCAGCAGCTGGGGTTAGACTTCTAACTATGCTTTTACGCATGGTTGTTTTTTTGACAGACAAACAGGTCAAGAACCTTACTCTGTAACTCGTCAATTATAATAGTAATGCTTTAGATCTGCCTGATACCCAAGACTGCTCACGGTACAAATCCCGCCAGTGCGGCCATGGCCGGCTTCAAAATCGTCCCCGTTGATTCCGATAAAGTCGGCGGCATTGACATGAACGACTTGCGAAAGAAAGTAATGATCTCGTTGAACCCCTCTTCCATGGGATTACATTTGTGATTACAGGTTGAGAAACATGCTGATAATCTGGGCGCCATCATGATTACCTACCCGTCCACTAGTGGAGTATTCGAGGAAGATATCATGTGAGACAAAACAATCTTTCGGACCACTCAATCACTTTATTATTAAATTAAAATATACAATAAAATGCAATAAAGATATACACACAATGTCATCATATTAAATAAAATTAATATATTTCAATCAACACAAATTAAATTTGTTACAAAATTACATGTAACATCGTATTGTAAAATGTACAATAAAAAACCCATAATAATAATAATAATCAGTTTTAATTATCAAGTTTTAACTTACCATTTTATTTGACTCTGCAACTTTTATTATTATATTGTTTGTACAGGGTCGATTCCTCGGCCATATTAAATAATATATGCAAAATAAAACGCAATATTAATTATTAACATCTAAATGCAATCGAAATTTGATTAAATTAAATTAATTTTGTAATTTCAATTAGTATTAAGTAATCAGTATTGTTAGATGCATCGTTATTTTTCTTGAAATAACTTCCAGTGTAACAGTGAAGAAAGTGTTTCGATTTTCTTTTAAAACCGAAGAATAACGTAACTACTGGTTGTTCTTGAGCGAAGTTTATTCACTTCAAGCAGTAGTTAGATCGAACATACATGGATATTTTTTTCTTCCCTCAGAGAGCTGTGCGCGTTGATACACGACCACGGGGGACAGGTCTATCTCGATGGGGCTAACATGAACGCCCAGGTAAGCCACGTGACGTGTAAACAACCAATCAACGAATTGATGATCGTTACAGGTTGGATTGTGTCGTCCGGGTGATTATGGCGCCGACGTTTGCCATTTGAACCTTCACAAGACCTTTTGCATACCGCACGGGGGTGGAGGTCCCGGAATGGGTCCAATATGTGTGTATGTCACTTTATTTAACAGTATGATAATTCATTATCATTCAGAATATTTAATGATAGAATGAACTGAAGGGAAAGACAAAATGTTTTTATATATATTTAACTATAAAATCAATCGTTCGTAATTTTAAAATCCATCGTTCCCCAAGTTGTGAAATTTGCATTGTTCAGTGGTTGATACTACCTTAAGGGAAGAAAATGAATGCGGAAGAAAAAAGTGCGGAATTAATTTTAGAAAATTTGATCCATGAAAAATTTGAAAAGTTTGAATTTGAAGAAATAAGTGCGAATTGCCGAAAACTACGTACGTGCGGAAGAAATTACTGCGAATTTGAAGCAAATTCGTACTATTTAATTCCGCACTGTTTTCTTCCCTTAAGGTAGTTGTTTTGGTTGTTACAACTCTCGCTACCTCTTCAAATATATCAATCGAAGCTGTTTTGAGTCGTGAATTGTTAAAGATCTCTCTAAATGCTAGAGTATAACTTTAAATAATGACGAAACAAAGCATTGTCGAAAATAACAAACTGTCCTAATGATTCACGTAATTCCTTATGTAACGCTATTTAAAGCAGATTACATGTATTTTTGCAGTATGAGATCAATGTATTGTCATGTAAACATTGCTTAGCTTCGTTTAACTCTTGCCTTTTCACTGATTAGAGTATAAACTGATGTGGGACACAAAGTAAAAATCTTTATTTCTACAAATATTGCAAAAAAGCTACAAAATTCACTGAATTTCCCTAAGGTGATCGTTGTATTGCTATTTCAGTAAAAAACACTTGATACCCTTCCTACCCTCGCACCCGGTTGTCCCGCCCAAAGGTACAGACTCGTGTGATGCACAACCTTTTGGAACCATTTCAGCCGCCCCTTACGGTTCGGCTGCCGTTCTTAGTATACCGTGGGCGTACATTAAAATGATGGGCGCTAAAGGCTTACGCAAGGCAACGCAGGTATGGTGAAATTCACTGTACCACATTCGGCATTGAATCTATATATTAGTTGTCTATAAATAGTACCTTAAGTACACTTATAAGAATTCTTGATCGATATACTTCTTTGTCATCTTTAGTTCTTGTTTTTGCTTGCAGCTAGCCATCTTTAGTTCTTGTTTTTGCTTGCAGCTAGTCATCTTTAGTTCTTGTTTTTGCTTGCAGCCAGCCATCTTTAGTTCTTGTTTTTTCTTGCAGCTAGTCATCTTTAGTTCTTGTTTTTTCTTGCAGCTAGCGATCCTCAATGCCAACTACATGATGAAAAGACTAGAAAACCATTATGAGTTGCGGTTTCGCGGACGCAATGGTAAGTAAGCGGGGATTTCGCTGTAATTTCTAAGCGAGCATTATCTAAACAGGCCACTGTGCACACGAGTTCATTGTCGACTGCAGAGAATTCAAGAAGTGTGGTATCGAAGTGATCGATATTGCGAAGAGACTGCAGGATTACGGTATGTACCGATCGAAGATTAATGTTTGAGTATTATTTGTTCGTGGTTAGGTTTTCACTCACCCACCATGGCGTGGCCGATCAGTACCGCCCTCATGATTGAACCCACCGAAAGCGAGAACAAAGCAGAGTTGGACAGACTGTGCGATGCCTTGATATGTAAGTCTTTACAGAGCACTCTTCGTTCCCACTTAACTCCGCCCTCTTATAGCTATCCGTGGAGAGATACGCGATATCGCAGAAGGTCGTATAGACGCTCACGATAACCCACTTAAGGTATAATTTAAAAGTTTTTAGTAATCTTTTAAAAGTACGTGTCCCTATATCTCAAATGAAACGCTTTTTTTAATGGGGGTATAGTCAACATTTGTGTGAAATTTAGATGCTCTGTGCTCGTTTTTAGATGCTCACAATGCATTGAGTGACATCCTCAAATCACAATTTGATTCTCATTTACAAAATAAAAAAACGAAATTTTGACTGTTTAATATTATTATATTTATTTATTATTATTATATTATTATTTTTGCAGTTAATTTGCTAATACTGAAATGTAATTTATTATTCAATATATTTCTTAAAGTGATTCCGAGGTCTAAAAACATGCGAACTTATTTTGTTAAACACACAAAATGAAAACTAATTGCTTTTCATTTTTTTGCAATGCCAAACCATTCGTTGGCAAACAGCTTTTTAAAAACAAATTTTGCGGTCCGATTTTCAAATTAGTGTTCAGACCTTTTTAAACTGTGACGTAGTTATGGAGTAACAACAAATTGATTGTAATGAATTTTTTTACAAAATCCTGGTTTACATTGCGAAATAACTCTTTTTGAAGACGTTTCACAGTAAAGATTTCTTGTAAACCACACTTGTTTGAACCGAAAAAGGAATTCTCCGAGGAAGAGCTAAAATGTTTTGAAAATAGTGAGCATGCAGGGCGAATGCAAGGAAGAGATGGTTGGTCAAAGGACAAGCGAGCGAATTACTGAGTGGTTGGTGTAAGTGTGGAATGTGTCAAACGATAGAAGTGAGCAGGGAGTGTTTGTGCTGTGTAGAAATTAATCAGGTTCGCATTCAACTTCCAGAAGGTTAGTTTTATTCTTTGCTATTTCCTGTTTCTTTATAGCTAGGTTCAAATTTGCTCATACAATTATTTAACTGGATTAAGTTTTTATTTTATATTATAGCTGCAAGCTGTGTGGAACTGGAAGATTTCCGACCTGTATGCTTAAAAGAAATATTCTATGAAAGTTTGATTGGTTGGTGCGTAACGAAAACTTTCAAGTTTACATTTAGATAGACTCAGTTTTTTTTTATGTGATGGAAACTGCTGACTTTGGCTTTTTTACGGACGATATTAGTCTGACATGAAACACAGTCAGTTGTGGAGTTCACCAATGTTATTGTGGATGTGGAAGCGTAACAATCTGGGTTGGACTTCGGTTTGAGTTGCTTGTTCACATTTTACATCCACAGTTTCAGTGGCAAAATCAACAAATAACTCATCAGTTTGTAAATTTGAATTGGAAACTTGCAAATCTTTGGAATAATTTAATTGTTTCAAATCTAATCAAAACAAATATTTATTTTTCCAGTTTTAAAAGCCTTGTTAAAAGTATTTCAATTTCACTGGATAATGATATATATAAATATTTTTAAATTATCTTTTGTTATTTTTTTGTTCTGTTTGTTTGTTTTTCAAGAATTTTTATTTGTATATTTGTATTTTATTTGTATATCATATATTTCTTGTATGCATAGATAAATTAATGATTTTTGATTTTTTTATAAACTTATATTAATGGATAAATAATAATTTTAACCAAATTTCTCAATACTGCTAATTTTCTCAATAATTCTAATTAGTCAAATTTGACCGTTTATGAGTTTCCACTTTTTCTTTGATCATTTATAATATTATATTTCGTATAAAAAGATATATATATATATATTCATTTTTCAACTACAAGATGTAGTGTTGAATTTATCTAGGAATTGTGTTTTTGTTGAAAATTTATGGAAAAGAAAATATGAATGAATGAGTGAAAAACAGTGATTGTTAACAGTGCATCTTGAATCGGCTGAAATGTTTCGACAGTTTTATTGTATCTGTATCGAAAAAAATGAAAAATTTTAAAATTATTATTGACCTTAATCTATCATTACTTTAGCTACCTTTGTCTTACCTTACGCGTATTAATTAATGCTGGATTAATTTTTTCGATACTTATTTTTGCGATTTTGGCCTAAAATAATTCCCGCAAAAGCACAACAATGAATGAGGCATTTTAAATGAAAACACGAACTTGCAAAGTTATATGCTTTTACTTCTTTGATCGTCAAAAGTTTATTTTTTTGCAGTTCTATACAAAAATCTATGTTGAAGTTCAAGGACAATTATTCAAATGCTTATTGTTATTCGCTAAAATGTTTTTCTCAAAACCATACTCCATAATGACGTCAAAAACCGCTTTGCGAGCCGCGTGGACTGGACGCTAAATAATAAAAACATGTTGAAGCGGGAGCTTCGAGAGAAATGGCGGCCATGATAGAAATGTATTAAACGAAGATATCTTTTTATAATTCTTCATTATTAGACTTCAGTACTTAAAATGACACTTTAAAATGTTTTAACAATCATATTTAAAACAATTTTGAAACCAAATATTTTTTGCCTCAGAATCACTTTAAAGAGTTTTTGTTGTACATATTGTTGATTAGAAAATAAAATTGATTGATTGACTACCCTCAGGTCACTGTATGGAATGTATGTTGATTTTCTAGAATTCTCCTCACACGCAAGTTGTTCTCATGGAGGAGACTTGGAACAAACCGTATACTAGAGAGACCGCCGCTTTCCCCGCTGTAAGAAAAAAATATTTTTTTATAGAAGCAAGATTACATAACATAAGCACAGATCAGCCTCAGTGTTGCTTACAACTTTGTTCGTTTCAACCTGAGTGTTGCTTACAACTTTGTTCGTTTCAACCTGAGTGTTGCTTACAACTTTGTTCAGTTCAGCCCCAGTGTTGCTTACAACTTTGTTCATTTCAACCTCAGTGTTGCTTACAACTTTGTTCATTTCAGCCTCAGTGTTGCTTACAACTTTGTTCGTTTTAACTTCAGTGTTGCTTACAACTTTGTTCGTTTCAACCTGAGTGTTGCTTACAACTTTGTTCAGTTCAGCCCCAGTGTTGCTTCCAACTTTGTTCATTTCAACCTCAGTGTTGCTTCCAACTTTGTTTTTTTGTTCTATTAAAATTTCGAATTTTAACTGTTTCTAGCCGTGGTCACTTCGGACAAAGTTCTGGCCATCAATCGGACGTGTGGACGACGTTCACGGAGACTCCCATTTGATATGTTCTTGTCCTCCTGTGGACGCCTACGAGTACGATCAGAAGCAGGGAGGACTGTAGACAATCTCAGTGTTTTTTAATATCATCATCCTTTTCTAGACTCGCTTGTAATTGTTTTATATGAAAGTAGCAGCCATTTTGATTCGAGGAAAACAAATTTTTTAAAAATACTTTATATGAGATTTACCGAGATGCAATTTAAATTCCAAACATATTTTTACCTTTGAAAAACTTCTAACACCAGGGATTTTCAATTGGTAATCATGTACCCTACCTTAAAGATCTGTAGATTCATAGGATATATCTATGTGGGGGCACATTTGTCCCATTTGCATTTAATTTGCTTACATTTTGACAAATTGGGTTCACATTGTTCTCTTCTAACAAATCATACCTCATCTTCCACCCATTCTATTAATGATGTACCTTAAGTGGATTAATTTTCGCGAGGATTAATTTTTTCCTCGCGAAAATTTCAAAGAAGGCCGATTCGCGAAAATTAATACTCGCGAAAAAATTGAACAGGGCTGATTCGCGAAAATAAACACTCGCGAAATTTTTGAGAAAAAACGTTTTTTTCATTATTATCTTTTTTGGAAGAAAGATGTCTGAATATCTGGGTGCAACCCTTTGAGTTTATGAACAGTTTTTTCAGTGTCTTTTTTGCTTTCGGTTGTACATCAAAATCAACGTTGAAGTTGACGTGCTTAAAAGGATGGAAGGTCCCCGGTATAAAAGATGCAGTTGAGCTTGGTGTATCAAAATTACCGAACCATTTGACGATATTGATCGAATGTTGGAAGAAGATTGTAATGATGTACCGGTCATTGATACTTCAAGCATATATACCAAGCGATCATGAGATAGAAAGTGAAGATGATGACGATGAAGAGTGGATAGATGAACAAAATGATAAAAATATTTTTGATTTATGTTTTTTTGATGATGAAGAAGACCTCTTGGTCTCATAAAATTAAATTTGAGCCTTATAACCCTAACAAGTGGGAAAATCTTCAAGCCACCGGCTTCTTGTTTATTATGATAACCCCTCACTTGAAAAAGAAAATTTTTTTGAATTCTAAAAATTTATGATTCGCGAAAATAAGTCCTCGCAAAAAATTTGAAGATGGTCGATTTGCAAAAATTAGTACACGCGAAATATTTGGAAAAGGCTGATTCGAGAAAATTAGTACTCGCGAAATGTGATTTTTTGACCTCGCGAAAATTAATCCACTTAAGGTACGTGCACCAACACAACCTTATAGCATTTTTCCTTGAGAGTCCTCACTACTGTTTTACATCTAGGTCTCTCTTTCAATTTGAATTGCATTCCTTACTCATCCTGTTCAATCCCATTAACCCTTAAATTGTTTTTTCTTGAACGATCCTCCAGTCCAGTAACTTTGCCTCAAGAAAAGTAACATCTTCTTTTTCTTTGATTTCGTGGAAAATCTGGAAATCTAAATTAAATTCAACTAAATCAACTAATTTAAACTATATTCAATTTGCACGTCTCTCGCCAACGCAAACAAAATACAATGGTCTCTATAACTCGAACAATTTCGCTGGCACGGTGGTAAACTCATAAAAACTAACTTTCTATTTCTCGAACGATTTCTGATTCCCCGCGGATGTTCGAGTTATAGAGAACTGTACATAGTGCCTTACGCAGATGATCTTTAGTCCCTCGTATGAATTACTCCACGATACTATTCCAAATAAACCGAATTATAAACCGAATATATATATACATATATTTTTATATATGAGAACAGGGCCGCCAAGAGAAAAATAGCATGGGGGCAGAAGTGTAGTTGGGCCTTAGAACAAGCGCGCAGCGCCAGTGTTATTTTCTCCGAAAGCGCAACTACTCTGTTTACGTTCTTGTTGAACGATTGATTAATTTCTTATGATTGTTGTACGTTGGCTCTCAAATATTTGCAATATGCTGAAAATAGCAAATTTTGGTGCATATCAGTATCTCAGAAATTTGACGTGATAGAGAAAATCTTCTTATTTGAAATGAGCGACCCAAATTCAGTTAAGAACACGTATTTTCACGATCTGTATAAAAAAATGTTAAGCTGTTAGTTATTTGCATTGCACTTTAAGTCTATAAACCAAATCATTATTTTAATTTTTTAATCTTAAAGCATTTAAACCCATTGCTAAACAAAATAAAAATTGTTTCAAATATTTATGGGCCCCTGTTTAGCACGGTGGGCCTGACCCAGTGTATCATAAATCGCTCTCAGATTAAACCGTACACAGCATGGTCATCTTTAGCAATTTAAAGTATATTTTATCTTTTATTATCGAAAAATACATTGTTTGTTCAACAAAATCTGATCGGAAAACTTGTTAACTTCAGAGAGTTGTTATTTTCGTCAGATAATACTGTTGAAACAACTATTTCACAAAAACATAATTAAAAATGGTAGCTTAAATGAAAATATAAAATTCGTATGTATGATGACAGATGATTAGACTATGTATCTAATCAAGTCATAAAAGCTTATCAGAAGAAAGTTGTGCAAATGTAACGGAATGCTTTGTTTAAACAAATTTTATGATTGTGTTTTTGGTGAAGGCTTGTAGTATAAACACAAAGGAATTTCTTTAACAATTACTTTGGCTAGCTATTTTTTTTGTAGGTATACAATTTAATTTTCATTCTTTTAATATGATAATGATGGTAATTTAATATTTATATATACTGTATAGTGAAACAAATTGAACAAATTAGTGCATAAATACCGGATACTTTTATTATTTTTACTTATCTTTAGTTCATTTCTGCTTCTCTTTCATACATTATTTTCATTTTATTGACAACCTTTTAAACAACTATATTAATATGACCACTCTGTCTTTATTCATCTTGTTGTGTCTGATAGTTTGCATCACTATTTCCATTGTTGCATACACATGAGACATTGCTACACTTTACATGGGTTCTAATGCAACTGAAAGAGTTTGTCTGTCAGTTAACAGAGTTGCTTCAGCATAGCAGCCAATATATATATATATGATTTAGATTTTTTCCGGCTTAAATTAGCCCTCTTTTGTAAAACTATTATATACATTTAAATTTAGATTTTTCACACAATAACTTTTGTCAACAACAATGCATATGCACGTGCCATTTTCACTCCTTTACATGCTTTTTCATCAGTTTGTTATTTCAATTGTCAAATCTTTGATAGATCACAAATACTGAAGCACTTCACATCATCACTGTTAATACCATTCGTGATTCAATCACAAGTAAGTAAGTGAATCAAAGGTTACAGAAAGTCATCAAACTGTTTTTAACTTTTTCTTGAATTTGATTTAATGTCCTTTCATATTGAGTGTATATTTGATTTTTAGATGTTTTGTTTTCAGAGTTTTTTTTACATTGAAAAATTCTAACCATGCATGTTTTTATTTTGTCTACAATATTTCTTTTGAATGAAAAACTAAAATTTCTCAACAAATAAGTTTTTAATATATTATTGCAGTTAACCTTCTTATTTATATTTATGTTGATTGAAAGTGATTGAGAATTTTTAAAATGTGTCTTGTTGATGTTTATTTGTGATGTTTCTATCTTTTAGAAAATGACTGCTAAAAGTTTTAAAACTATAAAGAAAATGCTGACATATTCCGCTGACAAAACAACAGGCCGTAATTGGAGAACGCCGAAAGGAAACGAAAATGTTGGTGTTTTTTTTCATTGGATGGCATTTATAACAATAGGGGGGATTTCTGTAGTTATTTAGATATCTGTTTCTGTGCACTCTAACTTAGTACTCTTTGAAGTATTCCTGCTTCCAGCTTGAAAGGTTTAACTACAAAATAGGAGTCATGATGGTCAAGTTGCAGAATTATTTGGTTATAAAGAGAAACAATACATTTTAATTTTTAAGACATTTTTCGTAGAATAAAATTCAGTTAATAAAATCAAGTTACAAAAGTTTTTATAGTGATTATATATAGAGTATAATTCCTTTTTTTTTTAGATTGATTGTTTGGACAAGCCCAGTGTTTATCACGCCACTGTTGTGATTTTTCTTGAGTTTTTTGCATGGGGATTGCTGACATCACCAAGCATGGTGGTATGAGGTTTTCGCTTGTTTTATACAACTTGATCAAAATAATTGAATTTATTCATTGATATTTGACTACGTTTTCTCATAACTGCATCACAAATGTCTAACCACTAATGAATTCTTCTTTTATCACTACGTACATATACGGTGAAGCATATGGTTTTTCTGCTGGCTGTTAGTTTTAAATATACAACAAATCATACTTGTATACAATGTTTTTATCTCAAGAACTCAACTGTAACTACAAGAGAGATGTGATTTAAACCGGCCCGGTTTGTTTTCGTTATAGCACCATCCACAAAGCTTTATACATCACGTGTGGACACCATTTGGTTGTGATGAAGCATGTTTTTCCATTTTAATCATGCCCAGAAAATAAAAATTCTTGTAGTTGAACAGATGCAAATATTTCATTTTTCGTTCATTGACCTTTCTTCACAATCTATAGATCTTAACGGGTCCATAAATTTCAGTCTTCAAATTTCAGTTTCAGTTGCAATAGTACCGCAATCCAACTCGACAAAAAATACAATTTGAGAATTTTCTAGATGAGGAGTGGTTACTACGAATAGACTGTAATGGTTAGAGCATTCAAGAAGCAATCAATGGTCATACTTAACCTTTTTCCTTTCAAGTTACGAGTTTTTGAGCAAAACTCATTTTGTAATACAAGTCTAGGCTGGTTGATTGTGTAAATATGTAGAGGTATTGATAAACCGTAACAATTTTAAAGGCAAACGGAAAAGCAACCATCAACTAAAATATCCCTCATCCTTCATAGAATGTTGTTTTATGAAAACTGCTTTAAATTCCAGGTCCTTTCAGAGACATTTCCTGGAAATTTCTTTCTCATGAATGGAATGATACAAGGAATAAAGGTGCGTCTTATGTAAAAATTTAGTAAAAACCACATCTCAGTTCTACACCAATGGGAAGTTGAGTTGTTGTTATTGTATCAACGGCTAATTTATTTTGCATTTTGAGCCATGTGAAACTCGTAGTGAAGGAGAAATATCATTTAACAAAGTTATAGTTTCGATTTGTGAGAGTTCAATATTTTTTTTTGTTATGTTCTTTTTTTATTAAATAATGAAAAAATCCATGACATTACTAATACCACCGAAATAAAACACTTTTGTCGAGTACAACACCTCAAATACATCGCACATGTCACCCGTCTTGATAACAACAGTTTACAAAAACAGTTACTATTTTGTGACTCTGACAATCCATCCAATCGTTGGGGCAAGTTATCCAAAATAACAAACGTCGATGAAATGCAACTAAGACGCACTATGCGAGATAGGAAAGAATTTATGCAACTGCTTTCTCGTGTCATCTTGGAAAGTGGAAGCGCCTGATTGATGAGAACTTAGTTCTCCTATAGGAAAAATTGATGATGATGATGATGTTGTTACATGTAATATACAAACTGTTTTGTAATGTCCATGCTCTTTCTCTGCAGGGCTTTTTATCGTTTTTGTCGGCACCTTTGATTGGTGCGTTATCGGATGTTTGGGGCAGGAAACCATTTCTGCTGCTAACTGTATTTATTACGTGCGTTCCCATACCTCTGCTTCGCTTCAATCCATGGTAAGTTGGGCCATTATGTGTGTTCCCATACCTCTACTTCCTTCCAATCCATGGTAAGTTGAACCATTACGTGCGTTCCCATACCTCTGCTTTGCTTCAACCCATGGTAATTTGGGCCATTATCCTTAATCTTACACAAGAAAGCTCCAATCAATTTTTAATTAAAGTTATTTTTTATTCATCGTCATCATCATTCATCATCATCATCAAAAGAAGACATTCTCCACAATTGCTTGATTCTATTTGTTTATTCATGTTTTGATGACTGGACGCACTCACCTAACACCAACCCCAAGTAGAAGAATCATTAACACTGACCTATGATTTCTACATTTTCGCGTACTTTTTCTTTCTGAAATCTTTTCTCTTCTTCGTAGGTGGTTTTTTGCTTGTTTGTCAATTTCTGGGACATGTGCTGTCACGTTTTCAATTGTGTTTGCGTATGTTGCTGACTGCACAGAGAAAGATGAACGAAGTCACGCTTATGGATTGGTAAATATGTGTTAATGACAGAACATAAATATGCCAACATCAGCAAATATGTGTTAATGACAGAACTTAAATATGCCGACACCAGCAAATATGTGTTAATGACAGAACATAAATATGCTGACACCAGCAAATATGTGTTAATGACAGAACTTAAATATGCTGACACCAGCAAATATCTGTTAATGACAGAACATAAATATGCCGACATCAGCAAATATGTGTTAATGACAGAACATAAATATGCCGACATCAGCAAATATGTGTTAATGACAGAACTTAAATATGCCGACACCAGCAAATATGTGTTAATGACAGAACTTAAATATGCTGACATCAGCAAATATGTGTTAATGACAGAACTTAAATATGCTGACACCAGCAAATATGTGTTAATGACAGAACTTAAATATGCCGACATCAGCAAATATGTGTTAATGACAGAACTTAAATATGCCGGCACCAGCAAATATGTGTTAATGACAGAACTTAAATATGCCGACACCAGCAAATATGTGTTAATGACAGAACTTAAATATGCTGACACCAGCAAATATCTGTTAATGACAGAACATAAATATGCCGACATCAGCAAATATGTGTTAATGACAGAACATAAATATGCCGACATCAGCAAATATGTGTTAATGACAGAACTTAAATATGCCGACACCAGCAAATATGTGTTAATGACAGAACTTAAATATGCTGACATCAGCAAATATGTGTTAATGACAGAACTTAAATATGCTGACACCAGCAAATATGTGTTAATGACAGAACTTAAATATGCCGACATCAGCAAATATGTGTTAATGACAGAACTTAAATATGCCGGCACCAGCAAATATGTGTTAATGACAGAACTTAAATATGCCGGCACCAGCAAATATGTGTTAATGACAGAACTTAAATATGCCGACACCAGCAAATATGTGTTAATGACAGAACTTAAATATGCTGACACCAGCAAATATCTGTTAATGACAGAACATAAATATGCCGACATCAGCAAATATGTGTTAATGACAGAACATAAATATGCCGACATCAGCAAATATGTGTTAATGACAGAACTTAAATATGCCGACACCAGCAAATATGTGTTAATGACAGAACTTAAATATGCTGACATCAGCAAATATGTGTTAATGACAGAACTTAAATATGCTGACACCAGCAAATATGTGTTAATGACAGAACTTAAATATGCCGACATCAGCAAATATGTGTTAATGACAGAACTTAAATATGCCGGCACCAGCAAATATGTGTTAATGACAGAACTTAAATATGCCGACACCAGCAAATATGTGTTAATGACAGAACTTAAATATGCTGACACCAGCAAATATGTGTTAATGACAAAACTTAAATATGCTGACACCAGCAAATATGTGTTAATGACAGAACTTAAAATTGCTGACATCAGCAAATATGTGTTAATGACAGAACTTAAATATGCTGACATCAGCAAATATGAGTTTTTATTATTGATATCATCTGTTAATAAATATAGTAATCAATTATCGTTACTTACATGATCTTAATACAACTCTTTTCATATTGTTTTAAAAAACTTTTCACATATTGTAGAAATAATGATAAGCTTTTAGTTGTCTGTGTTTATACAGACCAGGGTTAAGTGAATGAAAGTCTTTACTGTTAGGTTTCCGCAACGTTTGCGGCCAGCTTAATAACAAGCCCTGCGCTGGGCACCTATTTAAGTGATGTGTACGATGATTCGGTAGTAGTTGCCCTAGCGACTGCCATCTCCCTGCTGGATGTGCTCTTCATCTTGGTGTGGGTGCCGGAATCATTGGACGAACGCATGAGGCCCTCGTCATGGGGCACCCGTATCGCCTGGGACAAAGTCGATCCATTCAGTGTAAGTTCATGGCCGTTATTTTTGTTCTATTGTCTGGTGGGATGTGTTCTCCTACAGGAGTAAAATTTGCTGTATCTTTGTTTTAGTCGCTCCGCAAGGTCGGTAACGATCCCGTGGTACTGTTGCTATGCGTTACCGTGTTTCTATCGTATTTACCAGAGGCCGGCCAGTACTCTTGTATATTCTTGTATCTTCAACACGTAAGTTGTATACGTTTGAACAAAGACACTTGTTAATTGTTGTTGTTTGGTTACTTGTTTGATGAGGGCAAGTTGTTAAGAAGACAAACATTGATAGCAGCGGCATATATGTGTTTGTCTCTGTATATGAGAGAATTTTATTCAGAAACTAAATTATAAGGAAGACGCTATGAAATTTCAATAATTTTTTGAACGAATAGAGAAGCCATGCAATGTTATTGTTACTGTTATTGCAATCTTTATAGAGGATGTACACTTCAGTCGTTAAATATATAAATATAAAAAACACTGCTATCAATATGCGTCCTCTTAAATTAGTAAAATTATATATATATATAAAAATAAATAAAAAAATAAAATAAGAGAAAAATGTCTATATATATATATGCATAGTCTATTTACAACTTTATTCACAAATTCACAAATCTTTAAAACCCTTTTTATTGTTATAAAATTTAGCTCCTGTGAAATAGAAAGAACTTTTTCCAAATTCAAGTTTGCATTTTGGTAGTCTTAGTAAATTGTTTCTAGTATTTACATCACGTTGCAAAGGCTCAAAGTATGATTTGAAATTTGTACACATGAATAATATCTATGGTTGATATAACTTAAATTTTCCTAATAACGTTGTGTTTGTTAGGTGGTCCAATTTAGCTATCAGGAGGTTGCTGTCTACATTGCTATAGTTGGTTTTCTATCAGTAATTGTGCAGGTAAGATAATAAAATAAATAAAAAACTGACTAGCATACGGGTTCCGAACGTATATTGCATCTTTAACAGAGTTCGATTGAGTAACATGCTTTTGTAGACGTTGGTGTTGGCTTGTTTCATAAAGTCGGTCGGTTTAAAAAACTCCATAAAACTTGCGCTCGCCTTCCAAATGATACAACTGCTATGCTACGCGTTCGGAACGAAATATTGGTGAGTAGCTGTTTGGTTTCGTGTTAACACATCACAAAACACTTGTTCTTCTCGTTAGGATGATGTGGACCGCCGGCACTTTGGCTGCAATGTCGAGTCTCACTTACCCGGCGATTAGCGCCTTGATATCTTGTAACGCGGATTCGGATAAGCAAGGTATTCTTTTTAAAAACGCAAACGGAGCCTGGAAATGATAACGGCGTACATTGTAGGTGTGGTGCAGGGCTTGGTGACTGGTATTCGTGGTCTATGCAACGGCATTGGACCAGCTATATACGGACTTATCTTTTACTTGTTTCACGTCAATTTGGCGGGAAATCAAAGTTCACCGACACATACAGCCAATACTACGAATCTTTCACGCGAATCCGTTAAAGTTGTAAGTTCTTTTGGTTTCTTTCACATTCTAGCTGTTGCTTTTTTAATTTTGTTTTGTTTACGATTAATTAGCAGATAATCAAATTAATTTAGGAAAACAGTTAATATATGGAATAGATAGGTTAAATATAGAAACGAAACACAAAAGGAAATGGGATTAAATTAGAGCGTTGCCAAGGTTACATGAACTCGCTGAATATTCTTATATTTGTTTACATCAATCTACAACAAGTTTACAGGCTAAATACGTTGAAAAAATTAAATATATGTTACTTGAGGTACGCTGGTCTCTCTTTCAGAATTACTTCATCCCCGGTCCACCGTTTCTGTTCGGGGCGTGTCTGGTCTTCCTCTCTCTACTCACGGCTTTGTTTCTACCGGAGATCAAGAACGGTCATCGCGGCATTTTCGGTAGGAACTCCTCTCTCAGTGAACATGAGAGTGAATTTGAACTACTCGATAAAAGTGACGTAAACACTTGAGGTTATGCTGCTTACAGTCTTACGCATGCGCTCTACAATGCGAAATTTCGAAAAATGATTTTTTTTTTTTAAGGAACTAAAGTTTGCCACTAACTTTTACCCTGATTTTTGTGAAATTCTCTTACGCGCATGTTAACTTTGGATTGGTTTTGCAAATATTTAGTGGACTAAAAATATTTGTAAATATATATGGAAAGTGTTTGAAAACATTGATATTTTATGATATTTTAGTTAATTTTAATATTCAGAAATAGAAATTATATTTTCACAAGTGTTTTTTAACGAATTAGCATGTGCAAAATAACACTCCCTTTACATTTGAGGTAACGGAATGCCTCTAAACGAGAGTGTCTTGGAGTGAAAGACATTGCTCAGATATATCATACGGGGTATAGTTCGCTGTAGTGGGTAAGGGGCCACAAATTTTAGACGTCCCCTTGAAAATTCGAATTTTGTGACCCCCTCCCCCTGTCTGATTCCATCTAAAATCATTCCATCTAAAATCATCATCTTTTCTCTTAAACATGTTCCTCCGGACGTTACGGCCTTGTTATGGATGGAATGGATTATTAAGTTTCAAAAGAATCGATTTTTTAAGTTGTTTCCTAGAATAAAACCTTAGCTACCATATCTTATTTTTTGCATTGTCAAAACTCCCTTCATCACGGTGTGTAAGTTGTCTATAACATGAATGAATGAAGAGAAAGTTGTCATTCATTTATATTTCGAAACAAAAATTATAAAAAATTAGACATTTTGTTTATATGTAAAGAAAAGAAAATTTCACACGTGACTTCCGGAGATGCGCAGAGGAACAAAATATGTCGCTCTCGCAAATGGTTTTTTATCATTTATTACAGTAAAAGAGTATTTCTTCAACGATGTAATAGCAATATTGATTTGCATTTTATTTTTTCACCTGTGATGTTGCCCTCCCCTACATCCCAAAACATCTTAAAATCAGAAAACCTCCTTGTGGTAACTCGCAATCGAATATATAAAACTCGTCTTCCATTCCGCGAAATAACAGGTTGCCGAACTGGCAAGTGTTTGCTTTGACAGAAAAGACGATAGTTATAATAATAATATTATATATATATATAATATATTCTTTCATCATTATTTAAGGCAAAGCTTTCATTTTCAACTGATACACGCGATTCAGCAGTTCTATCAAGAACGAACATATCGAATAATTATTTGACAGAAATTTTAACCAAAGCTGGTCTTGATCCTTGCATAAGCAAGGCCTCGATTATACTTTACATATTATTAAGTTTCATGGAAGTGAAACATTTCACAATTAATTTTCTTCACAAGGGATGAAAATAGCCTTATAATGTGTTTTTAGAGCTTTCAGATTAGAAAATTTTCTTCGTCGTCAATTTTTCCTCCACCTTATCCTAAAGATTTTTCCTAAGTTTCTAACTTGAAAATATTTGGCCCTTCAAAAATTTTCAAGTTGTTACGGCCCTGTATTGGGCCAATATATCGTGCCCGCCACTTTTTAAACAAGAAGCCTCTAAAATTAATTTTCTTCTCATTCCTCCGTTATATTTACTATTGTAATCTCGCTTGGGCTAGCAATTCAAAAACAATCATTTGATAATTCTACTATCTTCTTCAAAGAGAACTATTAAATTTTTGAGAAATTATGGATTTTGTAAAAATCTTTTTGGGAAAAAAATATTATTCCGAAATTTATTATGTCATGTTTTAGAAAGAAATTCGAGAGTAAGGCAATAAACACAAACTCTAAATATTTTTACTTATTTAATTTCGCAACATTAAATAAATGAGAGTAAAGTTAGGTATGGCGCCGACACGGAATGTGATTAAGGAAGTCATTAGGAAACGTGACACTCATTGTGACATTCATTGTCAGTTTCCACAACGTATGGTTGTTAACGGTTACGAGATCCTTAATGACGTCATCAAGCATCAGTGTTCACAAATATCAGTCGTTCTCTTGCAATTCGTTTAGCGATTTCCTTCGTGTTTTCTTTCAACAACAAAAAATTGCATGACGAATTTTTTGAAAGTGAGTAAATGTCATGATGATATCTCATTTATGATTATCAAAGAGGTTTATACATATTTTGTTTATAAATAAGATTTAAGTAGTTACAACTTCCAGTTTCTAAAGATAGGACGCCAAAGCGGAATTATATTTCTGAATTGCTCCTCACTCTTTACAATGTTATACTGCATTAATACTATTAATTCTTCTATACAATAAAAAATATTAAACTATTAAAATATATCACGCAATAAAAAAATAATTAAACCGTGTTCGTATGCTAGAGAATTCTATATTCGTCCTATGAAGCCGTTACTCATGCTTTTCCAGGAATATTCCCTGCTAGACTTAATTTTAAAAGTTAGCCCTCTCATGTCTCTAAAGTATTCGAAAGGGCGATTAACAACCGTTTGAAAAAACATCAATCCAAAACGAATTACATAAGTAAGTGCCCACAGTGGAAAGTTATCCGAAGTCATCTTATCCGATTTTGAGAGATGAAACCTCAGACCTAATAACAATGATGGACAATTGATGGACACAAGTTTAGATAGTTAGAGTTATTCAAAAACAGTTTTAAAAAAGAAATTTTAAATTCTGAATTTGGATTGATTTTTTAAAAACAATTAAATATTTATAACTCTATTATCTTTGGAAATCAGAATTAATAAATGAGTGTTTTCAAGTGTCCAATTAATAGCTCCTTTTTTCTTCCACATATACCATACAAACACACACACACACACACACACACACACACACACACACACACACACACACACACACACACACACACACACACACACACACCATATATACATTTTATTATATTAACAATTTTTAAATGACGACATCAATTTGGTGTCTGACGCTCATAACATATTTTATAAAGATATAAATTGTAGGTTGTTTATAGTGGTTAAGTCTGAAACAACATTGGTTTCCTGATAAAGGTTGCAATGTTGAGATAGTATTCCCTTGATAATTTTTGAATTTTCAAAAAGTTGTTTTTCTAAGGCCCTTGAATATTACTCATGGTTAAAAGAAGTTTTAAAATTTGACTGAAACGCTTTCAATTAATGCTTTGATAGAGAATGAGTGAAAAATATTGTTGTTTTTTCTAACGCGTCACTAAATTTCGTACATTTCCTTTATCTTACTTAGAAAATGTTCATCGCCCCGGGCAACGCCTCAGGTACTTCTGCTAGTAACACATAAATCACATATAAAGAAACTTCATAACCTTTGACATTGATTTATTTCTTTGTTTTTAATAAATACCAACGCACCAGTGCAGTGGAACTCAAGTCTACGCAGTCATCATGAACTTTTTAAAGTTGTTCATGTTTTTGATTGGTTGTTTATGCGCCAATGAAGCTGCACGCATACGAATTAGGCCATGGTCTCCTCTTCAGTGTCGATTAACGAAAGAAAAAGATTGCTTGGGGAGATATTGTACATATAGGAAAAAGTGGACATGTTCTAAAAGGCGATAAACAATTCAAATGGAACATAGGATTTGCCTATTCAATTTAACATGCTGTATATTTAACTAAATGTAGTTTTTGTTTGTCAGGTTTCTAAACTTCCGAAAAGTTGAATTGGATACGATGAATGCATTATTTGATCTTTATACGTGAAGAAAATTACTATACATTTTTTAAAGTTTTCTTTGAGTTTCCTGCCGACTTAACACTATCACGGGACTAATATAAATGGAATAAAATAACAGTTTTTATTAGTCTACTGGTACTGAAGAAAGAAAGAATTTGGAAGAGGACATTGTATTGACATTTTGACGTCATTTGTTTTTTCAGTTGTTAACTTCTTTTTATAACGGTTTTTATTAGGCTGATGAAGACCTACACTAAGCAGGTTAAAATATTACTAAAATTATAAAATTATGCGAATTAAATATTAAATAAATGTGTATTATTTGTTGTATATATTTGGATAGGCTTGCATTGTGACTTTTATCGTTTTGGCGAAATGATTAAATAAATAAAAATAATAATAAAATGTACAGCAATATGACAAGGTGATCTGGTATTATGATCTGGTTTTCGCGCAGTCTAAAGTCCCAACTTTGTTTGGTTTGAAAAATCATAATGCCACCTACAAAGCTCATAGTTTCACATATGACTGCAGTTTCGTGTGCAGTGAAACTTGAAAATCGTGAGCTTCATTGTTCTACTATTGTTTTTAACGAGGATTCCAGAACTCCAGAACTCTAATTAAGCATTATTTTTGATGCTTTGTCAAATGAAACATGACCATTGTGGTTTGATCCTTATAGGATAAATGGAATTTAAAGATTTGCTTTCAATACCACTTCCAACTAATGGTATTTGATGAACGTGCTTCTCATTTCCTCCTTTAATTGAAACAACTATATGTTAAAAAATTAGCAGAAATTAAAACGCAAAATATAAATCTACGTTTTCTTTGTTTTCGAAACATGTTAACCAACAAGTATATTGCGGCAAGTCGTCCCCAGCTAATAGGACAATATTACGGCAACTGATCCACGGTTCAACAGATACTGGTACAATATTACGGCAACCGATCCACGGTTCAACAGATCCTAGTAGACCAGCAACTTTCGTAAACTTTCGATCAATGGGCTAGATGTCCGAGGAACTTCTTAAGCAGGGGAGATTTTATATATCCAAGGTCTCATTGACGCTTGTGTTAACCTTTGAAAGAATCGCAATTAGTAGAAGCATTAAATTAATCTGAATTGCTTCGTGATACCAACTTTCTGACGTCAGCAACCAACCTGGAGACATGCATGAAAGATCGCGATATTGGCGCCAACTACATATGTTGATATCCTGACTTCAGTCTCGACCGGAAGCAAGTATCAGTTTATCTTGCCATTTCTAGTAAAACGAAGCAATATTATTTCTGTTATCAATTGAAATTTGATTTTCCATACCGTTGGAAAAATGGGAGTACGGAAAATGGAATAAATTGATAATCCCAACTAAATCCCAAACACAGCTAATGCATTTCTTTTAGTAAGAATAAACAAATGATGGATGCGCAAATCAACGTGTTTCCTGGTAGCGACAATATTGTATATTTAGTGCGTGTCTGTGACGTCATTATCCAAAAATATTGTTCCATAATATAATTTTCAGTAAATTTTAGGAAACGTCATAAACTTTCATGGGAAAGTGAATTTACTAGCTTCTATTTCAGATAGGGTTAAAGAAATCTAGAATTTTTATTTTATTTTATTTTATTTTCAAGCTTTTACAAAAGAAACAGAGTGGCCTAATTTAAGCAAACGCTAAAATACAAGGAATGTGATTGAGGAAGTCATTAGGAAACGTGACACTCATCGTGACATTCATTGTCAGTTTCCACAACGTATGGTTGTTAACGGTTACGAGATCCTTAATGACGTCATTAAACATCAGTTTTCACAAATATTAGCCGTTCTTTTGCAATTCGTTTACCAATTTCCTTTTCTTTTAACAACAAAAAAATGATTGAAACAAGGAAGTAAAAAAAGGTGATGATGATACGAATCCGTTATTTATGCCGGACCCTTTCAACGGATATTTCCTGTTAAACTTAATTTCTAAAGTCATCCGTTCCAATGAAAATACATTTTGCTCTTTTATGTGTTCCTGACCGATATTAAACGAACTCTTCAATGACATCCATCACATAACACATGTAAAGGAAGCTCATAGTAGAAGCCATGTCTGTCAAATTTGATCTTTGTTTTCAATAAATACCGAGGAGCCAGTGTTTAGGAACACAAATCTACGCAGTCATCATGAACTTATTAAAGTTGTTCATGTTTTTGATTGGTTGTTTATGCGCCAATGGAGTTGTACGTAGGACTGTGAGGACGGGATCTCAACCTAATTTTATTTCAAGAAAAGAAAAAGATTGCTTGGGCATATTTTGTTATTATATAATAAAGTGGACATGTTTTTCAAAGCGATAAACAATTCAAATGGAACATATCACTTGCATATTCAATTTAACATGTTGTATATTTAACTAAAGGTAGTTTTTGTTTGTCAGGTTTCCAAACCTCCGGAAAGTTGAATTGGATACGATGAATGTATTAGTTAGTTTTTAAACCTTGCTGTTTTATACGTGAAGAAAATTACTAAACTTTTATTCAATAAAAAGAGAGCCTTCATTTTTTTAATTTTGAGATAAAAATTTCAGTTTCCAGTTTTTTCAATAAGTTTTAAGTAAGCTCAGAATTCTACAAAAATCTAAAAAAGTTCTAAAAACAGCAATAATAGACACTACTGGCGATAACTCGAATCACCAATAGCCATGAAAATAGCCATGAAAACAGTCAAGTTAACAAATGTTCGAGTTATTAAGTGATTTTTATGAGAAAGTATTAGGGAAGGGGATTGCAAAACAATTGAAATTAACGCGAGTTCGAGTTATACAATGTTCGAGTTACCGGGTTATACTGTAAATCGAAAATCTAAAATAATTTAGGACTACAATTACGTCTGTATTTCATTGAGATGAAGTCTTGAAGTTGCTTAATATTTTGAAGTTCGTTTCTGATCAATTGTTTCTTATTTAGAAAAGTACACGAAACCGGTTTGTAAAAAACTCTAGTCACTTGGGCTCAGAAACCTAAGAAACTACTGCAGTAAACTCACTCTAAGAAACTGAGAAATTTCGTGAGCTAAATTTTTGTGTAAGCGCTATAAAACAAAAAGATAAGTAAAAATCATAAAAAAGTTTGTTCTCTGTGACAATCCTCAGTAAGACAAAGATTCTGATATAATAAGAAACCCTTAGAAACTTTTCTAGTAAATTTAGGGTAAATCTGTAAGAAACTGCCTAGAGACCCAAAAGCTTAGTTACGTATTAAAAACCGTGTATTTGAGGAAAGACTGTTTAACCATAAGTGCGTTATTCAATTCATAAATTTTTATATAATGTGAACAGAAGTTTAATATTGAAATATGTTAAATTAAAATAACAAAAAATGTTAAAGAATTATCGCATATGAAATTTTACTGTCTCACTAATTTATATTAATTCTCGTACGCCATGCAATTATTTCATAGATCTATTAAATATGTTACGTTAAATCTTGTTTCGCTTACGACAAACTTTCTGCAATCACCATTATCTTCGTAACCCTTACGACAAACTCTTTGCAATCAACATTATCTTCGTAACCCTTACGACAAACTCTTTGCAATCAGCATTATCTTCGTAACCCTCACGACAAACTCTTTGCAATTAACATTATCTTCGTAACCCTTACGACAAAATCAATTCATCCGTATAAATGATCTATAAATGCGGGTCATGTAACATCTTTGACCTCATCATTTGACCTCATAAGCACCCATGCATCCTCTGCCACGGAGTTTAAAATGCAGAGTTGGTATCTTGCGTGGGTTAACTCACCACTGTTTTCCCTCTCACCGGGGTTGGCGTTAGGAAGGGTTCCAGTTGTAAAAGACATCTGCTCCAATGGAAATGGGCGTTAAACAATGATGGTGATTTTATTAAAATTATGGATTTAAAGCCATCCTGCAACAGAATTAATTTAAATGTATTTAGCTAAAAACATCATGAGATGCAATGTTTAAAGTCTGTTTTCATAGTAAAATAATACAACATTAAGATAAATAAAATATTAAGATTTAGAGGCGAAATGAAAATTTCCATCTCTTCTGTTGGAAGTTATATTATCAAAAAACTAACTAAAACAAATATTGGAAGCTTCCCGACTAAGAGTCATAAATTATCTTTTTTGGTATTAGTCGGGCGAAAAAGCGTCCGGTTAATTTCATGTTAATAAACGGATAATATATGGGACTAGCGATATAAACCGATTTCTTTTTGTGATCGCACTTAAGTATATGATTTTAGTGTCTACCTGTGGCTGTATATACACTTATTTAAAAGTATGCTTTTTTACAATGATATCAATGGCAATAAAGGCAACAACACCTTCTTTCTTACATTATATTCAGTTATATGCAGTTTAACGTTATGTATTGTAGAGAAAGAAAGAAGCAAAAAACTTCTTATTTCAATGTAAATACTGTATTATGTACTTTCCCGGTTTTTTAGATTCTCTCTCCGGTTAGAAACCATTATGCGCGCGTGGTCTAGTGGTCGAAACTTATGTTTCTGGCCGCAATGGCCCAGGTTCGATTCTCGCTATATACAAAAAAAAATTGTTCAAAAATGAGAATCACCTGAGTGCGCGGCACCTTTGGGAAGTGCCTGAAAAACTTTACCACGGGTTAACCAAAGCCTTGTGAGGGAAATTTGGTAGACTAACAGTCGAATAATAAGTTACGAAAATGTACTTTCCAACGGTGGACCCAGTGGAAACAACTACAGCACTTTATCGTGGTCTTGGTTTTCTGGGTTATCCACTTAAAATATTAACTTTAACTTGTTTTAACCAGTTGCTTGTAAATTTGTGTGATTGATATTTCAGAGTGTAAAGAAATTGGATGCAAAATAATTTGCGCTACCGCCACTAGCCTGGGTTCCCGTAAAATATTTACGGGGCTGTGTTACACGGAACGCAGTCATTTGCTATGGAATGAATTCGAGTACAACGGAAGAAAAGTGTTTCGGGGGAAATAGATGGGATCGGATAGATGCATCACGCACTTTCTGTTTATTAAGAACTATATTTGTAATCTTTAAGGGTTGTTCCCCATCTACAGTCGATTTAAATTTATCTTGATTTCCAAATGTTCTCAAAAGAACTTCGTTGCCCACGAAAGCCTCTAAAGATGGAGGAACGATCGCATATAACATCCTTTGTAACTGCTCTTAACCAAATTCAGATAAAACTTAACGGAAACTCACATTACAAATAGATTGATTTCTAAATAGAAGTCCACAACATAATGAAAGCATTGTTGTATATGTATAATACCTGAGATTAAGCACCTACTAAACCAAAATCAAGAATCCGGAGCGCTACAAAATGTTGTCCTATCAGTGAATGACAAGCTTCCTTCAGTTTTTTAAAACGAAACTTGATCTTGGCGTGGCTCTGTTTTTGTGGCATATTCCTAAATTGTCTCTTATCTCTCCATTTGACAATTACCTGTTACCTTCCAAATTTACATAATAAATTATGGTCATATTATTTTTAGATTTTTAGATTATTTTTAAATAATTTGTTATACATTTTTTGTTTAGATTTGAAGATTTAATTAATCCTTTGGTCATCTTTGATTCAAATGCATTCCATACATATACATTCCATTTTATTCGCCTTTTAGATCTTCCGAGATATAAATAGCAACACCGTCACTGTTTTGTCAAGAACGAATTGCAGAGGAATATGTTCATGAGTTTGTTAAATCAATAGTAGTTAGAGACTTGCTCAATTGTCAAACGGATGATTTATTGTCGATTAATCACTAATGATGAGCTAAGGCGACATTCCTATAAAAATTACTTTGGTTTATTAGTAGTAGTAAGTAAGTTTCTCGTCATGAACACTTCTACAAAGGATGCGACGTTTTATGAAGAATGCGATGGAATTGTTTACCAAATACTTAAAACTCCACAGGACGTAGATGTTGTAGTCAACGAATTTACTGCAGTGTTCACTGAAGGTCAGTTCTTTGAAAAAGAATGTTTGATTCTGATATTGAGTTTGACGAAAGTCCATTTTACCAATTGAAATTAAAAAGGCTCGACTAGTTTAGGACGACAATGAGAACGAATCTTACCGAATACCATGACACGCAATAGAACTGGTATTTTTATCTTATGCATCAATTTTAAAGTCTAGAAACTGTCATGTCTTTAAGGAATCTTAAGATCCCTAGGAGTCTGCTTCTTTGCAATTCTGAAAGCTGGGAAATAAGGGATTGATTCCATTGCGTCATGTGGCGCCGCATTATTTGTAGAAAGGAAATATAATTTTGCATAATAATTTAAAAAGGCAATGGTTTTATTTTTTAACCGAAATGATGCATTGACATCGCAAAACTAGAAAAAATATTTGTCAGTTTTTGTGTGACTCGTACGAAAATGTCAACAAAACCACAAGTACATTTTCATGTTTCATGCTTGTTTGTTTTTAACGAGGCTCTTAGAAAGCTCATTAACTAAGCATTATCACGAAGACCTCGAAACGGAGTTTTAGTGTATTTAATTGCTCCCATTTGTACGAGTTCGCCAAAGGTGATTGATTGTTCATATTTTGGCGTTTCGTTCAAATTGTGAATAAATTCCGCAATTTGTTTCCTTAACATATATATATATAGATACGATGAGGTGCCATGAGATTCACAATGGGGAAGTTGACATTTTGGGGTCAAGTTTCATACTGTGGGCATAAATAAGCCCATTGTGAAATTTTGACTTCGGGATTTCACAACCATGATCATGTGTAATTGAAAACTGAGCAAAGAATGTCGAAACACTAACAGGTTTTAAAACGTTATGATCATTTCAATATTTCTATGAATATTCCATATTCTATAACGTCATCAAAATGGCTGATCACAATGTATATATGCAGACAAGAGCATAAAGTTGGTTTGTAGACAAATCATTCTATTCATTCGCATTGCATTTCGTGACCATCACACGTGACCATCACACGTGACCATAAACACGTGACCATTACAAATGACTATCACACGTGACCATCACACGTAACCACATCACACATTCCACTATCATTCTTCTCACGATCAATATATATTTTGTTTACCATTCACAACCTAGCCTTTCCTTCCTTTTTGTCATGAAGCAATCGCATTTCATACGTCACTAATCTTATAATGGTAATACCATGTTTATATATATACATACTCAAATATATTTTGTACGATGACCTTTAGGCACGCGTGGTCTCGTGGTCGAAACTGTTTCTACCCACAACGGCCCAAGGTTCAATTCTCGCTAGATGCAAAAAATAAAATTGTTGAAAACGAGTCACAAAAATAGAACACGTGACATTACTGATTTTCTTTCATTTCAAATGAATTCAAATGAAAAAATATCAGCTCATCGCTTTTATAAAGTATCATATATAAAAAAAATACATTTCTTGTATTTCAGGCGAACCTATGTGCAAAGTGGTTGAGCCTGAATGTCTAGAGACGATGCGAAGTATAGTTTCCATGGCAATTTCCCAAGGATTGGGCCTTATAGCCATTGATAAGAAAACGCACAAAATTGTGGGCGTAAAAATTGTTACATTTGCTGTCAAGTAAAAATTGTTAGTTTTAAATATTTATTGATTCTCTTGCAGTAATGTTGAAAAAATGCAGAATATTTTTCAGAATAATGATATAGGTATTAAAATTATACATCATAAATATTTAAATGACTTTATATTAGTATTATTGTTATTTCATATTAAATATTATAATAATAAATTAATTAAATATAAACATTATAATAATAACAATAGGGGTAAAGTAAACCCTTACTCTGATACGATGGAAGATGTCGAGGAAGCGTACGATATCATGTTTACACTGTTGGACCAGATGAGCATAATAGAGGCGATGTTTCAATCGAATCCATCCGTACAATCTATTTGCAATTCGGTTTTAACAACAGTTTTACCTGAGATGAGGGGGAAAGGAGTTGGTTCAAAACTCAATTTCTTCATGCTTGAGGTACTGTGTTTTTTGAAAAGAACCATTTATCATGCTGCATGACATTTATATTTCTAGAGCTAGATTTACGCGATCTTTTGCGCGATTTGCAAGGTGATTTGATAAACAGTTTTCGCTTCAGTGATGTTACAAATCATCCAATCAGCTTTCAAGTTTGCTTCAAAAAAATTCGATTCGCGCGAGAAATTTGATTCGCGGAAGCCATGCTCTCATGATTATAGGTTCGAGAACATAACTACCACAATCCTTTGCGCTTCAAATTATTTTAATGAAATGCAACTAAGAACCATATTCTCTTTAGCAAAAATATTCTGTGAATATGGTTCCATTGTTTGAATCTGTTTTTGACCTATATTTTATTCAAAGATTCAATGGAAAGGATTCTGGTAGGGTTAGTGTCAAATGTCTTTTCATAAAGTGAAAATATTTCAGCTTTTGAAAGATCGTGGGTGCGAAATTATTTGCGCCACAGCCACACACATCTTTTCGCGTCGAATATTTTCGAATCTTGGCTACGTGGAACACAGTCATTTGATGTGGGACGATTACAAATACAACGGAAGGAAAGTGTTTCGAGGGAAGGATATGGGATCGGACAAGTGTTCTGCACATTTCCTAGAATTAAAAAAATAAATGATTGTAGAGAAACACGTGAAAAAACCTATCGGAGATTTCCGCTCTGATAAGCTCTGCAAGTTTTCAAAATCTGAAATCATCCCTTTGGTAGCATATATTTTGATGACGTCATTCGTGTTTATACTGTGAGGGTTTTTACAAAAAAAATACTATGCACGAAACATCTTTTTATTAGGATTAGGGTTGAACAGCTATGTTGTTAAGCAAGGCAGGGCGTAATGACATGAGAATGATTAGATGGATGTCAAATGTGACATTGAAGAATAGGATGAGTTCAGAGAACGCTGTGGACTCGAAAATGTAAGAAAATCTTTGCATAGGCGTCGGCTACATGGTTTGGTCATGTTGAGAGAATGAATGATAATAACTGGGTTAAGAAATGTAGGGAGTTAGTTGATGATAGTAAGTGTGGCCACAGACAACATCATTAAAAATATTCATTGACTGTTATGGAGTACAACTTTTCGTCCAACACTTGAGCATAGCTGGTATAAAGTCATCACACAAGTCATCTAAAGTGAGAAGAAGATCACCGTGGTCACACCAGTCATCTAAAGTGAGAAGAAGATCACCGTGGTCACACCAGTCATCTAAAGTGAGAAGAAGATCACCGTGGTCACATCAGTCATCTAAAGTGAGAAGAAGGTCATTGTGTCGCGCTTGCATTAGCAAACTATCATTATGGGCCTCCTTCAAAACATTTACGAAAGGACAACAGCGCACATATCAAAATTGAATCGGTTGTCGCAAAGTGGATTGGAAAGATTTTTTTCCAAGGTATGCGCCTTTGAAATAGCTAAAATCATCCGTACGAATTCAGGAGTCCTTCAGAAGGTACCAACACAACAGGGCTAGACGTCTAGTAGTTAATAGTGTAAATGGAACATGTAAACGTTTCTTTGAAGAAGACGTTATCCGGCGATAGCGCAATAGAAATGCCGTTCGGCTCTTAACCGAAAGGTTCTGGGTTCGAGACCATGCTATCACAAAGTTGTTTAGTGAGCGGTTATAAATAAAAAAACGCCGTGTTTCATCAAAAATAACAGTAGCACAAATGGGAGCAATTAAATATACTAAAACTCCGGGTCGAGGTCTTCATGATAATGCTTAATAAATAATAAAAAAAAAGCTTAATAAGCGTTCTTGAAGCCTCGTTAAAGAAAAATAAACATAAACGGGAAGAAACCATGGTCTTTGGGAGTGCCGATCTTGCATTGGAAAATTCATTGCTTAACAATATTGGAAATGTCTCAGAGTTTTGTTATCTAGGGCATACAATCATAATGGCAGCTCAATGGCGTTCGTTGAACTCTGAACATCTTGCGCACTTTCCTGATTCAACCAGTTGGGGCAAGTTTTGCGCGATACGGAAATCAACATCGCTTCGATGAAAAGATTCCTCGAGGCATGTGCGCGTTCACACTTACTATGCGCGACTCAATGTTGGTTTCCCAATGAGGCCAAAAATTTAAAAATAGGAAAGTTGATGGCTGTATGTATGTATGTATGGTTGTCTTCTACGAATGATTAGAGACAGGTTAAAAGAAACCAAGGTTTAGATGTCGAAGAAACATTTTCATTTCGTTACAAATCATCAAAACTTCTCCTCTAAGTGATTTCCTGTGCGTATTTAAAGCAGCCTGGTAAAAATAGACTTGTTTTCAGTTATTGAGATATTTATGTGATCCGTGGTCAGAATTTCTAAATTACTTGGAGATATTATATATCAATCAATCAAAAAGAGAAACCCAATCAAGAGTAGGTTTCCCCAGACTTCTTATACAATACTATCCCTCTTTATCACATAATCTAAAATTATTTCGTGTTTTAGAATGGCTTGTTAATTTTTATTCATTGTATAATACGTTTTTATATACAGTTATACTCCCGATAAGTGGGACACTCAGGGGACCAACCAAATCTGTCCCACTTAGCGAATGTCCCACTTAAGCGAATATTCATATTAGGTTAGGAAGTTCAAGGGACCGAGAAGAACCATCCCACTTAATGAAAGTCCCACTTATCAGGGGTCCTACCTATCGGGAGTATACTGTATATAATTTTTTAAGTCTGGCTCAATGATGTAAACGGCTTCAAAATGAGCCCTTGAACTGATCTGTACTGTAAATTGTGAGGTTTAATAGAGAAAAAGTATATTTTCTAATATGGAGTTATTATGCTCTTATTTTCAAGAATCTTGCATAAAAAAGTTCAAAAAATCAAGGGTACTCATGCGATGGTACACTGAAAAAGGTTCGAAAAATCGGAGAATTCGTAAAACCGAAATTGGAAAAATCCGGGTAAATTAAGGCAAATTCAAGGGAACAAGGATAAAATTCGAAATATTTGGGAATTCGAATAATCCGGTGTTTGAAAAATCGAGGTTGAACTGTGAATATGTTGTTTATACTGTCTTGCTTTGACAAAATTTTATTTTTTTTTAAATTGGAGAATTATGGAAGACTTATAGGCGTTGACCATAAAAGTGGAGAGTTACGATTAAGTTCAGAAGAAAAAAAATGAAGAGAGAGGAACGGATTACATAATTCTCTCAGTTGGTGGTAGGTTACACATTTTTAATGCTTCAAAAATCTTCCGTTTACAAATTTGTTTACGCGAGAGGTATTTTTTTCTCTATGCTAATAGATATTTCATTGGATAATAGCCTTATCACGTGTGTAAACTTACATCTGCCTTTTGCGATAAATAGAAATTCTACTAAACAACCCAAATAAACAAGATGGCAGCAGTTTCTTCTGACCGACATCGCTCAAAAGACCCTGCGGATCAAAATTTTGATTATATGTTCAAACTTTTAATTATTGGAAACTCTTCAGTAGGAAAAACTAGTTTTTTATTTCGCTATTCCGATGATTCTTTCACGTCGGCTTTTGTTTCAACAGTGGGTATTGATTTTAAAGTACAAACGGTTTTTAGAAATGATAAACGAATCAAGTTACAAATTTGGGACACAGGTAAATGTAAATCCTTTCCTCTTTGTACTATTTGTTTTATTTGTATTTTTGCAATTGAGATAAAGTTTTCAAGCCTGGTTTTCAACTTTTACCTTGCGTAAGAACTTAATAATTAATCTTTATCTCCTTTATTACTTTACTGGTTTCCTCATTGTTTTGAGTACCATGCATGTTTATTCTGTCCTGTAGGAGATTTTTTACTTCCATTGTTTTATACCAAATCTTATGATAAAGTTGTTGTATATTCAGTTGTTTGGGAAATCAAACTAAGATGGTTCGAATTCTATCTATGCCATGTTTTTTTCTGAGTTACAGTTTTTGAGTGGAACTCGTCAAATACTGGAGTTAGTTTGTTAGTAAATTCCAACAATTGACTCCTGAATTGAGTTTGCAAAGCAAATGCTTCAGGCCTTTTAATGAATATTTTCTACCAGCGCTATCGATCGCACACGCATGGTATTGAACCTATAGTTCTGCTTTCCATAGCGTGCGTGTTTGCGTGCACGATCACGCGCCCCTTATTGATAGGCTTGATGCTTTCTGTAAGGAGATCTAATTGTTTATTGTATATATACTTGAATTAAGAATTGAAATTTATATCATAAAACACAGCTAAAAAATTGAGAAATTTTCTCCAAGCAAATGATGACACAACAATTTAATGTTTAACCAAATTGTCTTCCTATTTGTAACCAGTGAACCTTAAGGGCATAAATTAATGTTGGTATAAAATAATGCGTCATAAATGTTTGCGAATCAAAGTTCCAAAAAAGTGGATTTTGCGACAAATGTTTGCGATTTCGTTCTTTTCCCTAAATTTTGCGGCATTAATTTTTGCAATTCACTTTTCATCTTCTAATATTTCCAACTCTGACTGGAAGCTTTCTTTTAGAGTCACAAATTTTTTAATGTATATACCACCAGTTGTAACTGCGGCTTTGACTCTCTACGTCTCCTCATCCAGTGAATCGTCATGGTGAAATGGGTCCAAATTTGGCATCAGATGTAATCATTGAAATTTTAGATTCCGAATAAATAAGTGTTGACTTCAAACATTCTTTCTTTACTAAAAATTCTGAAAACTTTACATTCACTAATGTACATTTTGCGGCACAAATTTTTGCATTTAGCCACAAATCTTTGTGCTATGCGACATAAATATTTGCAGTTTGGGTACCGCCCTGATCGTTTGCGACATTTTGTGATTTTAGGCCTAATTCGCAAACATTTATGACGCAAACTTTTATGACGCATTCTTTTATACCAGCATTAATTTATGTCCTTAAGGTAGCTTTAAGGTCATCAGATATAAAATACTTAGAAATAATTTCATTTATGGTTCCAAGGGTGGGATCAAGCTGATTTTAGTGAAGTTTGAGTTGAATTATCAAAACCCAATTCAAATAATTCTTGTTCAGTTTTAGCAAGACATCAATTGAGATGATGAATGAAAATTAATTTTTCTCCCCTTGGTCTTTTTTTTTTAATTTTTCAAAGACATTGTAGATGTCTGTAAATGTCTTTTTTATTAAACTATATTTGCAATGAGTACTAAAATGATAACTGAAAACCTAAATATTGTGCGACATTGGTGCTTAACTTGATTGAAATTAAAGCTGACGGATGATAAAAACTTTTTATGGGTATTCAACAGAAATATCGATATTGATTATAGAATCAAGATCCTCTAAATTGCCCATATCTTATAGTCTTAGAAACGTTTTACTGCAAACAAAAATGCTTCTATCAATCCAAACAATGAAGTACCATGTTTATCTCATTGTTCAGAGATGTATCGTACACCTGTGTATTTTGACATGTAGGTATCACTTCCTTTTTCTTTCAACTTCTCTCGATAACACCACCATGTTCCTCTTTCAACAAGCTTTCATTGTTCTGTATTTCTTTTTTTTTATGGAATATTTTCTGACTTTGAATATATAATTTTAACAGGTTGTTCTAATGATGAAATCAATAATATAATATATTTAGTTTAAGAACTTCAATGGAATCCATTGTTTATTCAGCTATTAATGGAAAGGCATACAGTTTGTGCAAAGCAATTATACATTTGAAAATGTTCGTTCTGGCATATAATTTAATCTGATGATGGCCTATTGAAGGTCGGGTCGAATTATTGTAGCATTACAAATTTTTTTTTAGTTATTTGTGTCAAAAATGTATTCCCTTTTCACGACTCTCCCTCCCTCTCCCTCTCCCTCTCCCTCTCTCTCTCTCTCCCTCCGGATAAATTAATAATACATGATAATTTAACACTCAATTTCAATTAAACTCAGTGACTGACAATATTCATTGATTAGTGACTATTGCCCGGTATGAATTGAAATCTTTGAAGATTTCTTTTCTATCAAAATTTGTTTTGTAACAAAAATGAAAAAACAAAGTATCTTTTTGTAAAACATTTATCTATACTTCTCTTGATTTGTTTCTTACATTAATTTTTTATTTCGTTAATTTTTTGCATTATGTTATCATTAGTTTCAAATATCTTTTTAAAACTTCTTCCTATGTACTTCTGAATAAAAGGCAACATATGTAGAGTGTGTGCAGTTGCCAGTTTCCTTTGTATTAAATACCCCGAAATCCGGATGTGGTTCTTGTTTCGCTTGCCATTTAAGTATCCAACCATCAATTTAAAATCTCCTACCACCATGAATTTAACTGTAACCCAGTAATACTCTGCGAATCGAAACATGTGAAATATTCATGATAAGAATATGGAAATTTGAAGAAATACAAACATCAATTGTAGACAACTTTGATTTTGTTCTTCTTTAGCCGGTCAGGAGCGTTATCGAACGATAACGACAGCATATTATCGCGGTGCGATGGGCTTCATCCTCATGTATGACATCACTAACGAGGAATCATTCAAAGCAGTTGCTGATTGGTAAAAAAACAAACAATTCAAGTAGCTGGCGCATTTCTACCACACATTATATAAAACAAAGCTCATTGTTCTGTAAAGATACATTCATTTTGTGTGTCTTCTCATTTTAAGTGATTTACATAAATTGATTTTCTGTCTGTTTCGTAAAATTGTTGCTATAAATAGATTTTATGTGTAATATTTGATTTGATTAAGTATTGTCACTCTCATTGGTGGTTCTATTCTCTGTAGCCAGGTGGATATCGATGAACTTTCTTCGTTCCAGGGCTGGACAGGTGAAAACCTACTCGTGGGATAACACACAGGTGGTTTTAGTTGGAAACAAGTGCGATATGGAAGAGGAGAGAGCCATCACATATGAACAAGGTTTTTTACCATTCTCGTTTTGCGCTCTTTCGCATTTTTGAGGAATTTGGAAGATATCAATGAATTCAATTTTGATAATTCAACACGAATAAGTAATGTATTGTTTGTCACTTTACTAAATGATGGGGCTTTTTCTCTGGTGGTTCTAAAGGTATATGTGAAGATTTATGCAAAGTTTCAGCTCATTTAGCTACCTAATTTCCCTCTACTATTTAGGCAAGAAGCTTGCTGATCAATTAGGGTTTCCATTCTTCGAGACTTCAGCTAAAGAGAATATGAATGTGCGAGCGGCATTCGATAAACTTGTTGACGTCATATGCGAGCGAATGAGCGACACTATCGATACAGATCCGACGTTAGTCGGCGGCTCGAAACCTGGCACGACTAATCTCTCCAACAAATCGAATAGTTCGGGTTCAGGTTGCGCTTGTTAGTTTAGTGGGAAGGGCATGATTGTTAGTTCTCTTTTCTATGATTTCCAGATGCACGTCGCTCGACAATTTACGGTTTAAGAAATCAATCTAAAATCTTCTAGGGATTCATTTTTAATAATTCTTTTGTAATCGCTTTTTCTTAACCCAGTCTGTATATTTATTTGGAGGTAGTGGAACACAATATTATATATTTATTTTTGAATACCCGCATATTTTTTTTAATCTTTCGCATGTAAATCTCTCGCGTTTATACGATTCGAAATGACAGGAACTTACATAGAAAGCATGATTTTTCACGGGCGTTTTTTTTTATTGTTTCATTTGATATTTGGGGAATCAGTATTTTTTGCCAGCATTTGTTACTTATGTAAATTAAACAATGTGACGAATTTATTAACGATTCTTGTTGGCTCGTGCTCGCCCAATAAATACATTCCACGTGTCTGTAACCGATTGGTTAACGATTCTTGTTGGCTCGTGCTCGCCCAATAAATACATTCCACGTGTCTGTAACCGATTGGTTAACGATTCTTGTTGGCTCGTGCTCGCCCAATAAAAACATTTCACGAGTCTGTAACCGATTGGTTAACGATTCTTGTTGGCTCGTGTGTGCCCAATAAAAACATTCCACGTGTCTAACCGATTGGTTAACGATTCTTGTTGGCTCGTGTGTGCCCAATAAAAACATTTACGTGTCTGTAACCGATTGGTTAACGATTCTTGTTGGCTCGTGTGTGCCCAATAAAAACATTCCACGTGTCTAACCGATTGGTTAACGATTCTTGTTGGCTCGTGTGTGCCCAATAAAAACATTTCACGTGTCTGTAACCGATTGGTTAACGATTCTTGTTGGCTCGTGTGTGCCCAATAAAAACATTCCACGTGTCTGTAACCGATTGGGTATTAGTCACGGCAAGTTTGGTTATTTTATTCTATTTTGAGACGAGGGTACATAAGAGAGTTTTACACATGAAACAACACACCTAATCCTATTTTATTGCTTGCTAGCAGATACCTGAAGTCGTTTTTAGGCACTGGTAAGTAGAAAGCAAAATATACTGCTTCACATCCAATAGGCTCTGATTATTTAGATGACATTTTTGATGAAAAATAATTCAATTGTTCAAGATAATTGAAACCACCTATCGAATTTTTTTTCCAGTTAGCAGCCATAAAGCATGTCCGATTTCTGTTGACCCCCTGTCTCTGCGGACAAACACAATTAATATATTTGTCTGAATATACGGTTATCCAAAAATAATGTTGAATACCGTAAAGATTCGAATAAGCGCCCTGGGCGGTTATTAATTTTTTTGATTGTCAACCTTGGCTCTTATTAAATGTTTCAGTATATGTCAAAGTTACTGGAGTCTAAAACGTGAAGATGGTGTTATACACTTTTATAAGAAAGCCAGCCTGAAAATCATGAAAGAAAACAACCTCAGCCTGTGATAAATACAGTCGATTTATTTTTTAAGAACAGCAGGTGACAATGTGGCCATCACATTTCAAATATTACAAAATGGCTGACCGTCGCCATGGCAACTAAAAAATAGCCAAAAATATGGTTTGCCCTGGAACAAATGGCCTTTCAACTAACACATTATGGAAGCTAAGTTTTTTTAGAGAACCTCACTGGAACATTGACAAAATGAGTGAAACAGATTTTTAATTTTTTTTCTCATGCTCTTCACCGTAGTGTGAAATTGAATCATGTGAAAAAAATTTGAACCAAAAACAGAAATTTCCCTCATTCACTTTGTAGGTTTTATTGATTTGAACTATCACTGAAAATTTTACTCTAAAAGCTCAAACCGTTCTAAAGATATTTATTCCGGCGTTCAAAAATGCAAATTCGATGTTGCCAGGGGCGTTGCCAAGGAAAATTTTGACTGATGGATCTTACAAAATTTTAAAACCAAGAAAGATTTTGAAAAACGGTTTGAAAATCTGAATTCCTTGATAATTTTGGAAGCTATATAGCTAAAATAAAAAAATCGAAAAAGGCTCTCTAAAATAAGAACAAATTAAGAACATTTCAGCCTGAAAATTCTGAAAAAATTTAGAACAGCCAGCCTTAACCCCAATTTTATTGGTTCTTATAAAAAGAAAAGAAAGTATTATAATAACGCTGTCATTATTTTCTCTAATGATAAACGCATCTATTTTAAATACGGCCATTCCGCATGGCGTATAGCTCGTTTTTCAACCTCCCCCCCTTCCTCTTTAGTGGAGGGCGCTTATTTGAGATGGGCGTTTAAAAGAAACGGGCGTTATTTTCGAAATTTTACGTTTTACAGTTAAATGTTTATGTTTGTCACATTCAGGACAGGATTACTGTGCGGTAAATATCTCAAAAAAGGGTATATACTTTTTGTAATGTGGACATCTCTTACGGCCCCTTAAAGCACCCTGGGTTACAGTCTTCACTCGAATATTACGCTAGAGAAGTAGTTTTTTGTAATTCAAAATTTTTCACTCATCTGTACTAATTTATAATTGTGAATTAACTGCAGCATTTGTTCAGTAGAAAAAACTCGCATACTGTCGACTCCCTGGTATAGTAGCAAAAGCTCGCATACTCTCGACCCCCTGGTAAAGTAGAAAAAGCTCGCATACTCTCGACCCCCTGGTAAAGTAGCAAAAGCTCGCATACTCTCGACCCCCTGGTAAAGTAGAAAAAACTCGCATACTCTCGACCCCCTGGTAAAGTAGCAAAAGCTCGCATACTCTCGACCCCCTGGTAAAGTAGAAAAAACTCGCATACTGTCGACCTTCTGGTAAAGTAGAAAAACTCGCATACTGTCGACCCCCTGATAAAGTAGAAAAACTCTTATACTGTCGACCCCCTGGTAAAGTAGAAAGATTTGTAAGGTTTTAATCTTGAACCTGCTATATTTATGTAAATGTCTTGAAAATATAGACATCGAGGCAACTTTTAAAGTAGTTTTCGGATTTTTTAAAATCTTTTTCCTAATTCACCTTTTTGCCACCTCTAAATGCCAGACTATGAAAACTTTCCGTACGTTTCGAAAACAAACCCCTTCATAAATGAGGCAATGCAAGTGACACTGCACTGAATATATTTGTTAAATACGACTTGAAAATCAGTGATATATAAACAAGTTCTTTCAAATTAACTTATTGATAAAAACATTGATAAAACACTTCAATTCTCTGGGAAATCTTCATATAATACATGCTAAAATTGTTTATTTACAAAAACAGGAAAAAATTCATTTTAAAATTTGATCGCTGTTTTTTGTAGATTATGGCAAAAATTATGAAAAGCTCTATTATTAAATCTATTTTTAGCACAAAAAGAAGCTAGTTTTTTGTTTATTTCTTATCCGCTAAATCCAAGTCTAAAGCGTATTTTGAATCCCAGTCTCTCTCAAAAACCTTTCTCAGTTGATCATGAACAGATCCAGTTTGGTTGAAAACCAAACTGACCCCTGCCGTATCCAGGAAATAATCGCCCGACCAGTTGGACGTGGAAATGAAGGAAGCACTTTCAGTTACCATGTATTTATTGTGGTTGACGCCAGAATAAGGAATGTCGCTTTCCGGCATTGTAAACATTTTCTAAAAGTACGGTTGAAGATGTTTAAAAGTACGGTTAAAGATGTTTAAAAGTACGGTTGAAGATGTTTAAAAGTACGGTTGAAGATGTTTAAAAATATTCTTATCGCGTTTGAAATCATTAACCAGTTAACAAAAACGCTTTCATTAATGTTAACTATTAGTGCATAAATTAATGCTATTTAAATATTCATTATGTTAATTATTAGTGCATAAATTATCGAGAAATGTTATTATCGTAAATAGTATGAAGAAGAAACCTGTTAGAAGTTTATACAGCAAAAGGAAGGGCAGAGAAAGAAAGATTTCCCAATTTGCTAGGTAGAGAGGATCAGAAAAACGAAGTTTTTAAAATTGCAAAGCAGATGAGTAAGACAAATCAGGATATCATTGGAGAAAAGTGTGTGGGAAATGACATCGGAGATTTAGCTTTTGATGATAGTGCTAAAAAATTGGCCTGGGAAAGTTATTATAGTAAATTACTAAATGAGGAGTTTGAATGGGACCGCAGTCTTTTGTCACGAGTTAGTCCAATTGAGGGTCCTGCTGTCAGAATAGAAAAGGATTGGGTTAAATCGGCTCTTAGTAAGATGAAAGATGGTAAAGCTGCTGGTCCATCAGGTATTGTTTCTGAAATGCTGAAGGCATCTGGTGAGGATGGTATTGACATCATCACTGAGCTTGTAAATGCTATCGTCAGTCAAGGTGTAGTCCCTGCAGACTGGGAAATTAGCCCTATAGTAAACTGCTATAAAGGTAAAGGTGATGCCCTGGAGAGAAGTAATTATAGAGGGCTGAAAATGTTAGACCAAGTTATGAAAGTATTAGAAAGGATATTGACAAGATTTATTAGAGATGAATGAGAGAGTGAATGAGAGGGTGAATATTGATGATATGCAGTTTGGATTTATGCCTGGACGGGGAACTATTGATGCAATTTTTATAGTCAGGCAGTTGCAGAAGAAATATCTGCAAAAGAATAAGAGGTTATATTTTGCATTTGTTGATTTAGAGAAAGCTTTTGACAGAGTACCACGTGAAGTAATCTGGTGGGCGATGTGAAGGTTAAGAGTCGATGAATGGATAGTGTCAGTTGTTATGTCTATGTATGAAAATGCCAGAAGTCATGTCAGAGTTAATGGATCATATAGCAAGGAATTTGGAGTTAAGGTTGGTGTTCAACAGGGATCTGTTCTTAGTCCGTTACTCTTTATCATGTTTTGGAAGCTTTATCTCAGGAGTTTAGAGTAGGGTGTCCATGGGAATTATTGTATGCCGATGATCTTGTGCTTATTTCAGATAGTCTAGAAGAGTTAACTGCGAAATTTGCTACTTGGAAGAAAGGTATAGAGTCAAAAGGGCTTAGAGTTAACATGGGTAAGACAAAAGTTATGGTCAGCGGAGTTGACATTTCAGCACCTATTGCTTCAGGTAGATGGCCATGCTCTGTATGTAGTAAGGGTGTTGGTAATAACTCAATATATTGAAAATATTGTGATCATTGGGTTCATAAGAAGTGTAGTAGTATAAAGGGTCGACTTACCTCAGTGGTGGACTATGTGTTTAGGGTGTGTACTGGTGATATTACCTTAGCAACTGGACAGCCAGTAGAATCTGTGCCAATAGGTGATGACATTTTAAAGACAAAGGATGGCTTTTGTTATTTGGGCGACATGATTAGTACAGGAGGTGGCACAGAACAAAGTTGTATAACTAGAATTAGATCTGGGTGGAAAAAGTTTAGAGAACTTTTACCTCTCCTAACTTCTAGAGTGATATCTCTTCGCACAAAAGGAAGGGTGTATGATGCTTGTGTAAGGAGTATTTTTCTATATAGTGGTGAGACATGGGGAGTTAGAACTGTTGAACTAAACAGACTAGAGCGTAATGACATGAGAATGATTAGATGGATGTCAAATGTGGCATTGAAAGATAGGAAGCCTTCAAATGAGTTAAGAGAACGCTGTGGACTAGAAAGTGTTAGAAAATCTTTGCAAAGGCGTCAGCTTAGATGGTTTGGTCATGTTGTTATGAACCATGTATTTATTGTTGTTACGTGTATATTCGTTGTTTTGTTTAGCTAACATTATAAAACTTGTGAAGAGCCTTTCTACAGGTCAACTAATCATAATTTGTATTGTCTTTGCGAATTACCACAATCTTCACAAGTATAATAATCTATGGAGAAGTTCTTGCGTCCCGATAGATTTGATGCAGTACCGAACACGAACGGTTCTGATAAGTCCTGGTTGCATCTTGCTTCTATCACAGCAACACATTGCGATATTGATAAATTGGATATTCTTATAAACTATGTGTCTCCTTCAGTTTTTGAGTTCATCTCTGAATGTGCTGACTTTAATGATGCTATGCAAACGTTAGAGCAATTGTTTGTTGTCCAAAAGAACGAAATATTTGCACGTCATTTACTTGCGACGCGTCAACAGCAGTCAGGTGAGACACTAGATTCTTACCTAAACACCTTAAGATTGTTGGCGAAGGACTGTCAATTTAAAGCAGTGTGCGCTGAGATGTACCGCAATGAAATGATTTGTGATGCATTCATTAACGGCATCCACTCTCCAAGTATTCGTCAATGTCTTCTCGAGAACACTACTTTAACACTAGATGCAGCATTTACTCAAGCTAGATCGCTAGAGCTAGCTCAGAAAAGTTCACTTGTATATAATAACACTCTTCCACTGAATTCTTTACACATTCACAAAGAGAAGCATGCAGAACTTAATGCCGTTGTTAATAACACGTTGAAGTGTTTTCCTGTGAGGTAATGCCTCCAATGCCTTATAGATTCAACAATTGAGTGTGCTTCTTTTTCTACTGACGGATGATTTAGTTCGCTTTTTTGTAGGGCTCGAGAAAAGAAGGCAACGGGTCTTCCTTCCTGATTGAGAGTAGCAGCAATCGCAAGATCAGAGGCATCTGTTTCAACAACAAAAGGGAGGGTTTCATCGATAGCACAAACGACTGAGTCTTCAATATCCTTCTTTAGGCAATGGAATACGTCGAGAGCTACTGGTGGTAATGGGAAGATGGTGTTGCTTGAAAGTGGTTTGATCTTTTCAGAGAAGTTCGGTATCCACTTGGAATAGTATGCAAACAACCCAACAGTTTTCTTTTGAAGCGTGAGATTTAGCGGAGCGGGAAAATCTCTTAGGGGCTGGAGACGTGTTGGATCAGGACGAATCTCGTGATTAGAAATTTTGTACCCAAGCATTTGGATTTGATTTAAAATATACTTTTATCTTCATTTAATTTCAGGTTGTTGGCTTCAGCAGCTACCAGCAACTTTGAAAGGTTTATGTCGTGCTCTGCTTGATCTATACCGCACACGGTAACATTATCTAAGTATGCAAATGTCTTATTTAAATCATGTTTGGCTATAAAATGATCTATATTTCTATGGAAACTTTTTCTACTGTGGTGGAAGTCGCCATAATCGTCAACAATGCCCAGCACGAGATGCGGTATGCCACAATTGCGACAAATCAGGTCATTTTGCGAAAGTATGTCAATCTCGTAACCCTCGAAAAACATCAAGCAAATTTACTGCGTCTATATACCCTACTCTCGCTTCCGTCGTTGCCAGCACCAAGTCGCCTCGTAGTCTCACAAGAGCCATAGTTACTAGAAATAGATAACCATACCATCAATGCCCTTATTGATACCGGATGTTCTGACAGCTTTATCTGTAAACGCCTGGTTAATGATCTCAATTTGGAACTTTCACCAGTAAAGTCAATTGTATCAATGGCGGAATCGTCAGTGAAAGTCAACGTTATTGGTCAAGTTAATGTGAACCTGAAACTACAGCAAAACAACTATGCCAATACCTATTTGTCTGTACTTGAAAATCTTTGCACTGATGTTATTGTTGGTCAGGATATTTTATCTCAACATCAAAACCTCACTGTTGAATTTGGTGGGAATAAACCAACACTATCCATCTGCAATCTGTCTACAATCTCAATCGAACCACCTTCGTTATTCCATAACCTAGCGCCTGACTGCAAACCGGTTGCCACTAAGTCGCGTAGATACAGTAAATCAGACAAGCTGTTTATTGATTCTGAGATCCAACGACTCCTAAAAGAAGGGATCATTGAGCCGAGTACATCTCCATGGAGAACCCAGGTCGTCGTCACAACCAATGAACGTCACAAAAAAACGCATGGTTCTTGACTACTCACAAACGATTAACCGCTATACTCAACTCAACGCTTACCCCCTCCCGAGGATTGATGACCAAATTAATGAAATTGCGAAGAATTGTGTATTTAGTACGATTGACTTAAAGGACGCTTACTACCAGATTCCGATACGAGTGGAAGACCGTCCATTTACAGCATTTGAAGCAAACAGGAGATTATTCCAAAACACAAGAATGCCATTTGGTGTGACTGTACCCTGAACCAGTCTTCTTGAAACGCCACGTTCGTCAGTCGAAGTATGACCCACTTGTCGACGAGGTCGAGTTACTGGAATCGAACCCTCGATATGCCGACATTCGTCACTCAGACGGTCGTGAAAGTACTGTTTCTCTACGAGATCTCGCCCCTTGTGGAGATGTAACTGAACAAAGAAAAGTACTTGAAGAACACTCCCAAGAATCCTTTCCACTGCAACCGCAAACACTGCCAAGTCGTGATGCACTCGCAGCCGAACCGAATGTAGTCGACGTCGAACCCGCTGTGGTAGCTGAGTCAAAGAGTGATGTTGTTGAATTACAAAGATCGCATCGAACAAAGCGTGCACCATTACGTCTTGATTTATGATAATACAAACCCTTATGCACACCGTGCGCTGTAAGTGGTATTGTAGAATAATATTGTTGTGTTGGTATCCCCAGAACTATATTTTGTGGTGGAGAATGTTATGAACCATGTATTTATTGTTGTTACGTGTATATTCGTTGTTTTGTTTAGCTAACATTATAAAACTTGTGAAGAGCCTTTCTACATGTCAACTAATCATAATTTGTATTGTCTTTGCAAATTACCACACATGTTGAGAGAATGAATGGTAATAACTGGATTAAGAAGTGTAGAGATTTAGTTGTAGATGGTAAGTGTGGCAGAGGCAGGCCACGGACAACATGGAGCCAGGTTGTGAAGAAAAATCTCGTTGAGAAACGTATTCAGCCTGAGTTGGCGCAGGATAGAGTAGGATCGAGGCGTGCCATCAGTAAACCCGTCTAACCCGTGCCAGCATGGAAAATAGACGTTAAATGTATAGAGAGAGAGAGAGAGAGAGAGAAAGTAAGTACTTAACGACTTAAAATTTCAAGTTAGTTGTTATTTCCGATTAATTTGGCTCCTTATTAATTAGAAAGTTCATACTTTTTGCACATTTTTCATTTCTGTGGCAAACCTTTATGACACCTACTATTATTATGTCGCCGTTGTTAGTCGTTCCATCAAAAGAAGCCAGCGACTTTAAGAAGGCTATCTGCTCGCTGGGAGTCTGCGTCCAACGACTGGATAGAAATTTTACAGTCACTCCACGATTGTAAACTGCAGATCGGAGCGCATTGTCGATGATCGGCCAAAACACTCTGAGGAAATCAAAGAGAATATTGTTGATGAAAGGCTTTAACTTCTCTCGCAAATAGAGTCATTTACTATTTCATTTACATTAAACCCTAGAGTCCTCACTTCTTGGGGGCTCAAAAATGTAGAAAGTTCAGAGCTGAAGTAATGTATATAGTATGAATGAGAAAGGATCATGCTTTGAGAGAGGGATGGTGATCATGCTTTGAGAAGAGAGAGGAAAGGTGGTCATGTTTGAGAGAGGGATGGTGATCATGCTTTGAGATAGGGATAGTGATCATGCTTTGAGAAGAGAGAGAAAAGGTGGTCATATTTGAGAGAGGGATGGTGATCATGTTTGAGAGAGGGATGGTGATCATGCTTTGAGATAGGGATGGTAATCATGCTTTAAGAAGAGAGAGGAAAGGTGGTCATGTTTGAGAGAGGGATGGTGATCATGCTTTGAGATAGGGATGGTGATCATGCTTTGAGAGACGGATGGTGATCATGCTTTGAGAGAGGGATGGTGATCATGCTTTGAGATAGGGATGGTGATCATGCTTTGAGAGAGGGATGGTGATCATGCTTTGAGAAGAAAGAGGAAAGGTGGTCATGTTTGAGAGAGGGATGGTGATCATGCTTTGAGATAGGGATGGTGATCATGCTTTGAGAAGAGAGAGGAAAGGTGGTCATATTTGAGAGAGGGATGGTGATCATGTTTGAGAGAGGGATGGTGATCATGCTTTGAGATAGGGATGGTAATCATGCTTTAAGAAGAGAGAGGAAAGGTGGTCATGTTTGAGAGAGGGATGGTGATCATGCTTTGAGATAGGGATGGTGATCATGCTTTGAGAGACGGATGGTGATCATGCTTTGAGAGAGGGATGGTGATCATGCTTTGAGATAGGGATGGTGATCATGCTTTGAGAGAGGGATGGTGATCATGCTTTGAGAAAGGGATGGTGATCATGCTTTGAGAGAGGGTTGGTGATCATGCTTTGAGAGAGGGATGGTGATCATGCTTTGAGAAGAGAGAGGAAAGGTGGTCATGTTTGAGAGAGGGATGGTGATCATGCTTTGAGAAAAGAGAGGAAAGGTGGTCATGTTTGAGAGAGGGATGGTGATCATGCTTTGAGAGAGGGATAGTGATCATGCTTTGAGATAGAGATGGTGATCATGCTTTGAGAGAGGGATGGTGATCATGCTTTGAGAGAGGGTTGGTGATCATGCTTTGAGAGAGGGATGGTGATCATGCTTTGAGAAGCGAGAGAGGGATCATGATGATGTTGATGAATAACATTGTAAGCATGCCTTCAGAACCAATAAAAACATTGCTTTTCAAGTAGCCTAGTAAATCTGCATTGGTGGCTGCTCCGAAACTAATTATGTTGTGCAAAAATCTACCTTGGTTGAGAAAATATCACCGCAGCTTGGTAGTTCATTACCGCAATGTAAATGAACTTCTGAGCACTGTTAATCAAGTCAAGAATTGCGCTGATGTCAGTACTTCTGTTCGGAGGACAAAATTGCGTTGGAGATGTGGACCAATATGCGTCTGTTGACACTCCATTGAATGTGGTCTTTATTGGGTTATCTACACAAGAACAAAGTTGTGAAAGTGCGAGAAAATATGAAAGTGATCTTATCATTATGTAATATATTTAACAACAATATTCAAAATATTTCCAAACTTCACAACACAAAGGTGACAAAACTATTGTAATGATCATTTAACGAACAACTTTGACGTAAAAATATATTTTTACAACTTTTCTTTGCACACAATTAATGTTAAAGATAAAGAATGTTTGTTTGTTTTTTAACGAGGCTTCCAGAACGCTCATTAAGCACTATCATGGAGACTTTGACCCAGACATACATGGACATACAGGACATATATGAATAGCAATGTGTAAACATTGAATTATCAATCCTGTATAAAAATTGTTTATAATAATAATAATAAGAGTTTTAGTATATTTAATTGCTCCCATTTGTGGTAGGGTTATTTTTGATCAAATACAGCGTTGTTTATTTATAACCGCTCACTAAACAACTTTGTGATAGTATGGTCTCGAACCCAGAACCTTTTGGTTAATTGCGCTATCGCCGGTAAATTTAATGTTAAAATGTTGTTTTTTTTAAAAAAATTTTTTGTCAATTTGCGCTACTACGTTTATATGTAATATAAAGTGCTCCTACCTCTGCTGTAGTCTGTCTGATATTTAGATGGCCAATGTCTTGGAATTTGAGCACCTTTCTCGGCGAGTAGCCAATTGGTTTCAAAAATCTTTTGCAAATCTCCACCTGTACACGAGCAGTTGTAAAGAATCACGCCCAACTCCTTCACCGCTGACAACGCTCTCCAGTCAAAGTTTGCGCTTCCAACATACATGTGCTTCTTATCGACAATAAACATCTTCGTGTGAATGACTCCAGCGCCTACCAATGTGCTCATGTCCAATGAACGAACCTCGACGTGTTGCAATAGTGAGAGATTTTTTGTGTTTAACTGAGGGTATTCTTTTGAGGGAGGTGTTTGAACAATACGTATTTTGATACCTAAACAAATGTGTACCCAGAGCCTAAACAACATTCAAAGACCGACCCACAATACCTGCTTTAGCAGCATTGTGCAAGGCTTTAAAAAAATCTTCACCAGCCTTTGCTTCCCGATATGGGCCACCTTTGACATCAGAGCTTTTGAGTGTCCAATAAAATGACAGTATGTCAATATTGGAAGTAGCACTAGCAACTAATGCCTGCCAATGATCAGATATTTTATCATGAATAGTTGAACGTGAATTGTATTCCAATGATGCCGGTATCGTCTCTGCGAGCATCAATTGACAGAATGTTTCATCTTTGCAAGATCGTTTCTCCATCGCCATCTCTTTCAACAAGAGACCTTTCGCAACAAGAAACGCAACAGTAACAAAAATCACAATGAGAATGAGGGCTAAAAAAGTTACAATAAGAGTCCATCTGTTTCGTTGACGTTTCAACCGTTTTGAGATCGCCTTGTTTAAGTTCTTTTCGAGAGTAAGACTATCGTGAAATGCCGAACTTTCATTGACTTCCCCTTCCTCATTTTTCGGAAAAGTGCCATTGTTCATTGGCCTAAAGTAGAAAATTTCTATAAAAATATATTTTAATAATTAATTACTTTGATAAAAGTTTCAGAACATTAGGCCAAAAATATGTTATCATCCGAATCATAATCGAACATCAAAGTGTCGCAATGCTTGCCCAATGTTAATTACATGAAAAAAGGAAAGTTACCAAAGTAGATTACAGCTTATTTTCTCATTAAACTATAGCGGTCAAACTCACACACTTTGTTTTCAGTAACAAATTCATTACCCCATTTTTAAAGAACGCTTTTGGAGAAGTTGGACCAGTGCATTTTACTCTTTTAAAACATTTGTTAGAGAAGCATTAGAAGTTTTGAAATAAAGTAAAACTGGACATTTACTTTTTCCTTGTAGATGTTGTCAATAAATATTGTGTGAAGTTTTAAACTGAGTTTTAAATCCAATAAGACTTACACATAATGCTACGTTTCCAAAATCCAAAAATTACAGACAACTATAATGGTGCTTGCAACTAAAGCCCAAAAAAAATGTTGATAAGTTTTTCTTTCAGACACATTCAGAATTGATCATAAATTCTTACAAAATTAATTTTTTTTTGGGGGGAGCTAGTAGGCTCACAGTATTGGATTTTACAATTCAAAAATCACTTGACTTATTCCTATGAAACTTTATGACTTTTCCTCAAATTGATTTTAGTGATAAATCTTTTTTATAATGACGTCATGACAGACACCCGTAAAATATTATATATACATTATTTTCAATTTTAATTTTCTTTATTTGATCGCAAACATTATATAATTGTTTTGAAATAAAAAAATTCTTAGAATAAAATGAAAATGATATAAATTTCTTTGACATCTACGATAGCTTTTCATTATACCTTTATATGAATCGTAATAATCATTGTAAAAAGATTAGAAAGTTTTCCTCTTTCTGGGGTTGGCGTTAGGAAGGGCATCCAGCCGTAAAAACATCGGCACCATCAATATACCATCAGATGATTAAACCTCCATAATTGGAGAAAATCATCTTTTGAAACCGTCCAACCCATGCAAGCTATGTTATAAGGATAATATGATGATGACATACGAAACTTAGACACATTTCGCCATTCGTGAATCCTGTTTCACTAACTAATATGAAGGAACAAAAAATTACTTAGCCATCTTGTCGGAGATAAGAACGTCTTTTTCCCGTGGGCTGTGAATGGTTGCAAATTGTTGAGACAAAATCTCCAAATATCTAAACAAATAAAATTGTATAATGCTAGCTAGCGAAAATGTTGATTTTGTTTTTTTAAACATTTTTCAAACTCTTACTAGAGAAAAATCAAAATTGTTAAACTCAAAATGGAACGGTGTTTGGTTCATGAGATAGAAACACATTAACCAAATAAAGTTAAATAAAGTTAACACAGCCATATTTTTATATTAAATACGTGGCAAAATATCACATGGAAAATGTAAAATTACATTGTTAACTTATTGCCAGAGAAAGAGAAACCATTTTTGTATGAATGATCAATAAGATATTTATTTATTTATCTTTTACCTTGAAAGTTGAGGTACACTACACAGCAGTCGTTGAGGTAGAGGTTTGGAAGAAAATATGGAATTTCCTATCGTTTATTAAAAGAAGACGGCAATAAAGCCATTTAGAGTAGAATTGAAAAGGGTGTTGCATGAGGCAAGACACACCTGGCTTTTAAGCACAATCGTCAACATTAATGAACAAGTAAACATTGTTGTTGTTATTGCCACCATTATTGATTGATGACTTTAAATAGTTAACTCTATATGGTCCAAAATCAGTAGAGCGCTTGAATTTTTTTTTTCATTTCCCCTTTACAATTTCCCAGTTCACAACATCATATGAGAATCATTGAAGGGAGAATTTACAGGAAGTGAAAAGTTGAAATTCCACAATACACCAGTGGTATAACCTAATGGTCCGACGGTACGGAACGACCAAATTTTGTCGAGAACGAGTGAAACTTTTAAATCATTGCCTTCCAACTGTCCAATGGGACAATTAGTTATTATTCCCAAATAAATTTATTTTTGTTTTAAATATTAAAATTGTTTCTATGAAAACCTCTGTGCCAGGCTTTCTCATAAGAAAAATTCAAGTGTGTGGTGCTTCGCACGCCTAACCGAAGTTAAAAACATTTCAGGTGTGAGATATCCACTCGCCTGAATTTGTCTAGACATGTGATAATGCGCGATAAATTATTAATCTCATTTTTTAATTCTGAAACATGTTGTTTAAAACATGTGCGGTCTTTACTTCTAAAACATAGCATGTTTCTTGTTTGGTTTTAAATCTGAAAATACATTGACTTGGTCGTTTATGTGATAATTACATATTGTGCTGTGAATATCTATTTTATAGCATGTTTCTTGTTTGGTTTTAAATCTGAAAATACATTGACTTGGTCGTTTATGTGATAATTACATATTGTGCTGTGAATATCTATTTTATGATTTACGTACGCAATGTTTAACGCAGAACATTTTTATCACTTAATAACATATTCCTCTTTCCGCGACTATATTGAAAAGTTGTTGTATATTTATGATTTAAATTTAAAAAAACAACAAATTGTCTGACATTCGGCTACAACTATCTATTTTACTATTGTTTTCCATATACATTACTGATGACCTCTAAGTAGAATGAAACGCTTTTAACAAAAATGTTTATCTTTTAAAAGTTGTAAACAAGCGGGGGACGTTCATGCTTGTGAACCCCAAACACGAGGGCTAAGCGTCAAGTACAAGTCTCACTCTCAAAGCCTTAACTTCCTTGTTTACATTGCCTTCTTCTATATTAAAAATTGAGGACGGAAGCGTTAACCTTTTTAGTTCATGTTAGTAAATCATTTTAAGTTAAACTAAAATACAAAAATATATTTAAAACCTGAAACCTCTTTTAAAAACATGCAGCTCTGGTATATAAAAAACAAAGCATGGTTTTGTGATTTGAATTCTTCTGAACAATCAAACAACAACAAGCTACTTATTTAGCTGAATGTATTACAGGTCTTTCAACTCAAAGACAAACTAATGCAGAAGAACTTCTCTGTAACACAATAGAAAATCAAAAGATAAAACATGTTGACAATAAGTCAACAAATGAAACTTGAACATTTTGCGCATCTTTCGACGTAACAACTTAGACATACAGAAGGAGCATAACTAATGTTGTACAAACTACGTCACTAAACAACAATCATCACGTGTTTTAAGTGGTCATTTTTAAGTGAATGAGAATGTAAAGTCGTTTAAGTTTTTGCTTAATTTAATAACTTTTGATATTTTCGGAACGTTTAGTGTTCAGTACAAAATAAGTTGAAAATTAAACAAAACAAACGTGATATGTTTGAGGCGTGCAAATAGTCGCCTACAAGAAGAAAATTGAGCTTTTAAACGGACGCCTCAGGAGATTAAGGCGTGTGTGGAGGCAAACATGAAATAGAAGGCCAAAATAAAAATTCAGTCGGACGACCAGAAGTTTTTGTGGACAACCAATTTTTGATTAAAAGGCTGTTCCACTAAAATGTTAAATTATTCCAAAATGTTAAATTATACCACTGTACACAGTAGTTCGAAAGGCCCTGGAAGTCTTCAAGCAGGATGGAATCTTCTTCTTATTGAAGTTAAGCCAAACAGTTTACAAGCAATTTGTGTCTAAAGCAGTTGTTTTGGAGTTTGACCATGGAAATCTACACGTTCAGTTTCAACTTAATATCGACAACAATTACAATAAAAACAAAGCTTTTATATATGAGATTCGTAGAATTTAGGCACCTCCACTATAGATATATATAATTTATATTTATAAAGATTGGAAAAGAATTACCATTACACAAAAATAGTATGTTACATATATACCTACAAAATTATCCACAAAACTATAATTGGTCTTTTCTTCCTCTCTTAACAAACTAAATTCAACAAACAAAATTGCTTCACATTTTGTTAATACTTTCTTTAAAAAAGATGTCTCTAAAGATATCACGGATAGAAGTCACCGACAAAAAATATATATATCATATTGATAATATTGAGAAATTTCTAAAATAAGTTGATGAGAGCTTTACTAATTCCAAATACAATATAAATATAATGAGCTGAGAACACCTCTTTTAAACATTCATCTTGGTTCCAAAGTTCCTAGTTTAACTTCGGTTGTTAGCAAAAAAGTGATGGAGTCATTGATAAAAGAGTATATTTTAGATTGATGGATATAGAATGATGTAGGTAGCTATGGAATTAGAGCTTGTTTTAACGGCACATTCTTTGCTTTGTCTTTGATATAAAAATATAGATCTAAAAACTTACATCGTACCTAAATGTAGTATAATGTAGTTTTAATGGGTTGCAAGATAAAATCATACTTCAAAAGAAGAACAGCGATATTGAATATTTTCGGTCGCCGTTGTTTTTTACGAATGTTATCGCTTCCATTTTTGTTCTACATGCACGCGAATTATTTTCATGATGGAAGGTCAATGTAATAATAAGAACGAAGAATTTGACGAGAGTAGCTTATGCTTTCTAAGGGTGTCAGTGTTAGAGTGAAACACCATCCCATCTTAAAGGGTTCTTTATGAGAAAATTATGTATGCTACACTCAATTAAAAGTAACTAATAACATAAACAATAGTGTGCGGTTGTAGACATACGGCTGAAAGAACATTATGAAAGAGATTTTCGCAAATTTACGCTTTTTCAATTTTGAGAAATTGCCGCCGACAGAGCACATTACGGTTTGCCGCCATCTTTTATGTATCTTACGCCAATTTACAGGGCTGTAATATGCTTATTATAGTTCTACTGAGAAGAAATTAGGGAAGTAAAATCACAACTGTAAGTGCAGTGAGAATCTCAGACACCGGGATATAACCTTTAATTAAATGCTTAAGCTGGAAAATATCAAAACTTCTACATCTAGCTAGAGGAAACCTCTAAATCTGTATGATTAAAAGATTGTTTGCTATATTTTTGTTCTCGCCTCACATGCCCCATCATGAAATTATATTTCGCCGGTATTACGAGATGACGTAATTTTTCTTCCTCCTTTTGAAGTATGATTTTATTTTGCAACCGTGGTAATGTGGTTAGCAATTTATAACATAGACCAAAAGTACAAACATTATTGAAAAATAAATATGCTAATTATGCAAAAACGGACCATCAGTAAATATAGCTAGCTTATAGCTTATTACCGTAGTACCTCTAATTTAGTGCGCCCTCTAATTAGTGCGGATGGCGGATTTTTCGAAAAAGGAACAATATTTTTTTCTCTATTTATTAGTGCGGGCAAGTGTTAGGAAATTTTCAATTTTCCTCTAATTTAGTGCGGTAATGGTCAAAATTTTCCCCAATTATAGTGCGGTTTGAGATCTCTTATCAACAGTGCCGGATTAACCATAAGGCAAACAAGGCACATGCCTTAGGGCCAGCCAAAAATCCAGGCCACCAAAAAATTATTTTGTGGGGGTTTTTTTTGGTTTTTTTTTATTGGAGATTGCTCAAAACAAGGCCTAAAAGTCCACTTGCGAGTAAAGAGCTACACGAGAAGTTAAGCAGATTTAAGGTAGCGATGAACATTAGATTTGAACAGTTGAAAGTTAAATTCAGGAGGAAAGCATGTAGATGGAAGTGAGTTCCAAAGTCTGGACGTACGCGGAAAAAAACTGTTTTTATAAAAATCCCTACGACAATTTGGAACACAAACAGTCCATTGGTGAGACAAAAAAGACAACCTAGTAGAACGGAGAAAAATTTTGAGAGAAGGTGTTAGAGATGATAGTTCGCTTGAACAACGACCATAAAAAAACTTGTAGAAGAGACAAAGAGACGCTACGTTCCGCCGGTGTGAAAGGGAGTCCAATTTCAAAGAAAGGTTTTCGCCAATTGCGTTGCAAACACGCCGTTGAACACGGTCTAACAAATTCAGGCAATTTTTTGGTGCACCTGCCCAAATGTGGCAGCTGTATTCCATACATGGACGAATTGATGATTTGTATAAGTAAAGGACGCATTCAGGAGTGAGGTAATTCATTTCTCGTAAAAGAGAACCAACCTTCATGGCAGTTGATTTAGCTATATTTTCAATATAAGATCGCCATGAGAGGTCGCTGGTAAATGTAAGACCAAGAAGACGAAATGAATTGCTTTCAGGCAAATGAGAACCATTCATCAAAATTCGAGGTAAGTAAGCATGATTGAGATGATTAATGGAAAGAAGATTAGTTTTAGATGGATTAAAATTAACAAGCCAATTCTTACCCCATTCAACTACTGTATTGAAATCTTTTTCCAGATCAGAGGCCATTCTAACTTTATCACAATCATCTGATTTATTAAGGCAGGAATACAATGTTGAATCATCAGCATAAATAACGGTTTTGGATGATAAATTGTCTGGGAGATCGTTAATGTACAGTAGGAACAGAGTCGGACCGAGAACTGAACCTTGAGGAACACCAGCATTGATGGAAAAAATGGAAGAAAAATGACCGTTAAGAACAACCTTGAGTTTACGATTGAAAAGAGCACACAAAACGGGAGATAACTCAGTAGAACATCTTTGAAGTACAATTACAGGAATGCCATCCGGTCCAGTAGCCTTATTAGAATCCATTTTGTTAATAATCTTAGAAACCTTATCAGGAGATATACAGCAATCATGTAAAGTCTGGACAGTTTTGGAGGAGAAATAAGGGAGATCATGACCAGAATCATCGAGGGTGGAATGAGAACTGAAGAGTTTAGCGAATAGTTCAGCTTTATCCTTAAATAGACTAATGACTTCAGGACCATTGAAAAGTGGAGGTACAGATGTTTTAGAACTACCCCGGACGTTTTTGATAATACGCCAAAATTTGCAAGAACCTATTTCTTTGGATTTGATAAGATCTTTAGTCCTTTCAGCAAAAACAGTTTTAGCTTTACGAACAACATATTTACAATTATTGCGCGAGGCAATAAACAGTTGTCTGTTATGATCAGTCGCATCACGACGGTAGCGATGAAAGAAATGATTGCGATGAGCTATGGCTGCAGCACAAGCTGGAGAAAACCATGACGAAGAATGAGGTTTTAACTGATATTTCCCTGACGGAACAAATAATCGTATTGCTTCAGATATTATTGAAGTAGTTACATTAACACAATCATCAGCTGAATTGGAAAGAATTTTTTCCCAAGGGACAGACTGAATGTGTTCTTGAAATTTTAGCCAATCCGCAAGATCATATCTAAAAAAGGATCTATGCATGGGATGTTCATGGGAAACATGCCTATTGAAATTAATTTTGACCTCCAAAACAACATGGTCAGAACGACCCAGTGGAGCGCTATGAAATATCTTACAAATTTCAGGGTTAGAGGTCAAAAATAAATCCAACAAGGAGGGCGATTGACTTGAGTGATCAGGAATGCGGGTTGGAAAATCAACCAATTGCGAGAGAGACTGAGATACTGCAAAGTTATAGGTTTCGACACCAGAGCTACTTGTTCCATTCGAGAATCTTAGCCATTGTTTATGGTGAATGTTAAAGTCACCAAATACAAAGATGTTGGTTGAGCGGTGATTAAGAAGAGCTAAGTCAGCAGACTTTGAAACTGATTTGATAACAGAACAGTCTTGAGAAGATGGAGAGCGATATAGAAAGAACAAAAAACTAGTTGAATGTAGAAAAGACAAACGAAAACACATGAAAGGATGATTGGGGTCTTCCAGGTCAATTTCACGAAATATTGGTAAAGTTTCCTTGACATAAACTGCTAGACCATGCATATGAATAGAGGAGTCCAATCTAAACAAAGGTAGGTATCTAGGAACAAGGAAATCATTAGAAGATATACCAGCATTTAGGTTAGATTCGCAAAGTGCTAATAAATCCGGATTATTTTTTATCAAAAAAGCCTCCACATCCGAATAATTGGTACGAAAACCACAAATGTTGCTAAAAGCTAAGAAGAATGGAGGATGAGTATTCAACTTTATTTTCATCGTCTCTCATACATATATATTTATTGAGCCTTCACTTGCGGCCATAATAGACAGGGCATATGATCTGACAATCTAACAAACATACTAACTTATGTTTTATCAACGGATCCTGTTAGATAAAGCTCTAAACTTGAAAAATTCAATTTGCACCTTTTTCAAAAAACGTTTGTTTGTTGTTCGATGTCAGCACTTTTGTAATCACGTGACCACGACAAAAAATCACCTTCAACAAACTAAGCAATGTATGTAAAATTTGTATCTATATTTTTCTTACAAAAGCTATCCAAGGTAATATAATGTTTTGGAAAAATATTTGATGTGGAAAGTTTAGAGGAAATAAAAAGTAAAAAATTGTTGTGTTTCTTATTTAAGTTTAATTGTTGATCAGTTGATTAGTTTAGAAAAGTTTGTTTCTTTCTCAAGGAATTTTTTTAAAAAGTATTTTCCACTCTTTGTTGCCAGCAAGGAAGTGCTGAAGTGTTTTCAGAATTTATTGTTTGGTTGATTCATTGATTTCATTGATTCAGTTGATTCAAAGATTTAAAGATGTAAAACGATCAATGGGTTAACAGCGTCTTGGTGTACTGTCACTTCTGTGCATTGAAAGTGATTTGCTCAACAAGATTAACTTCAAAAAACTAATTGACAAATTTGCAGTTGTAAAAGCGCGCAAAGTTGTAATGTAATTTATTTTAAATTTAAACTTTCTTCTTTTTGTCGATAAGTCCAAAATACCTGTATTTTCATGCCACTTGTTAAAAATGTGCCTTAGTGCCAGCAAAGCCTTAATCCGACACTGCTTATCGGGTTATAAAAATGAAATTAGACTTTTAATATATAATATATTTTTCCCTTTAGATTTTTAAGCTTTAAAATTGTGTTTTACAGGAAAATATTTCAAATTCTGTTGGGTACCATTTCTTTCGCGAAAAGAAAAAGGTAGTTTAGAAAAACTATTACTATTGTATGTATAAGACAGGTCATATCTATTTCTATATTGATTTGATACTGTCCACATAAAAATGAATAACAACGATCTATGCATAATTAGCATATTTATTTTTCAATAATGTTTGTACTTTTGGTTTATGTTATAAATTGCTAACCTAGTAAATGTAGTATAAAATATGTAAACATCGCAGACGCCGGTAAACGAATATCGCAGTGTCTGCGCTGCCGGCAGCCAATTAGCTTTAACAGTTAGTGACTCGTTCCTAATTAGTCGTTTGCAGAATTGACAAGACATTCAACTTGATTTACATACGAGAAAACTTTAACTTTTTTGAAAACGAATTTACAATCCCACTCGAAACCTAACATTATTAGCCTTGGTTTCCCACAAACATAATCATCATATGTCTCGTGTCTTTCTCAAATATTTTAGTCAAATTTTTAAAGGTAAATATCTTTTGCGATCAAACTTTGAAAATAAATATTGTATACCAAAAAGAAGTAATAGTTTGAAAAATCTTTAAATTTTCTAGAGTTCCAGATAGTTAGAACGATTCTAAGCATGAAAAAATAACCAATTTGGAAAATCCTTCTATTTTCAAATCACTGACGAAAGAAATCTTGATAAAATAAGTAATTTATATTTATAAACATGCACCATTATTGTTTTATAATCGTATATTAATTTTAATTTCTTGTGACTCTTAAAGTATATCTAGTATTTATCTTGTAAAATGAAAGAGTAACTTGAATTTGGTCTTCATGAAAGGGTGTTTGGCGTAAGTTAAACAATAACCCCCTGGAAGAGCTGTTGTCTTTATATATGTAGATTATTTTTCATCTTGGATATTGTAATTTCTGTTATTAAAACGAGAATGTAAAGACAAAAATAAAAAATATGCGGCAATAATAAAGCTATCTTTTGTTTTGTTTAAAACCAACTGACTCCACCACTTTAATACTTTGCAAAACAGTGACGCTTCATTTGTATTCGGAACCATTGGTGTTAATATCGATTTATTTACTAATTTCTATTAATTGATAATGATTAATTTAACATTCTGCAACAAAAAATCTTAGGTTGATAATAATCAAACCAATTAAGGGTAAGACACTTGATATTTTATCCAACCAAGGGAAAGACAGACGATAATTCATCCAACCAAGAGAAAGACAGACGATAATCCAACCAATCAAAGGAAAGATAGACGATAATTTAACCAATAAAGGTAAAGAAGGTAATTCAACCAATCAAGTTAAAGGCAGACGATAATCCAACCAATAAAGGGGAAGATAAGTACACTTGCAGTAACCACTCTATCGCTGATGTAACCTAGAATGCAGAGAATCAAGTTGGTTTCTATCGTTAGATTGAGTTGATTGACAGCTACTAGAGACGGGGGTTAATTGACAGCGACTAGAGACGGGGTTGATTGACAGCTAAGAGAGACGGGGGTTGATTGAAAGCGAATAAAGACGGGGTTGATTGACAGCTAAGAGAGATGGGGTATATATATATACGGGGTGTATATTTATAATATATGTATATATATTATTGTCCGTTGTCGACTTGTAATTTTCAGCATAACTAACGTGTGAATAAATATTTTTATCTTTTGGAAAAGAAATGGAGACGGAGTTGATTGACAGCTAATAGAGACGGGGATTGATTGACAGCTAAGAAAAACGGGGGTTGATTGAAAGCGAATAAAGACGGGGATTGATTGACAGCTAATGAAAATACATGGCTGCATAAATAACTATGCTAAATAATTTTTCTAAAATAGAATTAGAGGAAATAAATGATTCACTACACTAAATGCCCACGCCCATATTTGGAATATCCACGCCCATATTTGGAATATCATGCATGACACGTGTCAGTGCGCATCACATAACAACCCTAGTTACCAGTCTTCAAGCGTATGAAGCATGGATGCCAAGCTCCTCTAGAGTCATATATTGAGGCGGCTTAATCAGTCCGTGACTGTGACTTCTCGATTTTTTCTTTTTCAGTTTTTGTTTACTTGTAGAATGAAGAACTTCGTCGTCGGACGCTGAGTAACCACCTTCGTCGAAAACATCAATTTCGTTGCTAGACAACGAGTCTCTATTGTTGCTGTTTGGGTCGAGAAAGTTGGCCGATGAACCTTTCAGCGCACCCATCACCATGTGGTCTGGAACGAAAATGAAATTCAATTAGAGCATGACATTTACCTCTTGCTTGAAATACATCAAAACACCGAGAGAAGAAAAACTCTGCAATCGAAGCTAATATGTCAGGAAATTTAATGAACGTACGCCACCTAACCAGCTGAACCAAAGTGATTTATTCATGCTTTTATACAACTTTTACAAGGTAAGTCTTTTAAGTTCAAAATAAGTACAAAAGGCATCAATCCATGTGTTCATCGACATTATAAAGATATTGGTAGTTTAGGTTGTTGGGGTGGCGTATGTAGTTTCAAAGTTTGAACAATCTGCAGTGAAGAAGTTTGAAAAGTTATAATAATAAGCGAATATCCCAGGAATTTACGGCGCCATAACAACGTTTTTTTTATAAACGGGTACAAGAAATCCCTACCGAACAACAGTTGTTCTTTGCTTTTCTGTTTTGCGTTGCAGTTCTCTTTGCTTTCGTCTGTGTTCGTTCGAGCAAGCGAGGCTAGATCCGCGACGCTGGATGAACGAGATGTTCTGTAGTATATACTCGAGTAGTCGCTGTCGTCTTTCTCGTTGTCGTGCAGCCACCTGATGATGTTTTCTTGCGAATTGTCGGGTTTGTTGAACGGGGAGCAAACGACGTCCGTCATTGTTGCGACGTCACTTTTCAACGTGTCGTTGTTTAGTTCCTCAATGACGGTCTTTTGTTCGTCAGAAGTCAACGTCGTTTCGGAGACGGCGCTATTCTTGCGATTCAAACAGGAGGCGATGGGTTCTACTGACTTGGAAGGGCGCACGGACTTTCTACCGGGAGAACTTCGCAAATCTTCAAGTGAATTACGACTGTTCGCGCGCCGCTGTTTGCGCAACTTGCAAGCCAGTGGGCTTCTTGGCGGTGACGTTAGCGGACCGATCGCGTCGTACGACGTGCTTCCACTGAGTAGGCGGTAGGAACTGTAATTATTGAGATCCACTTTGCTCTTCTTAGCTTCTTCCGTTTGAATTCTGAAATGCAAGTATTCTGCTATAGCTTCGAAAAAAGACAAGAGCTTTTTAGAAACTATGGGTTTCGCATAGCCGTCAGAGCGATCTTCAGTCAGCAATAATCTATCGTTATACATACAACATTAGAAAGCAATGAATTCCATTTAAAACACACGTTCTCACTATAATTTAGTGAAATGCTGCTATAAAATACCAAACCGCGGATGACCAAGTAAAAAATACGTCACTGGAAACGCAGTTAATCTGTGTTCAAAATGAAGAAGTTGGCTAGAAAAGCGGCGGCTAAATCTGAAATACGTTTTTTTAAAAGTTTTCATGGTAAGAATTTAATTCTTTATAATTTCTACTTGTAAATATAGATTTAATGTTTAAGAAGTGATTTATGTAATTTAGTGAGCTATTTTTTTGGATGAAAATTAACTTTTGTATTTGCCCACCTTTCCTAGTTATAATGTACTCTACCGCGAAATTATGAAGGAAATAAAATAGGAAATGTTTCTTTCTAGGAGTACAAAGATTAGTTAGTTCCAAATTTCTGTTTTATTGACGAAATTTGTTCGCAAAAAAAGTGGATAAAACATATGTTTGAATATGAGTAAAATTTTTGTTTTCTTATTAACTGTGTTACAAACTGTGACTGTGCTACAAACTGTGACTGTGCTACAAACTGTGACTGTGTTACAAACTGTGACTGTGCTACAAACTGTGACTGTGTTACAAACTGTGACTGTGTTACAAACTGTGACTGTGCTACAAACTGTGACTGTGCTACAAACTGTGACTGTGCTACAAACTGTGACTGTGCTACAAACTGTGGCTGTGTTACAAACTGTGACTGTGTTACAAACTGTGACTGTGTTACAAACTGTGACTGTGCTACAAACTGTGACTGTGTTACAAACTGTGACTGTGTTACAAACTGTGACTGTGCTACAACCTGTGACTGTGCTACAAACTGTGCTACAAACTGTGACTGTGTTACAAACTGTGACTGTGTTACAAACTGTGACTGTGCTACAAACTGTGACTGTGCTACAAACTGTGCTACAAACTGTGACTGTGTTACAAACTGTGACTGTGTAATTTTGCACTCGGCTCTTACCGCACCGGGTATATATTCATATAAAACTCATAAAGGCGGGCTGACACAGTTATTTTTTGTCTTAGAAGTAATGAATTAATATTGCTGGTATAATAAAGAAAGATTACTTCAAATCTAGCAGTTCATCTTCCGCAGCGGTGTCCAATACATCTTTCATTTCAAGGTCACACGAACCCAATATAATATTCATGTTGTTTAACGGCTCAAAGCGTCTTTTAGTCGGAGAAGGTGAATCCACCTCATCTATTGTGTTCATCGCTGCAACAGGATTGGTTGCTATAAGCTGGTTGGATCCGTTGCTAAGTAGATGATTGGTGGAGTTTGAACGGAACACCTGAAGAAAGATATTGAGAGAATAGATGCTGACAAGCTTCTTATTTCAGTTTCAAGATCATTACTAAGTGCAGGGCACGCAACATCAGTAGCAATCATCATCATCATCCTTTTAACGTCACTTTTCCATGCTTACATAAGTTAGACGGTTTCTAAAGATGACTTTCTCCAATTATGGAAGTTTAATCATCTGATGGTTTATTGGTGCAGATGTTTTTATGGCTGGATGCCCTTCCTAACGGCAACCCCATAAAGAGGAAAACAGTGGCGAGTTATCCCACGCCAGATACCAACTTTGTATTTAAAACTCAGTGGCAGCTATGCATCAGGGGCATGGGTGCTTATGCATCATGAGGTCAAAGATGTTATACAACCCGTATACCCACAAATCTACTTTCAATATAAACAATTGACATATCGAACGCCCGATGCCCCCAAACAAACCTGGAGGGCAATTTAGCACCTCCTTCTCCCTCCTAAAATTCATTGTTCGTTAACTCAAATAACCCGTTAAGTCACTTATCTGATTTCTTCTCGAGAACTTCCCCCGAAAATGTTAGAAAGTTATCCTGCAAGAAATACACATCTTTGCTGGACTATTTCAATTAATCCTTGATTCATTCCCTCTCACTGGGGCTGGCGTTAGGAAAGTTATAGCATCCAGCTATAAAACATCTGCTCCAATGAATCATCAAATGATTAAACCTACAAAATTGTGGAGAATATCATCTGTTGGAACCCTGTCTAACCCATGCTAGCATGGAAAATAGACGTGAAAAATGTAAATGATAATGATGATGATAATGGTGATGATTCAGAAGCATGTTAAAACTGGTTTGTTTTCTTGTTTAAATTCAAACGCTAAAGTTCATGCAAAATTTGAATGTTTGTTCGAATTGAAAAGTATTGGAAAAGCCGAAGGATATGAAGATGTTGATGAAATCATGCTTTCAAAATTAGCAGTCAAATTATGAGACATATAATTTAATTTTGAAAATTCACAAACGAATGGATGGATATCAGTATTTATTTGACACCATGAAGATCAATGAAGTCTCCTTTCTTTTTCTTTATTTCACAATTCGTACTATTTAGATTGAAATTTTCACTTTCTTGGTCGAAATATCAAGTTTTTCATATGAACTATAAGCTTTTCTATTGAGATAATTCTAACTTTCAGCGACATTCAGTTAGCAACGAGACGACTGCATGATGGTCATCATGATCGCACCTTGGAACAACATTGCCAACATTCTATCATCATCCATAATCCACCATTAAGGGGATCTTTAACAGGTTTCCCACTGATTTTTGTTTATGAAAAAGTATGAGAAAGTATGCAATTTCTGCAGTAAAAAGTGTGAGATTTTTCAAAAACACGCCAAACAATCCAACAAAAAGTAGGAGAAAGTATAAGATAAATGTTAAAAAATATATCAAGTGATCGTAGAAAATGAAAATCTAAATGACCTGACTCAGTAATATGAAATTTTAAATGCTTTTCTTAAAACACGAATCAAACTATTCTAAATACGAAATAAGTTCTTACATCCTTGGCGAATCTATGATGATACAAGCAAATAAAAATATGAACATTTCTAGTCAAATTATTAAACAAATAAAACTGACATAAACAATTGACTATTGTTTTTGCAAAACCTTAATTTTTAAAAAAGTTTCTCAAAAATCATACTTTCATTTTCACTTAAGAACTTAAACCTGAAAAACCCTGAAATCAAACAAACAAATCAAACGAACGTTGAAAGTAATAATTATTTGTGAATATAAACTTAAAAAAATATACTAAAAGCTATTCTTCAGAACAGTACTATTCATAATAAGTTGGAGCATCTGAAACGTTAAAACAAAATAAATTGAACAAATTTTCTTCGAAAATGACCTTTATTCCTATTCGATCTTGATTATGAACTTTTCGATCTCCATCATGACTTTAAAAACCAAATCTTATGTTCAATAAATCAATCTTTTAAATCAAACGAATATTGAAATAAAGCATACTATTAAATGTCAAGAAAGATAAAATAACTAAAACAACACAATGTCACTAAATACAATTAAAACAACACAATAAATCTATTTAGAACAAGGATGCACTATATAAATTTAGATTAAAAGAACTTTGAATGATTTTATCATTTTTGAGTGAAAATTCCTTCTCTTAGTCTTACGAAAATATTTCAACAAATTCTTAAAGCAATATCTAAAAAATCTCCAAACATCTTTGAGAATATGCTTCTCTTGAAATAAACAAACAAACACAACTTCAAAAAGATCTAATAAAAAAAACTTATAACTCTTTCTTCTTGTCCACGAACTGTTTCTTTTCTTTAAGACATTTGTCCAATTCCTCATCCTTATCTCTCATTTGACTTTGAGATCAAACTCTTTACCAAATTTAGTTTAGTTTCCTTCTCAGCCTTGAATGCAAAATCATCAGAATCCTTTTTTAAATCTGCAATCGTACTCTCCAACAAGCTTTTTCTCTGGTTGCGTGTCATGATGCTGTCGTTTATGGAACCAAGCCTTTTGGTCTTCTCTTCGTTGACAAGTGTTTTTTTCTTTCAGCAAGATCGTTCACATACCTGCTATGGGATAATTTTACTCGTTTGATCATCCTTTGACAGATCGGAACATCAAATGATTGATAGCCATTAGATTGCATGTAATCTACAACGATCCTCTGGCATTCTATGCTTTTTTCTTGCAAATTCTCCACCAACAAGTTTTTGTTTGCACTGAAACCTCTCTCAGATGTGGATTGACCATGTGATAGCACCATGACAAATTTAACAATTTCAGTTAGCTGAGGGAACCTTGAACAGGTTTCAAGGTATATGACATGAGAAAATCATCCAAATGAATTTCATCTACATTGTAATCATTGAACGAAGAGAGATTTCTGTTGACGATTGAGTATTCACTCTTTGCATCGTCAGCTTGATGATGGCATAATACCAGTTTCTCTAGAATTCAGCATCTTCTTGCACCACGATTGGTACTGAAACGAGGATTGAAGGATCTGCAGCATCTGGCACACTGAGACTGCAGCGGCGTTTTTGTAAAAGTCAAGTAGTTTTGTGTCTTTGATTTTATCGGCTTTCTTCATTAATTTGATTTCTTCTTTTATAGCAAATCCAAGATCGACGTTGACCTTTTGTTTGTTTTTGTCAAAAACATCAACTTTAATCAATTTGGTTGTGCTTGTTGATTCTTCCAACACTTGGTCAAGAATAAACTTGCTGCAAAATTCCCTGATCAATTCTTCAAGGGCAATGACTAAAAACGGGACCATTGGTGAATCAGTTTGAAACCGTCAAAGAAACCCATTGAGGTTTGTTGCAACAGATACAAAAAATTTAAAATACAGCGGAACCAATGGATTTGTATGATTTTGGAGAAGAACGTGATAGCTTTTGTTTTGCTTGGGGTCTCCTCGTCCTGGTTGTTTATACTTAGGAAGACCATTCCAATACTCAATGATTGCAACAATCTTTGGCCAAATCGTAAAACCTCTTTTCGCCACAGGAGCATTCTCAACTCACCTTGTTGCACAGAATGGCAATGGGTAGTCATTGTCGGTAGCCTGAGTAAGCTTTTCGTAATCCGCTCTACGAGAGGGTGATTCGTCGAATATCTTGTGCATGGCTATTAAGATTTTTTTAACATTCCAATCAGTTGACTGTTCTGCATTTTGAAACGCTCTGCTAATTGTGTGTAGCCCACAAGTGCCTATAGAGATGAGTTCTTTCAATTATTCTTCTTGGCGCTTTTCCTTTAGAAGATCTAAAAATTTCAGGTTAACATTGGGCCCATCTGATGACACTTGGATGAATTTGTTCTTGTCTAAGTCTGAACTAGCAGACTCAAACTTATAAAGTACATGATTTGCTGCAGCTATAAACTCGCTACTAACATAACATGTATTCACTTTGCTCAACCTTATGTCCCAATACCTCCCAAGGACATCCATTTGACCCTTTTTAATAAAGAGTTATTAAATTATTAAATTAGATTCATCAAAACAAGGAACAATGAAGCTTGTCTGCTCCAGATCATCGAGAAGTATTTCTTTGAAGTGTGGGGCTAGTCCGTAATATATAATATAGCTAGCTTTCGTTGAAGCCATTTGAAAGCTTTTAGCTATATGGCTGTCAGGAAACATGGCGCTGAACAGTTTTCCTTTCTTAGCACATGAATTGAAAGAATAACTGCAGTTAAGAATTTCCAATGCCCACATAATTTCTGCTCAAACAACATTTTCTTTGGTGATGGTACTGGAAATGGTTGCTTGTGTTTTAGTGGTAGAGGCTTCATTGGTTGCTTGAGTTGTAGTGTTAGTTGGTTGATTAGTATTTTCTGCAAAGCTTATCCTTCTCTGCAGAGATTCAGACGATGGTGGAGCCTTGCTTAGGTGCTTACTGCTCTTTGAATGAGCAATCACCTGATGAGTTCCCCGTCCAGTGACAAAAAAACTCTTGAAACAAAATTGACAATATGCAGAATGATCATCTTTTGGATCTCTTTTGATCCAGCTTTTAAACTGTTTGTTTGCTAGCCATTCATCTAAGAATTTACTTTTATACCTGTTCATTACTATTTCTAACCTAAAAAAAGTCAGAAAACATAATGTAAAAAGGTGATTTGAAAACATTCAAGGTCCTATAGGAAACAAAATGAATTAAATTATCGAAACAGAAAACTTGAACAATGCCCCAACCACGCATTGCTCCGTCCATCGTCACCTACAACTGTTAGCAAAGATCAAGACAGAAAAGATAACGAAAGTTGTTACTAAGATGGTCCGTTATAATAGTTGTCAAAAAAAATATGAGAAAGTATGAGAAATGTATGGAAAATGGCTGTTTAGTATGAGAATGTATGAGATTTGCTAAAAAGTATGAGAGTGGGAACCCTGTTTAATACTGATGAGTTTGAGCTATTTTACCAGTTTTATTTTTCCCCCAAAAGAGATGAACTAGAACCCTGGACCTTTTTTATCGGCTACCTGACAAAACACCCCAAGACAAAACACAAATTTTTACTATTTAAGTTGTTTCGTTTATTTTACGATCGGACGTTTAATAAACGTTTTATAATACACGTTTATTTGACTAATTATTTAAAAACGTTTATTGCACGTTTTCTTTTACTGTGATTATTTTTAGATTCTTATTTTTATTTTGTAAATATTATTACTAATGGGAAAGTATAATCTTGTGTCCAAAAATATTTTTTTGTTGATAAAAAACGTGTTTGGAAATCCCAATTTTCCACAATGGAGGAGTGTATATTTATCTATTTTTATGCTCCGATGATTTGCCCACTTAATTTTTGTAGCTAGCAAAATCACTTTGTGTAAATTTTACCCGCACGTAATTAAAAAAACCATGTTGTCAATTATTACGTATCAAAATTAATCACAGTGTTACTTGGACTTTATTGTTGTCGTATGATATGCCAGCACTTTGTATAAAAAAGAACACTTTGTAATTAAATGTGAAAAATTCACAAGTGAATTCACACGTGCAGAAAGCGGTCTCGGTTGTATTTATTTTTATATGTATTGATCTTATACGAGTATATAGAATTTGTTGTTTTTGAAAACGGTTTTTATACCAAAATGTTGAATTAATTAGGTTAGGAAATTGCAATTAATATGTTATCTCCGTCTCAATTAGCTGTTCTTAGTCTTAAAGTCTTTTACAGACAACAGCTATTATATTTACAGTATATATATATGTATAGCTAGCTAGACATCTATTATATAACTAGGCTGATTTTTAGACTAAAGGCGGTTCTGGTATTACATATTTATTTTGTAGTTGAAAAATGAATTACATCACAAACAACAAAGGTGGAAGGAAACTATGCTATAATGGATACATGTTAAAGCTACAACGAATACTTCAGTTCGATGGCAATGTTCACAAAAGACAGCTTTCCGTTGCAACGGGCTTTTGAGAGTTGATATCAATGATCCTGAGTTAATTTTATCACAAACACCTCACAGTCATGCTGGTAGCAATGTTGATAAAAATGTAGCAGAAGCAAAACAAGCTATAAAAGCCGTTTTAACACAAACATCAACTGCTGGCGGTTCAACCCATCAAGTTCTTGTTAATAACTTATGTAGACTTACTCATGAAGAAAGAACAGCTTTTGGTAATGCAAACTCCAACAAAGGAAGCTTTATCCGCTATATTGCCAAAAGTTGACCAAAAAATCCGGAGTCCCTTGAAGAATTGGAAATTGAAGGTGTTTGGGCTAGAGACGTTGATAATGAAATGTTACTAATACATGACAACCACAACAACGAAAACATAATAATTGTTTTTGGGCACGAAAATTGTCTTAATCATTTGAGCCAATCAAACATGTAGTTTATGGATGGTACATTTAAAGTGGTGCCAACTCTTTTTGAACAAATATATGTTATTCGTGCTCCTCTTGATGAGTCTGCCATTTCATCAGTTTACACATTCATGACTCGCAAAACTCAAGAAAGTTACTGTGAACTCTTTACGATCATCACAGACAAGTGCAACAAATTGAATCTCCATTTAGATCCAACTTCAATAATGCTTGATTTTGAAAAAGGAGCCATGAATGCAATTGTTGAAGTGTTTGGTCCCCATGTACAAACAAAAGGATGCTTTTTTCATCTGTGTCACAGCTTATGGGAAAAGATTCAAGAGCTCGGTCTTTCTCAGCGATACTTAGACAATGACGAAGTCAAGTTATTTTGTGGAATGGTAGATGGTCTTGCGTTCCTTCCTGTTGCAAGCGTCCCTGGTGCAATGCAATTATTAATTAATGAAACGCCAGCTGGGTTTGAACCTTTCGTCGAATACTTTGACAGAATTTATGTTTCTGGAACATTTCGTCGTATAGCACGACCTGGTCAGAATGTTGTTCTTCGAAATATTCCACCTCTTTTTCCACCTCAAGTTTGGAATGTAACCGAAGCAACAAGAGAAGATGGAGCACGTACCAACAACTTGTGCAAAGCTTGGAACAGCTCCTTCAATAAAATCATTGGTCACCATAATGCTACCATCTGGGCATGCATTGAAGGAATTCAAAAAGACTGCATGACATCATGTCTTGTTTTAAAAAATTCCCAAATAGGTGTCCCCCTAGAGAAAAGGGTCCATAAGAAGACTGAGGAATTGCAAAGTCGTCTTAAATTATTATGCAATAGACTCAATGATGAAAACATTGAAGAAGCCCAATTTTTAAGAGGTATTGGGCATAACATTAGATATAAGATTTAAAAACCGATGTAATCTAGTACATGGATAAAATATAGTACTGAATCAAGAAGAGCTTTTAATAGTTTAAGGCTTTGTGGGTTTGAACCATTAATACAAAAAATAAAAACTTCACAACCTTTCTCGCTACTTCGCTCAATCCACATTGGCATTCTCTTTACAAAAGAAAGAGGAAGTTTTTGTCGTCCTAAATATGTACAAAAGTAAACGTGTAAACAAAAGGCTAATGAGGTGATAATGAGACCTGTGAAACGCTGAGTATATGACACGTATGAGTTTGTGAATGATGTAAAAGTCCTCTACCTTTTGATTGCGTGGTTCAATTTCAACAAATGACCCCACGTTTTGCTTCTCTTTTTGTATTCTATACTACAGTAATAACAATGATAGTATATCTGCAATTTGAAAAACCCTCCGCGATCCCTATCAATGTGACTTCTCGCAAAAAAAAGAATCTTCTCAAACAGCTTTAAACAAACTGAACATTGCGGGCATTTCCATCGTTTGGAATCAATGCCATCAGCCCAAAATGCGTCTAAACTATAATGTACCTCGCAGTTGTTTGAAACTTTAGGGTTTTTGATAAATCGTTGATTTCCAAAATCAACGACAACAATCTCCACTCTTCATTAATTATGGCATGTAATGACAAGACAATATGACCAGGAACGATTTCAGTTCCATCCTCTAATTAGTAAACCTACCAATTTTCTAAGCCAACAAAATATTTCAAATTTTGGGCCCAAATAAGGTATTAGGGGTGAAAATATCCCAATTCTGGTACTTGATTTGAAATCAGCATCCTCTAATTAGTAAATCTACCAATTTTCAAAGCCAACGGAAATTAAATTTTTTACATTTTTTTAATTTTTATATTGTTTATAGGCAGCTAAAATATTATTTTACCAAAAAGTACTATTTTGGGGTGTTTGGTCTTGGGGTGTTTTGTCTCAGGATTTTTTTTGTCTTGGGGTGTTTTGTCTGTACACCTTTTTTACCAGTGCCTGGAAGACATCGAGAGTCAAGTGTAATGAGTTTTAGCTATTTTACCAGTTTTATTTTTCCCCCAAAACCCAATAAAATTTTAAATGCAACTGTAATAGTCACCTACTAGTATCCCTAAATTAGCCATATGTTGAGCCAATCTGTGCATTGTTTTGTTGCAAATGAGAAGAACAAAGGAGCCTTAATCACGATGATATCTACAGAGATGGCACGACAGCATATCACTATACGCCAAGCAAAGGATGATGGTGACACACTGATTGTTAGATAAAAAATTTTCCCCAACCCCTATCTCTCCTTCTTTTTTTTTGGTAGTTGTCCGTACCCGTACCAACCAAAATCAGTTAAAATTAGCTTCTTTTTTCACAGATAAACCTTTAGTAAGGGATACTATATGATTCACAGGTGAATGAGTAGTTTCATTGAATAATTGAAGATAACTGAAGGTATGAGGTCACAATTGTGATTAAACAGAACAAAAAACCTACGTCGGACATGTTTGAGCTGGTCCTTATGAACTGCAGTGTGTTGGTTTTATTGCTGGCACACGAAGACATACGTTTTCTCTCGTAATATGAATCCGTGCTCCTCTTCAACTCGCTGCGAGTGTCACACGTGAAGAAACGTTGCCAAGCAACGCGCACGTCCTTTTGCGCAAGGGCGTAAAATACGAATATCGCAAAACCCTGCGTAAAAATAAATCAAAATGCTGCACAGCGAACGTAAAGACATAATTAGTTGAGTGATTATTTGATGTTCAAATTTATAATAATAATAATAGATAAATAGCTGAATAAAAATAATAAATAAATAATTATAATAAATTATATTTCAGAGTGTAAATTTTGTAAAAAGTGAAAAAGATGAGCAAGATAAAAAAATCAACCAAATAATGTACATCTTTTGTTTTTATAAGCATGAGGGAAAATCGGCTCCAGCTTCTTAAGGTATGCCTAATTTTTTTGATAATTTCAGCCTGAATATGCTTATACCCGTTATGCTCATAAAAAAAAAGTAGATACGGCAAAATGATAAACAAACCAATTCACCCGCACCTGCAAAGCGTTAAACAATGCAAACAAATAGCTGAACTCTAAACGCGCCTCGCTGATCACGGTCCCAAACCCAAAACCCCAAGTAAGTCCCGTAAGGATCATGATTCCAAAGGCGCGCCTCAATCTCACCAACCCAACCGAAACACTGGATTTGCCCGTACTGCTGTTCGGTCGAACGCTCAACTTGTACAAGATCGAAACAAAGATGATGAGGTTAGCAAAGATGATGATGCCGATCGGTGCCAAGTATGTAACTATCATGGGAACGCCCATCAAATGACAACTGAAATCACATAACATTAAATCACAAGAATTATCCTTATTCTCTAAAACAAAAAAATAGATTTATTTGTTATAATTTAATTATTATTTTAATTATTTATTTCCAGTCTAATAAAATAGAAAGTAAACACAGATAAACATATCATCACTCGTGTTACGTGACGTTTCCCCTTGAAGGGGGTTGCACGGAACAGAGACTCGAACTTTCCTGTGCATGTGCAGTTTCAAATATACATATATATATAGGTTGCAGAACTGAAAGCATTATCGTTATTATGGTTTGAATGGAGAGTAGTCAGCCAATCCCAGAATGCTGTTTTCGCAGACACTTTTCGTTATTATTCCATGATCATGACCACGACAAGACTAATCTATTGCCATTTTGCTTCCTTCATTTGGTGAGAAAACAGAAAGTGTCTTAAACCGTGATTAGGTTGTTTTTTTATCGTGAATCTTGTGTATCGTTAGCAAACACTCCAATACTAGGAATTTCAGTTAACGTCGATTACTTCCTTGTTATAATACAGATGTAGAAAAAAACAACTGCCATGCATGTACAAAAGTGCAGACCAGAACCGTCACCTTGTAAAAAGTGACTTGAATGATGTAATGCTTATTGATCATGAATTCAATGCTTGCGCACTAACCGTGCAAGTTTTCTTTTCATGGGGGCAATAAACATGTGACTCATCATACCTCCTTAAACGTTCAAAGATTTCGTTTACTCTGTAAAGTAGACCAATAGGCAGTTAGAACATCGGACCAAAGCTAAGAATGAGGAACCACAACGGAAGGAAGCCAGAAACAGTTAACACACTTACTAATGATTGCCACCGTAACTGTCCATGCTGGTCAAAAACGTCACCATAACAACAACAAACGGGAAACCTAAAAAATATAGGTAATATTCAAACATCGCGACTTCCCCCATAGACCAGTAGTACGAGAGAAACAATGTTGTTAGTGATCAAGACACCATTTAAGAATAAAACAAAAGTTAATATAATGAGGATTAAATGTAAATCTAATTTTAGGGTCCTTACATGACAAATCAACTACTGCCCAAAAAATGAGAACTACTCCATTAAATAAAAGGAACATTTTCAATATTTTTAGATGCGCTTTTTACATATCTTTGGTTTCCCATGACAACAAGAACACATAATTTGCACAAAAAGGAACATTTGTTATTTCCTTGTCAAGTTTAAGAAATTACCCCAAGCTACAGCCGTTGTCTTGTAGATGTCCCCTCCTTCCCTGGGCGGCCACACCCTAACAAAGGCATAGTACATGAATACTGCTTCCATCAGCATCCACATGAACACAACTAGCGTGAAATAATGCAAGATGGCCGCCACACAAACGCACAATGTTGGATTGTCCACTTTCTCAAAACCGGCTACAAACGTAACAACGACAACCAACATGGAACCACAAAGCTGCACAAGAACTTTGGCAGCCATTTCTTTTAAGAGACGCCTGGAGGACAAAATAAAATTAACAGTTCAACTAAAAGGCGAGCAAAATGACAGACCAGAGACGTCTGAAAGACGAAAGCAAAATTGAGAGTTCTAAAGAACTTTAATTATAAAGAAAGAACTTTAACTATATTTATTAACTATATTTATAAACTATATTTTTTAACTATATTTATTAACTATATTTATTAACTATATTTATAAACTATATTTATATACTATATTTATAAACTATATTTATTAACTATATTTTTTAACTATATTTATAAACTATATTTATTAACTATATTTATAAACTATATTTATTAACTATATTTATTAACTATATTTATAAACTATATTTATAAACTATATTTATAAACTATATTTTTTAACTATATTTTTTAACTATATTTTTTAACTATATTTTTTAACTATATTTACTAGTTCATTTCATTCTCCTTCATTTCATATAGAAAGTAGAGATTAGTGTGAATTTTCCGAAAACATCCAGAACCAAGAATACTGTGAAATACTGTGAGGTTATGGGTGAAATCATTTTTAATCACAACTGCCTTGTAACCACTACACTAATTTTCTTTTATAAGCAAGACAGCTATAAGCATAATTACGAAATATTAGTATACAAAATAATTGAAAAATATTAAGCATAATGCTAAGCATAAAATGCCTTGTTTTGAAGTTAGCTTAATGTAGTTTATTCAGAGGGTAAAATGGGCTTAATGCAACATTATTAAATGATCAGAAGATAAATTTAAAACAAAGCTAAAAATTATACAAGAAATTTTTTTTATATATACTGTAAACCGGCATATGCATATAAGCATAGTTTCTACCCCTGCTTTCCATATACATAAGCATACAAGCATATTTTTACGGTAAAAATTGTAAAATTGCTAAGCATAGCTACCATAAGGTCATTTCACAGCCTTGTTTATAAAAGAAAATGAGTGTGTTCATGATATGTTGAAGAACCTACAAAATTATGAACAAATCAAAAGAAATTTAGAAAAATCTCAAACGGTTAGTTAGAGCATATAAGTAAGATTACGATGAATTGATGTCGCACCTGAACACAATATATGTGAGGAATGTGAGAAAAAGCCCGATGATTGAGAGGAAGCATCCAATCATACTGATGTACGTCAGCACTTGCCGATGGATGCCACAAACACGACTCGTGTGAGCGTATACATCCTAAAAATGAGGTATTTTTGAAGGGTAAGATAAAAAAACAAATAATTAATGAACCTCAATAAAGTAAAAAAAACAAATAGAGATAATTGGTGAACCTCAATAGAGTAAAAAAAACAAATAGAGATAATTGGTGAACCTCAATAGAGTAAAAAAAAACAAATAGAGATAATTGGTGAACCTCAATAAAGTAAAAAAAAACAAATAGAGATAATTGGTGAACCTCAATAGAGTAAAAAAAACAAATAGAGATAATTGGTGAACCTCAATAAAGTAAAAAAAAACAAATAGAGATAATTGGTGAACCTCAATAGAGTAAAAAAACAAATAGAGATAATTGGTGAACCTCAATAGAGTAAAACAAAAGAATAAATAGAGATAATTGGTGAACCTCAATAGAGTAAAAAAACAAATAGAGATAATTGGTGAACCTCAATAGAGTAAAAAAAAACAAATAGAGATAATTGGTGAACCTCAATAGAGTAAAAAAAACAAATAGAGATAATTGGTGAACCTCAATAGAGTAAAACAAAAGAACAAATAGAGATAATTGATGAACCTCAATAGAGTAAAAAAAAACAAATAGAGATAATTGGTGAACCTCAATAGAATAAGACAAAAAAACAAATGGAGATAATTGGTGAAACTCAATAGAGATAATTGGTGAACCTACCATCATTGCAGCAAAGTTTGTGAGATGATTACAATGGCAAATAATTGTTTGATTGGCTATACTGTGGACTTTGCACCCTTCGTTTGACCAATCACCTTTCTTGTTGTTCACGTTAAAGTCCCAATATACACAAGCACTCTCTTTTAAATCCACCTACAAAAATACATATATACGTTTCAAAATTGAAGTTTCATTGAGAAAGTAAACACTGTTAACAAAATGAGAAACTTACTTTTTCATTGGCCTTAAACTTGAGCACAACAGGTGTTGATAGGTTCTTCGTCTCCTGTCCTACAATCTCCCCGGAGATAACTGGTGTGTAGATGCGTTCCTTCACCAAGGTAAACCCGTCCTCACACCACTCTTCTACAATCCGCTGCTTTGTGAAAAACTTGTTCTTTTTATAGTACACAAAATAAATGGATTCTTCAGACGAATTCTTCCCTAAAGCCTGAACAGAAGAAGGAATCTTGTTTAACTGGGATAGATCAATAGAATGATTGGGTGTCGCAGTAATTCACATGCTTTTGGAAGATACGGATGATACCCTTACAAAAAATATGCAAATATGCTCCAACCACTGTGTCTCAACCAATGTCCAACGTCATACAGAAAAGGAGGAAATTACAATTTCACATTTTCCCTCCAAACAACTTTGTTACAATTTTTAATCCCTTCATCATCTAGGTGATCGTAAAATTGAAACAGCCTAACAAATAAGTGTCGCCATAAACCCATCTTTTATTGTGGCCAATAACTACACAATACAGAAATTTGTTCGAGAATAAATTGCCATATAAGTTTACAAATTCACTCGGACAAGTTACTAAAGTTGTTCGTTGTGCACTTTCAAATGCAAAGGGATGATTCTCAAATTACAACTTACTATAATTTACTATCTTTAGTACTATCTACATAAGTAATTGTCAAATTTCAGGTCAGGTCAGCAATTATATCTGCTGCTACCAAGCAAGCTGTAAATTGGTACAACCTGTGTCAGCCTGTGGGGTAGCTTCGTATATGTACTTACAACCCCCAACCTCCCAACATGCCACGTTAGGAGGTTCCGTATTTTATGAATACAAGCAGCATTGGATAGACTATCTTAGTCAAACGAATCCTGACACCACCATAAATACCTACTACCACTGATGTGTATTTGTGGACTCGAAAAGAAGAAGATTGTCAAATAATAGGTCACCTCTTTTGGTATCATGATTTCCCCAGAAGCTTCCTTAAACTTGATCCCCTCTTCTAACTCCAATTTTTGCAGGAAGATCTTCTTAACAACAATGTTTTCAGAGTTCTCTTGTAGAAACTTATCCTTGGGCTCCACGGTCTCCAGCCATTTCTCTAGCATCTTCACATATCTGCAGAAAATCAAGAGTTGATCATTTAAAATTTTTTTCAGAATCTGCACAATAATATCACATACATTTCAAATCATTTGAAACAACAAAAATTGAAAGAACATTATTTCATTTGCATCCAATTCTGTCCAAAAATAGACATTGATAACTTTTAATTTGATGATTACTTTTAACTAATTATAGGTTTTATTAATGTTCTATCGATAGAACAAACATTGATAACAGTGTCAATTTATTTTGTACTGAAGTTTTTAATCCTGTATAAATATTTTAAAATAATAATAATAATGCATTTCACGTACAAATGGAGAAAATCAAGCAATGTCTTGGTCAAAAATTTACAGCGACACATATAAACCTTTCCACACAAAAGGGATAGTTGGGGCAAAGGAAATGATAAATGAAAACAAAATATTGAATCACAATTGAGGTTGTAGTGTATCCATAGGACACTGTGTTTTTATAGGTAGCGTTAAAGGTGTGATTCGGAAAAGATGGATTAATTAATAGTCTGAAGCTTTGACAATGCGCATGTAATTCCAACAGAGTGGACAACTCTTCTATTGTACTTACATTTACATTTTGTAATGCAAATTCTTAATTTAGTTATCTGGTTGAGCGATTATAGTGGACAGAAATTAACTCCCTAAGTACAGCACTCTTTGGACGACGACTCCTCAGGAATGGACTTGCAATTCGTTATAGGTATAGATATGAAATATTTGTCATATAAAATCAATTCAACCTTTAATGGACTTTGACGAGCTGTACTTTTGGTTTGGACAAACAGGGAAAGAAAACATAATGTTGTTACTATTATTATTATGAAACTATTTATTTATTAATTTAAAAAATTTATTTGCGATAGTTAATTATTAAGTAAAGATTCAAATTATTTATCAAAAATAAATATTTCATATCATTTCAAACTAGCTAGTATATAAAACCCATGCAAATTCCACAAATTCCACAAATTGCATATTTAGTTAATTATTGCGTAATAACACAAGCATTATCAACGAACCGTGTTCCAGTTTTATTTGTGATTTCACTCTCTTCCAGGACAGTTTTATTCGCTTTTAGAATGTTACTAACAGCCGTGACTAACGATTCACCAATCTAAACAGTGAGGTAATCGATTCAATAGTTAAGGATATCGAATAGGCAATGTGAAAAATAACAAACAATAAAATAAAAATTATAGAAATGGGACTTTAATCGTAAAGTTTTCTGGCTGTGTGTGTGTGTGTAACTACGCTGTTTAAATGGTTGGTCCCAAAGCCAAACTAAGGGCAGATTTGGAATCAGCAGATTCAATCGGATGTCAAAAAAGTGAAAAGAAATCCTTTAAGTGAATGAGCTAGATGTTTTTTAATTTCAAACACGCCAAAATCGTGCAACATTCACTACTTGAAAGAAATGATTCGTGAAATCTGCACGTGCACATGCATTGTTGTCAACGAAAGTTATTGCGTAAAAAATCTAAATTGAGCTCTAATCGTTTTACCAAAGAGGGCTAATTTACATAACAGAGAAAAACATTCTCGGAACTGATTCTTAAACGTTTAAATATACAGATTGTCACCAGACAGACACGCGTATATGTATATATGTAGATTTATACAAACACAGAAACTTCTTTGCAGTAGAAGTTAGTTAGTATCCACAGCTTTGATTATATTGCTGCCTGTGTCTCAGACAGAAGTAATGAGTGCATTTTGCACTTGGGTTTTAATGAGTGCATTTTGCACTTGGGTTTTCTTCCTAGTATTGATTGGATGGAAACCTATTTCCCAAAAGCAAAAGATTATTTAATGTGTTTCCATTTAAAACCTGAAATTACAGTAATAACAAAAAAATATTTTAAAGTCTGTGGGAAGTCCACCCCTCACTGCAAACAGTATTGATTTTAAATACCTACCAATCGACTGCCATTCTCAATATGTACGACTTTCTCAAGGATGTCAAGGGTGAGGACAACATCGTGTTTATTGAGGAAGTTTGGATTGGCGGTGATGTTTGAAAGACGCTTTCCAACGCCTGCCGCATTCCCCGTGTTTATGACCACCTGAGCGAATGGAAGATTGTACATTGGAGTGTTGCTTTTCATTTAAAACTGCTGTCTCTCTTCAAATCAGTTTTTCATGGATCCTATATTTTTTTCTAGCTCTAATTTCTATTTTTTCCTTTTTTTAAACGATTCCTTTACCATTACTTCCACGTAGCCATTTTACATTTAATTTTGTTCATTATATTTTGTATAGAACAAAATTAAGTATACTTTACGGTGAACTTTTAAATTCCTCAATTCCTATGATGAGAAAATCTCCAATCTACCAGATAAGTGCTTGTTATTTCATTTATATCGAAAAGAAAGAGTACCTTGTTTAACTCGATTAACTCTTCAGTCGCTAAAGAAATGTACATTTGAATATTAAAAGTGAAATCACCATATCATTGTATGATCAAAAAACAAAATTATTGTTACAGTCATCAGTAACGGAAGCATTTTAATTGACAAACCTTTCCCCGTAAAAATCATGAAAGGCGGGTGTACAAAAGGTCCACCTCCCACCTTTGTGAAAGCTCGAACAGATATCTCGTAGTTTGAGCCCGGTTCAAGATTATACAGTGTTTTTTGTCTGCGGGACACTAGTGTTGTCTTGGTGATAGCCGGTTCATTTTTCACCATTGATTTCACATATCGAAGTTCATAGTGTGTGATAGGTCCGTTTTGTAAAGTTGCGAGGGGCAAATGCCAAGTGCAATTTAAGGAGTTGTGAGTGATCTTCACAACATGGAGATTAAGTGGAGATCCATAAGGCTCTAAATAAAGAAATGCAAATTTGAACATATCCGGCGATAGCGCAATGGGAATGTCATTCAGCTTTTAACCGAAAGATTCTTGGGTTCAATACCATGCTAGCAACAAAGTTGTTTAGTGAGCGGTTATGAATAAAAAAAAAACGTAAATAACCGTAGCACAAGTGGGAGCAATTAAATACACTAAAACTCTGGGTCAAGGTCTTCATGATAATGCTTAATTAGTGTTCTGGAAGCCTCGTTAAAAACAAACAAACAAACATTCATCAGATTTTAGAAGAATAATCAATTAAAAGGCATACAACATACTGTCTTGTAGAGTCTGTAATTCTTTGGTTGAATAGAATCTACCAATCTCCTCCTTGATATAAAACATGGCGGCACTGAGCTTGTAGGAAATGTAAGGGTGTATCATTTTCGTAATATTTCTATATGCTGTCTCGTTAAAGTTGACAAGTACAGTAAAGATATCAGTTTTACTCTGCGCCCGCACAGCATACCCTTTAACGTCTTGAGTCAGTGGCCCAGTAAACGAAAGAGCTACCCCAATCGTCGTGGCAGTGACATGTGTGATGTTTAAAACAGGGACAGGTGCTGAAAGACAAATATTAGATTTTCTGATTAGATATACAGTAATGTAACGAGACAATTAAGGAAACGTGCCAACATTGGTGACATTAAAATCCAGAAGAACAGAAGATAAGAAAAGGCTTGTTAGGATATCAAACCAAATTCTTTGACTGTTGCAAATGTTACTACTCACCATAGAAGAGAATCACTAAATTACGGTTTTAGTGGGAAAATATAGCGAAGTGTCAATTTACAATTTATGTTTTAATATTTCAAACCCAGACGGTACCAATGCTAATAAACAAAATTAGCAAAAGGTGACTGAATATTTCGTGAGTGATAGGACAGATCCCTTATAGACAGTTGCCCAACGAACAGGCCTCTGAAAAGACAATTTCCGACATAACATATGGCAAACATATGGTCAATTTGATTTCCGTTGAAATAATTAATTGTCAATATTTAAAAACAATCTATTGCCAAATTGGAATCAACATAAAAAAAAGAAAACGTATTTAGTACAGAAAACAATACCTTTCCTTTTCATTCTAGATTTCCGGAAAAATCAGTCATATCAACTGTAACATATATACAATATCAAAAAGAAAAAAGATTTTTAGCATACTACGTCTAGAGTAACACAACCACACTCAATACACACCTAAGACAGTCACCAAAGCTTCAGATTTTCTGTAGATATTCGGTAGGTTCGGGTACCAGGCCAAGCAAGTGAACGTTGAATCACCGTCTTCACTTTTAACTCTCTGGAAACTCAACTTTCCTTGAATGGTACGCTGCTCCTCAACAAAACTCGTGCTGATACGCTTGTCTGTCGGAAGGAACTTTCCATTCATGTGCCACGCCAAAATAATTCCCGGTTGCCCGCGGAACTCACAGCTCAGGTGTAAACTCTCCCCTCGTTTGATTGTGACATCAGCAAGGCCATTGGTGACTCTGGGTATCGATTCTGAGTGGATAATGAACAAACATTTACAAATAAATCAACTTCAAGTAACAAGACTAGAACTCGAATCAAAACAACCAAAGTTATCTTTCAAAAACAATCAAATTTACCTTTCTGGGGACAGCAATCACGGACCTCGACTCTCAAACATGGCAGCTCATGCCACACAATCGGCATTAAACGTACGTATCGCGCAACAACGGGATGATCCAAAATGTTCATCTTACTCCCGTTTCCATCCCAGTTGCTCATAAACGTCTAGAAAATAATTCAAACACTGTTAAACAATTACACGCTTTTTTTTATTCGGCCAGGGTCAAGTATTCTTAACTTTTAACTCCAAATCAGGCTGAAATATTCTTATTTAAATTCTACTTAAAATAGGTTGTATTCTTATTTTTTGTTCCATAGAAATTTATGTATAATATAATTTAATATAATAGTACAAGTAACAATTTATAAATACATAATCTTATTTTCTTCTATCAGCTTTTGCAAATTCAGCAAAATATTCCCCAACACAGTAGAATTCTCACCCTGGGCATATTCTTAGAATATTCTTCAAAAAATGCCCATTTTCACCCTGCTATTCTTATAAAAAAGAAGCATGTATTCCGCATAATGTGTCATGGTTTAAATCGTGAGTACTACATGACCAGGGTGTTAGCCAGGTCTGAATTTTTTACAGCATTTTGTCGGCATTGGAAATTTCCTCCGTAACCCTGGCCTCCCAAAGCAAACCCCCATCTTTTGACTTAAGAGTGCTCTAGATTGGCTATAACAGACAAATTGAAAATAATTGATACAACTCCTACCTTTAATAAGAAAGACTTTTTCGTAGCGTATTTTATTATTATTTGGTTATATTTTCCTCAGAAAAAAACTGTCATTATACAATTTAAACCATGCGAAAATAATTTGTTTTGTGTTCAGTTACTGTTTTTAGTAGTATTTTTTTTTGGCTTGTAATTGGGAATTTTGAGTTCTTATGCAATTGGGAATACCGCGTATAACGTGATGCCACAAGGCTGGCTAACACCCTGATGACACAAAGTAAATCGTTGTTTATCTCACTTTGTTAGCACCATACTGATGCCATTGCACTGCATTCGCGCTGTAGTTTAAGCGGTATTGTTCAGTCCATGCATTCATCACTTGTAAAGGGTGACCCTGGGTCTGCAGGGCAGTGAGTTTGCGTGTGTATCCCAAATCAATCTATTAAAAACATAACTTGAAAATAATGCACACAAACAAATAAATAAATATTGCAAATATTCTTCGAACAGAACAAACAAATAATAATAATCATTTATCAGTAGAAGTAGAGAGAAAAGCAACACATCTAAAAAGCAGCTAAAATTTGAAACTTGGTCTCTTATGGCAAAATAAAACATCCAAAATTTATAAACTATTTTTCCGCCAACGTGATTATCATAATTGCTCATGCAAATTGAAATTTTGTGCCTTCGTGTTTACAAAAGTTCACCTACTTACTTTTTTTTTTCTCAATTTCGTTGGGTTGTATATATATACACAAGATTTGTAAATTTTCTTAGATTATGATGATCACAGCCGAAAGATAAAAAAGAAAATAATAAAAACAACAAAAATAATAAAGACTTCATATTGTACTAATATATTCACATAAATTCTTGTACCTGTAACCATGGCAGGTTGTCACTGCCAGCAGCGCACCAAGCTCCCCACTGATATGGAATCACAGCTTGCTTGTTCAACCGGGCATCATACGGGTAGTGATATTTGTGAAAAGACGACGCCGTAAATCTTTTGTCAGGTATAACCAAAGGGTTTGCAACTCCAATCACGCTATTACAATCTGAACGGAAAATATACATAAATCGAGAAACTTGATTTTTTATTCAGTGAAATAATTTGTTGGTTTTGTTGGTTTGTTTTTAAAAAGGCTCCCAGAATGCTAATTCAGCTGATTTTCTGCCATTTTTACAATTTCAATTTCAGATTCCGTCAAAAATAACAACTCCAATACATTACAAATCTTTTAATTTCCGATAAGTTTAATTTAACAAAGTTCAATGTTGGTTTTTTAATTCACTCCTAATTACTTCTTATTTAACGCAATTAAATTAATTAATTTGCTTTTAAATTACTATGCTATTATTACTAAAATAAAACCGCTCTATAGCAGACTCTAATCTAATCCGATGATGAGACGTCTGTAGAGTGATCTGGACTTTTGTTTATTTGTTTTTTAACGAGGCTTCCAGAACGCTCATTAAGCATTATCATGAAGACCTGAACCCAGAGTTTTAGTGTATTTAATTGCTCCCATTTGTGCTACGGTTATTTTTGATGAAATACAGCGTTTTTATTTATAACCACTCACTAAACGACTTTGTGATAGCATGGTCTCGAACCCACAACCTTTCGGTTAAGATCTGAACGCCTTAAGTACCATTGCGTTATCACTGGATTATAATAGTATTATATTTAGTTCGTCATATTTCAAAGCATTCAGCACCTTGTTCTGGTTTGCATCCATACAACTCGAGTTGCATACAAAACTTATTCCCTTCATTTGTCTTGGGATAGATTCGAAAATATCGAGCAGTTATCGCCGTACCTATGCTGACAATTTTGACGTCGTAGTAATTGTCGGCGCCTTCAAAAATCTAAAAAACACCAAGAAAATATTTATGGATATAAAATGGAAATACAAAATACAATACTGGAATATACAAGGAAATATAATTTTCTCCAACAAAATGAAAAACCATATAAATGTTTGATGTTTCTTTACCTTTGGTTTGCTATTAGTTGAATCAAGAATTTCAAGCCAACTGATTTGATTGTAACTGTATTTTACTGAATAGCTTTTTACAAAAGCACTGATGAAGGAGTTGGAACCAATTGCAATCTTTGTAACCGTTTTCATTTGACCATGATCGACTTGAAACCATGGGTCAGTGTCAGTATTCGAGGCACACCAAACACCAAATACTTTTACACTTCTGCAGAGAAAAAACATTTTGAAACATATCAACTATTTCTGTTTAGGAAAGAATGATTCATGCAATACAGAACTCCAGTCACCGATAGAAGTTTACTCATTTTCAAAAAGAATGGGTAAACTTGAAAAGCTCTTCGAAACATTCTAAAACGCTACTACTAATCGTAATCCAGAAAAGTGCAATACAAAGTTTCCTAACAACTGAAAATTTAATTAGATATTTATATAAAAAGTGTTTCAATTTCTAAAAAATATATATAATTGCTATTCTTATTAGACAACCATTAGATTAGATCTATAAGGCATAGAGGTAGTTAACATAATTAACTGAAATCTCACTAGATCCTGGAGAAGTGACATTATATTACAAATAGTCTTGTTCAATCTTACTAACAGAAGTTCCTACAGACCTTGGATGACGTAGTCTTCCATATCTGGCGTATGTGTAAGGGTCCTCTGTAGAAGCAGAAAGTTGGTCATCTGGAAGTTTAAGGTCATCAGGAGAATACCAATCCAAACCAAGAGATTGGTCACATTTTGACGCTGAAATAACAAGGAATATGTTATTGTTTAGTTATTTGCAGAGGCTTTTTTATTCTGAATTTAAACAAACTGTCATTAATTTCCTCACTATTGATTACAACCAAATAAATATTGAAGCATAAATAATACTATTCTGTAAATTTGGAGAAAGGTTGATATATATAGTAGTCATAATATATATATATATATTCTTTAAAAGTGGGGAGGGGTACTAGATGATAGAGTCGTGTAAATTGGTCATTAAGGTCTATGCCAGAGCTTACTTAGTTAATTGAGTCAGCCATGGTTGGTGTTACTTCAATATTTCATAATTTTTATATAGTGCAGAATGCTGGTGAACTCTGGGGTAGACTGCAATTGCAATTGACCATGCATTTATAAACATTCTATTTTTCAATTTGAACGAGATTTGTTTTTGTTTTCACATTAAAGTCGTGTTTGTTTGGCTTACAAGCATTCAGTTTAACTTAGTTTAAAACCTAGCCATATATATACCAAATAAGGTATCGGCCACGTGACATATTTACAAGTTATTTCAGTTTTAATTGGTGCTAATATATTTGTTACGGTTATGTTGTTAGGTTACATGAAACGCATTCTCGATTTTTTTATTATTGTTCATGCGATGTTTCCAAATTCAAGCCCTCCCCTACAAATATTTAATTAAAACGTTCATCAAATTCGCAGCCACTCTCTCTCGTTGTGTTTTATAGTGTCACACGCTTCGTTCCAGACAATTCTATTTTCAGCCAGGGCATAGTCAATAGAGATAAACCACCAATGAATCATCGATAAATCGATAAATCGCCTCTGGTTTCTTTCTATTGACTATGGTCGGAGCTTCTTGACTGTTAGTGGAGATTTAACTTTTTTTAGTTTCTTCGAATATTCCACACAAAAGCTAAGAGCCTGTGCATCAATGTGCATCAGAGGTTTGCGATCATTTAAAAGGGACTTAAACTTGTCTGACATGGAGCAAGCAAACATACTTGCAAAAATCAGACAAGTGGAGTGTTCAAATCTTGTGTTCATTTTGTAAAGGTTTATATACTTTTTTTTTGACAGTTGTCAAAAAAGTTAGTACACCGTTGTTGAGCTGAAAATAAATGTTACTATTGTTAAAAAAAAATAAATAAATAAAAAAGCTAAGAGCCTTTTGTTTTTTCATAGACTACATCATTTATAGCTATGTTTGAACACCCTATGATTAGTATAAAGGTTCTCAATAATCTTCTCTCATGAAAGTAGTAAATTCTGTTTTTCTGTAGGTTTTCTTTTAGCGTTCATATTTCGGACTCCCGCAGAAACGTGGACCGAATTGGATAAGACTTAGCATACATACATCTAAGTGTATTTATTTTCAGATTTTTCAAATTTCTGCAAAGCAATCTGACAGGTTTGAGAAAGATAATGAGTGTAGGGCTTAGCGCGAGTTTGTTTAAAATATGATATTCTTACAATAAGCGATACAAATATTATTTTAACATAACTACCATTTTTGGGTTTTCCGCTTTTGGAGAACAGGTTTTTGGAATATTTGTTTTGATTTATCTGAACAGTTTGCACAACCACAACCGGATGCTACCGTGTTGTGTTGTGCAGAAGATTAACACTGTTTTCGTCTCCAAACGCAAAACAAATATACAGTGGAGTGGTGAACATTTTACAAAGTGCGGTTTTCATGGAAAGGCTTCTCTCCATGATAAACTGTTTATAATTTTCGTTTTTACCGTCTTTTATTTGTATAATAGCTATCAAGCTCGTTAATTGACTACAGTTCGTAACAATCAAACATTCCAAAAAGCATTAGCTCAGTCTTTTTCTTGTTGTTATAGTCGTGGAGAGAGCTTCGAAATGGTACATTTAAAATACATACGCGCGACGCGATTTACTAGAAAGTCAACGCGAATAAAACGCAAGTGTTTGCTAATCAAGAAGTCATACGAATAATCTTGGTTTGAGTATCGATTATATTTGCACGCAACACCGATTAATAATTATAAAATATTGTCCATTGACGTACTTTGCTATTATAAACAAGACGATATATCCGAAGGTTAGAGAATGCCGTGAAATCACGATTCGATGTTACATAAACACAAATCTAGATCAAATAAAGGATAGTATATAGTATTAAATTTGAAGAAATAATTTTGTAAGATATGACGTTTTAAATTCATAAGCACATGTTGTGATTTTGCAAATTAGCATTATTGTAATAAAATGTGAATTGGTCATGCTTTAAATGTCGCGTCTGAACATATGCAAGACCACCGAGTAAGATTAAATACAAGAAATGTCATCGGTTGTCACTACAAAGGAGTTTGTGGATCACGGTTTTATTATGGTGACAACGTATATAAACACAAAATGAAAATTGCCGCCATTATTGACACACGTGATTTATTTCGTAAGATTCTTGGAAATTTAATTTTAAAAATTCATGATACATCCTATCAAATTCTGAATTTGACAATGAATGGAAACGAATGCGCTTTTTCGTCAATCATAAAACATTGACACCTCCCTACCCATGCACTAAAACTCTTATATCTTAAAACACTTAGTATAAAATTGGGTGCAAATCAATACATCAAAAAACAAAATTTTTGTATTTGCAATTTCAGTTAGTAGCCATCTTTGTGTGTGGTCGAATTAACCCTAATGTTGGTAGCGGGCGAAAACGAGGGTGTCTATCCCCTTTTCGTTGGCGCAAGACGTTGGGTGTAACTGTTGAGGCGGGCGCCACTCCTACCATCAACACCCGTACTTTACCGCATCGAAATGTTACTCATTCGCTTTGTATGCAAGGCTGAATAGATTTGAACTCAGAATTCAGTAACTCTCAGTTGCTCAATCGTAAAATCTTCATGATATTAACGGCTAGAACTAGCTATTTCTTCGGGGGTGTACCCTCAAATTCCGAAAAAAAAGATCTTGTACAGCAAACAACGAAGAAAGACGCACTTAAAAAAAACATGGTATTTGACGAACTTCTCGATCTCGGTTTATTAACAAATCACGAACACTGTAACATTTTATTAACCAATCACATTAGATTTAACGAACACTGTAACATTTTATCAACCAATCACAGTAGATTTAACAAACACTGTAACATTTTATTAACCAATCACGAACACGGTAACATTTTATTAACCAATCACAGTAGATTTAACGAACACTGTGACAATTTATTAACTAATCACGAACACTGTAACATTTTATCAACTAATCACAGTAAATTTAACGAACGCTGTAACATTTTATCAACCAATCACAGTAAACGAACATGGTATTTGACGAACTTTTCGATCTAGAGAACAAAATTTAAATCCCCTTTGATGCTAGAGCATTAGCATTATTCAGGCCAAACCCTTGTAGAAAACTTTCGATTTTACGAACTCCCGATCTAAGGCACCCATTTGTCGTCTCTCAAAAGAGTTCACTAGATCGGAAAGTGTACTGTATCATTCAATGAATGCATTCTGATGTTAGCACGATGCTGTTTCGACGTAACATAGGAAATCTAGATGCCTTCTTATAGGCGAAACATTATTGTTTCGTGACTTCTTAATCTAGAAGGAGATAGAATAGTACGGGAGATACCTCGCAATGAGTGTTCAGTCTCAAAAATACTCATCTGATCATATCATATAGAAAAAGATAAAATTCAATACAAAAGAGATTCCTGTATTTTGTGAAGGCTTTCTTCTACTAATGCTGTAATGTTCATGTAGCATGTTTATATAAATAGATGTTTGAATATATCTCATTGAATTACCTATAGTAAAAGTAAAACGTCTCTCCCAGAAGTCCTTTTATTATTATTATTATTATTATTATTATTATTATTATTATTATTATTATTATTATTATTATTATTATTATTATTATTATTATTATTATTATTATTATTATTATTATTATTATTATTATTATTATTATTATTATTATTATTATTATTATTATTATTATTATTATTATTATTATTATTATTATTATTATTATTATTATTATTATTATTATTATTATTATTATTATTATTATTATTATTATTATTATTATTATTATTATTATTATTATTATTATTATTATTATTATTATTATTATTATTATATAGTATAGTGAATTAATATTCCACCGCGTGATTCTTAAATAACAGGTCTTATTGAACCTTAATTGAATGAGTGTAAGGTATTTGTTATGGAATTGCAAAGAAGCCATAAAATTGAACGAAAAACGGAAATATCTGGAAAAACTCAACTCATGTGCATTCAAATTTGGTTGCAGCATATAATCATGACTGTGACAATAACACTAGAAGGGGAGTGATTCTTAACATATTCACAATTCCATGGCTTTTTTTAGTCTCGTGATCCAAAAGTGGATTCTGTAAAAACAACCGGAAAAGAAGCTGGAAATTCAAAAAGCTTCAATAAATATTTGATCTCATTGAGATCTGGATTTAAATCTTTTTTACAATTATTAATTCAATGAGAGTAAGGTATTTGTTAATGAATTGCAAAGTTTTGAGTCTCGTGATTCAAAAGTGGTTCTTTAAAAAGACAACCGGAAAAGAAGCTGGAAATTCAAAAAGATTCAAAATTTACTCTTGTTTAAATCTTTTTACACAATCATGTTGATCTTGTTAAACGTTCCCAGAAAAAAGACTTCGAGTCAACCGCTTAGATAATAAGTGACCATCCGTAGTCAACTGTTATATGCTACAGTTTTTTAATCAACTGTCACATATCATGTGTCGGTTTTTTGCAGCCCTTCCCTTAACGCCGGGTTAATCTTTATAGAGTAGAATATCCACGCTCGTCAAGTTTGGATTTTACATAAAACCTGATATGGATATTTTTTTGCTATATTTATTATATATATATATATATAACTATATATATATATAACTATATATATATATATATATATATATATATATATATATATATATATATATATATATATATATATATATATATTTGTTTATGTAAATCAAAATCACATGTTTTTGTACAAATGACGTTCATTTTTTGCTATCTTAAATATCTTAAATGTATAAATAAAGTTTATTTATCTTTCTTCTTATATCGAGGATATTCCTCTATTGCCGGGTAGAGTTCTTATATATGTCCATATAATCCCGATAACTCGACCTCCAAGTGATCGAATAAAATAGTTCGAGTTACATAGCAAATGTTCGAGTTATCGGGAGATTTTATGAGAAACTATTAGGAAAGGGGAATGGAAAAACAGTTCAAGTTAACTGGTACAATACTACGGTGTAGCAATGCAAAGATTTCACGAAAATGATATACCAACCAGAATATGAAACTTACCCAAACTAGCCTTTCGGTGAATTCCCAAAATAACAACCACTACAATAAAATATCTCTTTGAGATCGCCATTTCTTTATTGTATATTTAGTATATATATAATATATCGTTTTTAAATCTAAATTGTGTTCTTTAAAAATGTGAAATTATTGTCTTTTTATTATACTAGAATGTGTTTTTCACGGTTCACGCGTTCGTAAACTGAGCCTGTATGAAATTTTCTTTTCAAAAAAATTCCATTTGATCGATGTTGACATTGCAAAATGAAAACAATGGCAGAGCAATGTTTTTGCGCAAACAAATAACATAGAGCCAGAAAACGTTGAGTCAGTATTCAAATTGCAGTTCGCGTTAGTTTGCTCTCTTACAAATAGATATTAAAACGAAGAACAAATAAAGGTTGCGCGGGCAATTACAGCATGTTCGCGTGCTGTTTCCTTCACTTGCACGCGCACCACTGTTTAGTTAACAGTTGTTAATAATGATAAATGATTTCATAAAGATTAATGTATGAATGGCTAGATTGTTATTGGACAACAAGTTTAACGGCAACAAAAGAAGGAATCATATTAAAAATTGTTTTCTTTATATCCCGATGTGGCAGTTCCACCAAGCAAGAGACGTTTATCATCTCCCCAGATCATTTCTTATTGCGGAGTAAACATCATATACCGGGCTTGTGTTCAAACATTAAAAGGTCATTTCAGTTAACTGTAAACCGCCTGTAAATGGAACATCCATCATAGAGGCTTGCCCGAAATACCATCTTATGCCAGGTGGCATTATAGGAATCGAAATCGAAAGTGTTTTTTGTTCACTTTGATAGATCTTTATTCTGACTTAATATTTGAGATTTGTTTCTTTTCTTGACTCTGATGATAAAAATATGTTTTGCGAATTAATATGGTTTCTAGATACAATTATGACGTCATATCACATGTCAATAATAATGTCAATATGGCAAGTATCACATTCATTAATTCAGAGATTTATGAAATGCATTCTAGATTATCGAGCTATTTTACATGACATCGTGAAAGTTGTCAGAAGTTACAATCGCCTAAAATCACGGTCTTTTAACTTGTTTGAACTCAAAACAACCACCCTAAGTAAACAAATGAATCATCGCTGGCTGGGATTAAAAATAGACAATGATTGCGTTTGAAGTTGATTCATACATTGCCTTTGCAGATATTAACAGCGAAAATAAAAAGATGAATGTTTATAGACTAAACGATAAAGGAAGTCATAGATTAATATTTCCCGTTTGTTAATTGTGAAGATGTTCACCTGTGCAAATGACGTCATTATGTTGCCAGTCTAGTCAGCTGATTTAGCCTAAAACGTATTTCCGAACGAAGAAACCGAATTAAATAGAAGAAAAAGATTTTCCCGCCGACTTTTCTCTTTGTTCGACCAATCAAATAATTACAACACATTTTAAATATACATATCATTTAAATAGAAATTTAACGGATATCAATTGGCCAGTTTATTCACCGTGAATATTTGTCTGGGCAAGCCGGAGCAATGTCGTGATATTGCAGTTCAGCATCGTTAATTGAACGCGAACCTCGGATATGCATTGTAACGACGAGTAACGAAAAGCATATGTTTTACCAAATGAAATTCGTTCGTCGTCAATTGTCGTTCGCGTTTCTCGGTGATCATTTCTTTTGTAGAATTCGGAGCCATCGTACAGTTTACAGTGAAGACCGTTGGCGTGTTTGAACTTGCAATACTCGTTCGTTGTGCTGTTTCTTCTCTTCGTTGGGGAGAAAACTTTTCTTGGTTTCCATACTTTTGTACCTCTGAGCATGTGGGTAGCCTTACTCCAAGAATACTTGTTGGTCTTGGGTCCAGAAACTACGAGCGCAAATCTTTTCTTTAACATTTCTTGAAATTTTTATCGAAATTTTAGCGAAATTTCGTTTTGCAGAAGTAGCCTCGTTTAGCCGTTGACATGTTTGTAGAAAAGATCTAATCTACCAAAATCTATTTATGGCTATGCTTTTAACTTATTGGTATTGGTTACGTCATCATTCACTAAGAACGTGCCTGCACGTACCAAATTTTAACAATGACTCCAAGAGATTCCAAGTTTTATTTCTTGTTGTTATTTCGAATTATAGGATTTTGTAAAAAGCCTTGCAGCTAACCCTTACTTTTCCAGGATGGCGTTTTTCCATTTGGTAAAATATGATAAAAGCACGTATATTTGCATCGTAAAATTATCTTCTGAGTTTTATCAACTGGTATAAAAATGATACCAGCTGGTCGATAACGTTTGTTAAGTATGTTTGTAAATGTAGAAAATTATTATTAATTCCATGAGAATGTGTAAGGATGCGGCATGAAACCTCTAGTTGATATAACAAACAATCTTGCTCTTACGATGAATGGTGGAGTTAAGTTTGATTCAAAAATGCTGATTCCGCCCCTGGAATCCCTATTTATTTGTCATTTATGTTCGTCCGAGAATTATTGAGGGGGGAGTAGCCCCCCCCCCCAAGAATTACGGCCCTGGTTTATTCGAAATACTTGTCGTACTTATGGTCAATTTGAGACGGCGATTTTGACGATCCATGATTTAAATCGAGACGGCGATTTGATGATTTCTATCGGCTTTCGCTGGAAGCCTATTTCTACCGATGGAACGAGTCGAAATCGACCTTAGGTTTACAGGTAATAAAAAACAATTTTTTTTTATATTTTTAAGTTAATTTTCTTTTAAAAAAAAAGTCAAAATGCAAGATTGTTTTCTAGAAGTTAATAAGTCACGGACATGCAGTGATTCAAATCACTGTAAAGGATCTCTCATTTCATCCCAATTCACATCTTGACAAGGCACAAGTTGTTAAATGTTACTAGCTTCAATAGAATAGGCTTAGCAACAGACTCGCCAAATATTTTGATACAATTCATCCATTTCATCACCTATTGGGAGGGGGGGGGGGGGGGGGCTTCAGTCCCCCAGGAATTACGGCCCTGCACTGCTTCATATAAAAGTCACAAATTGTTACCAGTACATACGATTATGTTACTCAATGATTACCCGTTTTAAAAAAGGTTTACAATATAAATATATGAAATAATTATAATACATACAAATAAAGTTAAAAAAAAACTGGAGACATTGATTTCATCGCTTCTTTGTTGACAATGATGATGAACGTCTCCAACTGAATCACTAAAACGAAGACAGTACAGAAACAGTGTTTTGGATAACGTTTTCTTCGCATTTTACGCCTTCAGTCCCGGCCAGCAAAGTTTTCCTGTTTTAAATTTTGACCACATTTGGGAAATTTGAAATTAATTTTCTTGTTATGATCTCTGTGTGGAATTGAAAACTAAAACTTTAAAAAAAGATTATTCGCACAAATTTTGGCGTGGATTTAATTTGGTGGAGCAGGAACACTACAAACGTTGGTTGTAGTTACACCAACGTTATTCGGGGATACAAAAAAGAAAGACTGGTGACGTAGCTATATAAACAATCGATGCTTTAAATATGAAACAAAAGATCAAAAACAATTACAAAACTAATTTAGGCGTAAAGCTTATTCTTCATTGTCAATTAGAAGATCAAAAGCTTTTTTCGATTTGTTGTGAGAACCATGTGGAGAACAACCTTTTGCGAAAAGATTTGCAATGTTTGTTCACGGTTAAATCGAACGGTTGAAATAGCTGAGTCATATTAGAGCTGGCACCAACACAACGTGAACATTATGCAGTTCCAGTGCCAAAAAAGAAAAAGAAGAAAGCTACAGTGACACAAAACGATCTCCAAGATATAAGAAACTTTTTTCCAGCGGGTGCTAATAGAAAGGTAAACAAGGATAAGAAAGAAGAAGAACAACAGAGTGTTATAACTATTGATTAGTTTAATTTTATAATCATTATTTACATTCATTATTTATATTTTGCATATTTATTTTGTAAGATTGCCTAGAAAAAAGTGTGTAAGTAAACAAACAGTTTAATTTCTCATGGTTATAATTTGGCGATAGCAGAAATATTTTAAATTTGGCGTGGACTTAATTTTCTCTGCGCCAAAATCTGTGCAAATAAGGTATTTGGGCACTGTAGTTTAGTGCATTCAACCCACAAAATCAAACGGTGTTGGTTCGAAACCCAGCTCAGACATATTTTCATTTCTGAGTTACAGTTGAGTTCTTGAGCGAAACTCATTCCGTAATGCAAGCCTAGCTCAAATGGTGGGATGTCTGGTGAAGCGACTTCGTAGGTGCAAATGGGTGCCCTAAGTACGCCAGAACCTAAACCTTGGGATGAGAATAGCCACTGTTACATGTGGAGAGTCCCGTAAAAACTCCATTATTAGTACAGTACAATCCCGATAACTCAAAACACCTTTAAGTCCATTTCCATTCCCCTTCCCTAATACTTCCTCATAAAAACTCCCGATAACTCGAACTATTTTACTCGGTCCTTTGGAGGTTCGAGTTACACATAAACTTTGCAGACCGAAATTGTCACAGTGATAGATCACTTACAAATAGCAGTTTGGTTTTGTTACTCTTCGTTTCGTACATTCCAGAATAACTCACTGAATAACAAAAATCAGCAAATAATTAAACAAATTAGGAACCAAAAGTATTTATGAAATTGTTGCGCAAATTGTAATATAATTTTAAAAGAAAGTAGACATGAGTTTTATTTCGTTAACATGCCTCGACTAAGTCCTAACCATCATCAGAAGTAAAGAATCTTGTGAATATATAATTAAAAATATGCTTCAAATCCTAATTATTGAAAACTACAGGCTAATGAGAAAAAATATACTAATTATGCTAAATAAAATATACAAATTATGCTAAAATAAAATATACTAATTATGCTAAAATATACTAATTATGCTAAATAAAATATGCAAATTATGCTAAAATAAAATATACTAATTATGCTCAATAAAATATACTAATTATGCTCAATAAAATATACTAATTATGCTGTATAAAATATACTAATTATGCTAAAATATACTAATTATGCTAAATAAAATATACTAATTATGCTGTATAAAATATACTAATTATGCTCAATAAAATATACCTTCGTTCTTTCCATCATTTACAACAACCTTTTCACCTTCTTTCAAAATGGTTGCTTTGGAAATGTTAACACCATTCGGGTTAATTAGATTTGAAGAAAAGATCCCGGTACTTTTTGTATAGGCAACTAGTAAACCCAAGTTGTTTAACACGTGAAAGGTGTTTGACGTGCCATCAAAACCAAGGACTTCCGCAACAAGCGGCAAAGCTGAAAAAGGAGATTTCTATAAACGCGATCTCTTTCTTGTAAGATAATGTTAATGTACCCGTTAATTTTCCAGTTGTTGTGTCGTACAGGATACACCGCCTGAAAGTAAATCTACTTTTCAATACATGCGTTAACAGTGTCAGTTCCGGTCTGCATTATTAACCTTTTCTATCGTTTTCTAGACAAAATTCCGACCAATTCTCAATACGATTGTCAAAATTTTGGTCGCAAAATGAGCTGAAAACAATAGATTTTGCATAAAAACAAAGACCGGAACTGAGACTGTAAGCGCGTGTATCAAAACAAACATTTAACGCACCGTGGGGCGCCTCCACACAACAAGATTTCTTGGTTACCCTCAGCAACAGTGACGTAGGATGAAGCATGGGGTTTCCCCTGCCATCTAACTGAACCTAAAAAAATTTTTTTTTACAATTTATTAATTTTATTTTATTTAAAAAATATTTACACAGGATAGCCAATTCAGCTAAATATATAATATATAAAAACTGTTGTCCTATTGGGCCCTGTTAAAAGTTAAAATAAGGTTATTAAAATGTACAATATATAATAAATAATGTAAAATAGTATAAAAGACGAGGTTAAATAAATTGAATCAAAGTTATAAAGTTATAAATATCAATTCAAGTGCATATTTTCTTTTTCATAAACTACAAATTTCTTCTTAATATTAGTATGTGTCACAAATAATATTATGAAATAATAATAATAACATTAATTAATTAAACCTGTTGTTTGATTTCAAATAAAAGTTCAGTTCTATTACGCAAATCTTTTCATTTAGCCAAATTCGTCGTACAAATTTGCAACAAAACTTATATTATTATTATTATAATATTATTATTATTTATTACTTATATATTAATATACTGATATTTACACTTTGGATGAAGAGTAAGATAAGAGGGAACCCCAGAGTATTAAAGTATCAGCATGTATGACTCAATGAATGAATGAGTAGGAAGGAATGAGTAGGAAGGTATCGTAATCATCTTCAGAACATCCCAACTTACCTTGGGTTGGTCTTTTAGTGACGTTTTTGAAAACATATCCGTCTTTTGATCGTTTTTCGGCCGTTCCCGATGTGTACTTTACATAATGGATTTCATAGATGACTGCAATGCTTCTTTCGCCAACAATTCTTGTGTCAGGAGTAAAAGCGTAGACAACATCAAAAGTTATGAAAGATTCAATGAACAACCTAGGTAGCTGGATAAAGGAAACAGTCATTTAAAAACAATCACTTCCCTTCTAAAATAACGGGAACCTTACATTACGATATTTCAATACGGTTCTTGTAACGCGAGAAAATTCAAACGTTTTGCGGTATAATCTATATAGCTATATAAAGGAGTATGCCTGTGTCTGTTCCAGTTTACAGACCAGACCGTCATTGAAGATAGGTGTACGGAAAAATTGGCACGTCGAGAATCTGAAAGGGTTAGAGTTAGTTTGTTAATTGTATTTATAGGGTTAGGGTTATTTGTTTGGGTTAGTTTTTACGTGGGAAGTGTGTTGCGGCTAATAACGCATATATCCAATCAAAGTCGCCATCTTTGTTTGTTATTTTTGTCGTGCTTATATAAAATGTGGAATGCTCATTTTCCGCAAGCGTGCTTAGACTCCGCGCTTTTGAGTAGCGTTATGCGTTTCCACCGCGGTTGCACAGGCAAACAAAGATTGCGACTTAGGCCGGGTATTTGTAGACGTTTTGCAGAAGTTTAAATCGTATCTTAGCTACGTTTAAATGATATTAGACTTACTGATTTTCAAGGAAATTATTAAAACAACTATTGAGAAATTATTGATTAAATCGTAGAGCAATAACCGACGAACTTTGTTTGTTACGGTCGGTTTTAGTCGGTTACGGTCGGTTTTGGTCGGTAATTAGTATGGCCGAAATACAACTATCTAGGGCAAACTTACGTAAAATAATTGGAAACCCTTGTGATGCTTCGAATCCGTAAACTCAATAGATTTCTCATCTTTGTATACGATCTTCTTAAACGAAAGCGATTCTTCGTTGAAGAGAAGCAAGGAAATATTTTTCATGTCGGCGGTGGGGTTTTCAGCTAGGCGCATGTTAAATGTGAGTGTCAGTTCTCTCCTATGAATAAGACGCTATATATACTAACAGTCTATTGCGATCACAATGGTGAGACTGGTACACGGCACATTGTATGTACACTATTGTGAGTGTATATTTTGCAAGTTTTAATTCAAAGTTACGGTAACCGGGAAGACCTATTAATTTTCAATATATGACACGGGGAATCAAATTCAATTAGAAAAAAGGGTGTAGAATACGAGGTTACTTCGTATAAAGGTATTGGTCTGCAGAGATAGAAAAAGCACGGTGACATCTCCCAGATATCATACGCCTACCCGTGTACTTTGTGTTCCACAAGTAGATTCAGATCATTCGTTTTCGCAACCTCGTTTATGTTGATCGCGCGAATTTCCAATTCAAGAATGACGTTGCTTGATATTAACCCAGTAATCCATAACACTTTGCTTGTTATGTCAAAATCGCCAATCTAAACAGGTTAGTACATGAGCTTGATCTTTAAACAAGGCCATTTCAACGCGAGAATATCGCCTGGAGTGATTGAGATGTTTCTCAATGTGTCGCATTTTTTTATGTGGCATGGAAGTGCATTATTGAAGGTGGATAAAGCGGAAATTTTCCTTTTTGGAATAAGATTTTAAATAAATAAATATAATTGATGGTAGTATACAGGGTGGATCTAGAGATTTTGTTGAGGAGTGCTCACCTCGTCACAGGTTAAAGAGATACAGTCATGAGTAACAAAATTTTGTGACAAAATAAAACAAACACTGTTAAGTCTGTAGGGTGCTGGAGCGCTGTCTTTGGGAAAAAATAATTTTGCTTGAAAGGTTGTAAACATTTGATTATAGAATTTGATTTCCTCCAACATATGAATTTTGGTTCGGTGACCGGACATCTAACCACGTTTAAACACGTTGTTTATGGTTTCTGAATTGAAACCGTTATTAAGGGCCCAAATTTGAATCTTCATTTTCAACTTTGTGTAGCGGATTGTAGTGACGTAGCATAGCCTATTAATTATTGTTATGTTATCTCTCAAGAATAGAATGTTATGCCTTACATAGCATACCGTGTAATTCAAGTAATACATCTGCGCCACAATATTTTTCGAACTGGCGCCTCTAGTGGCGTGAACGCTATTATATTGTTTAGTTAAATTGTCTCTGCCCAAGCTTAGAGTCTTCAAACGGCCACGTAGATCGTCAGCATTAGTAATGATCAACCTTTTGGATGCCGTAAACTTATCAAGGTCGTCAATTCCAAACACCTCTATAACTTTATCCGGAGCCCATTTGAAATCGTAAGCAACACGTATCTTTGATTTAAATCCAATTGTCGCGGCTGCGTCTTTTGCAAATACGCCACCTAAAAGGTTGTTAAATGCCAAACGCTTTTTTCATTTACGTGGAGAGATCAGGTATCTAAGGCTATGTTCACACTATACTCGAATCATCATAATTTTTATATCGGATAGCTATCAAGACGCAACGCTCTCGAAAGTGATACGTTTTATATCGGATAGGTTTTTAAGACGCAACGTTTTATAGTGTGAACACCTAAACGACAGGATTTTCACAATGATATCGATGAATGGAATTTAATGCACTGAATTTCATGAAAGATGTTGTCTACAGATATTATGAAGTAGTCGCGTTACAGCATTTATGAAATAGCTCATTGGTTGTGTAACAACAAATTCCACGTGGTATGCTTGTAAAAAGAAACCATCTTTTTAAGTTTAAAATTCGTAAATTTTCGAAGATTTATTTTAACAAAACTGAAAAGAAATAAACCTCAAAGTTTTTTTTAGCATAAAAATAGCATGTCTATCCGGTATAATGTGAACGCCTTGAAAACGAAACATCGTCATAAAACGAGATTCTGTTCACATTACATCGGATAGCTTTTTACGCCGTTGTGAAAAGCTATCGCCGGATATGCAAACGGGAATATTGATGCGAAGTAATTATTAACGGCAATTTTAAGTATTAAATTCGATTTTTGAAAAGAAGCATCATACACGATTCGCAATCATTTGATTGGTTCTTTTCAAACCGACCACGTGGTACGTTGAGATTGAGAGAGACACGTTGCAGAAATAGTAATAAATTAGCTAGTTCAGGTGACGCGTGGGAAACTCACATTGTATGTAATATTGAACGTTGGTATCGGGAGATCGCTGGATGAGGAGACCTGCGATGCAGAAGCATTTCCATTGAAATCCAATGTTCCACTCGGTGCCGAACCTGTTAAAGTCGCGTTCGCAATATGTTTGACAACATGATCTTGTTACGCATTTGATAGCGGTTACTGGACTGCCGCTGCCCATTCTGCTTTGCCACGCATTGCATTCTGGGATATATTAAGGTTATACTCAACCCAGAAATCAACATATAAAGGTGGATAAAATTAGATGCAAAAATTAAACAATATAAAAATTCCCGCTGAATTATAATATAATAAATAAATATGATAAATAAATATAATAAATAAATAAATAAATATTCTGTCAAATGAAAAAATGAAAATCAGTTTTTTCAAAGCAGTAAAGGTTGAAATACGTAATAGCAGATGTTTTAAAATAGGTGTTAATGAGCTTAAGGCCAAGAACCCAACGTATCAAGGCACTCACTTAAGAACCCAACGTATCAAGGCACTCACTTAAGAATCGTTTATATATCTTAGTTGTATTGATAACGCACATGAAGATAAGAAAAAATAAATATTCACTTGCAGATATTGCGGACACCAGCTGCATCCAAATCACCAGAGATTTGTATATTCCCATGTAGGCCAGTCCCGTTACTTACTGAAAAACAACTGGATTGGATGAATACGAGTTGATGTCGGAATATGCATCAACCTCAGTTGCTATAATGCAATCAAACACTTTGATCGAGAAGCATCTTTGTGCTGAATGAATTTCATTATAATATACACAGTCCACATATTAGCTGATTCATTCGAATACTGGACGATTTATTCAAAACTTGAAACGCATTTCTCTTACACAAACGTCATAGTTTGAATGAACATTCGCACAAACGTCATAGTTTGAATGAACATTTGCTTGAACACGGCAAGAAAGTGGCTCCGATTCATGTGACGTAAGCACGAAATGATGATGATTCCATTCAAATGGAAAATTAAACAGTCTGAAATAATGACGTCAACATGAATAGAATTAGTCAGAATATGTCGTTTAGAAAGCTTGTCAAAATATGTCTCGTGCTGTTGGATATTTCACACTAAAGGTAAATTTGGGTTAGCTTCGGAAATTAAAAAATATAAGTCGCATTCTAGTATTGGGACATCAAGACGAGCATGTTTCGACCCAAAACATTTTTATTACAACTACCACCAGGGCAGTAGCGCGAAGGGGCTGGGTGTTTGGAGACGCGGAAAGGGGTTCAGAAAAGTGTTTCTTGGTTGAGGTTAGGGTTAAGTTTCGACAAACTGCCATAATCCAGAAGTGGATTTTACCTGGATCGCACATCGTTTCTGATAGCTGGCAGTCATACGCTGACATGGAACAAATTGGAAATGGAATCTACCAGCATTAAATAATAATGGTGCGCCGACCACATGGGGCAGCCGACCACATGGGGCAGCGTTTTGTTTCATATATTCATGAGTATTGAACTGGCGCAACTCATTCAAGAAGAAACTGTTTCAACGCTGATGATTGATGATGGTCTGTATTCATAATATTGTCTCCGCAATTCTCCTTTATTAAGCAGGGCTGTAACAACTTGAAATTTTTTTTTTTTTTTTGGGGGGGGGGGTCCAAACATTTTCAATGCGTGAAAAATCTTTAGGGAGTGGAAAAATTGTCGACCACCATGGTTGACCGGCGAAGAAAATTTCCTAATCTGAAAGCTCTAAAAACACATTAAAAGGCTATTTTCATCCCTGGAGAAGAAAATTAATTGTGAAATGTTTCACTTCCATGAAACTTAATAATATGTAAAGTATAATCATGGATTAACATAACATGGACCCCCTGCCCCCCCCCCCCCCCCCCCAGGTTGTTACGGCATGATAAGTGATTTTTTAAGATAAAAAGCATAAAATTGAAAATAAATTGCAAAATTATATTATTTATTTTCCAACACTAAACTTATTCTTATTAAGGATTGTTGTGTTAGGTAAAGTTACGTTCGTTTCTGATATTTCAATAAAGATTTCATCTGCTGATGTTAAGCTAGTTAGGTCAGTCTCGCATCATCTAAGACTGCTAATGATCAACTTGTAAACCAGCACGACCTCTTACAGTAGGGGTAGATTGGGCTCCTAAGCTTTAGTTTTGGAAAGTCGGTTAACAGCCGACAGCCTAGTGTCGCTTCCCACTAATGTGGTTTTAATCCAGGTTTGTGAGAGTAAGAATAACAAAATCTCTTTGCAGTACGATACAAGGAGGTGGAATAACTGAATAAATTATGGCGGTTTGTTTCAAATAGTTTCTTAGGACAAATAACCTTCTAAATGCGTTCAAACTGAGTGTTTTTTAGGGGGTAGTATTAATATTGTACTATTGCTAAAAGATGCCTCGATAGTTCGGTTTTCATGCTAATAGATGCCTTGATAGTTCAGTTTACATGCTAAAAGATGCCTCTATAGTTCGGTTTTCATTCTAAAAGATGCCTTGATAGTTCAGTTTTCATGCTAATAGATGCCTCGATAGTTCAGTTTACATGCTAAAAGATGCCTCGATAGTTCGGGTTTCATCCTAAAAGATGCCTTGATAGTTCAGTTTTCATGCTAATAGATGCCTCGATAGTTCAGTTTACATGCTAAAAGATGCCTCGATAGTTCGGGTTTCATCCTAAAAGATGCCTCGATAGTTGAGTTTTCATGCTAATAGATGCCTCGATAGTTTTCGCACTTTACAATTTGAGACTTGTATCTTAGTCAACACTTAATACTTATGCAGGTGAGTCCGATTAAGAAGGAAATGTGCGCAGCTTTTACGTGGTGGGCATTCTCAAATATTGATCTGTAAGCAGCAATGACTAAATAATAAGATCCAATTCAGTGAGACAGACTTACAGACGTATAGTCATTTGGAATGCAAAGATGATTATGAAGCAAGGTCTGTTCGATTTTTGAATTATGCAGTTTTTCTTTGCCGCATTATACACCAAAGAATATACTTCACATATCAATATCTTAGAAAGGCCGCTTACAGCATGTCATTGTTATATGTGAACATTTTAGTTTAGTTGCTCACCTATTATAGTAAAAATTTCAGTATGATCGACGCATTTGGTAATGTTACGATGACGTCAACATTTAACAATATCATCTACTTGGATTTAAGCGCGCGAAAAGTTCGAGCGAACAAATCTGAGCGACAAAAATTCTTGAATCTGATTGGTTAAAAAACATTGTTTGCACGAACAAAAATTTCATTCGCTCACTACCATTTACACGAGCGAAAAGTTTGAGCGAAGAAATCTGAGCGAAAACGCGCGTGCTAAAATTACATGGTTTTCTAAATGATATTGTTCAAAACGGAAGGAAGTAAACGCGAAAGTCTATTTTAATGTTAGTGCTATTAAGAAAGAGAATAGAGTCGAAATGACGAGAAAAATAAAAGGAGAAAAAAATAGCATGACGTTGTTGGACCCTGCAAATCTTTCTGGAACGCCAACAAAAAGAAGAATATCACAACTTGGTGTGCGAAACGAAATTATTTGATCATGAATGTTTTTCTAAACAATTTCGGATGACACCCACAACGTTTAATAAGCTATTGAACTGGGTTGCTCTAACAGTTTTAAAAGTTCTTCTTGGTTTATGTTTTTTGTTTAAGTCTTGTTTAGCCAGAAGTTGTTTATAAAAATAATGAATTTTCATTGGCTCAATTTTTTTTTCGCTAGCTCTTAGCGCCAAAAGTTCACTCGGTTTGAACTTTTTTTGAACGCGCGAAAATAAAAAATAAAACTCTCGATTGACGCAATGCTATGTTATGAACCAATCAAATACAAGATTTTTTGTCGCTCAGATTTATTCGCTCGAACCTTTCGCATGTGTAAATCCCGCTTAAGAATAGAGTAGTACCAAGAATTGATCCTCGTGGGACACGTCTATAACACAGGATATTCCTTCGATCAAATGTTAGTCGACATCTACTACACGTTGTTTGCAGATAAATGGTTTACAAACTCAAATCTCAATTCCATTCCCGAAATAGGAAATTGAACTTCGAGATGAGGAGCAATGACTAACTCTATCAAAGGTCTATTAATAGCGCGTGACTAAATATGAACAAGGCACTTCTATTTTGGTCTTAATCGGTACATTACAGAGTACTAAAGGATTGAATGGGCCACGAATGGAAATTACTTTCTGCATTAACCCTATCCCAGGCGGGGGGGGGGGGCTTTTTGGCCCGCGGCTAGATATTAATATTATTATCGTTTTAACCACTACAGCTACAAAGCTGAAATTCACAGTACCCTGCTAAATTTTATATTGAGTGATTTTGGTAAAGAAACCTTTTTTCAAAATGGCCGCCATTATGAGTGATGACGTCATCTTTCTTCCTAACACGAAACATTTTTTTAATATCAATTTTAGTGCTAGCTTTATCTTCGTGTTTTATCTCTGCTTCTGTTTATGTCATATTTTTGTGAAGTTTGAAAACAAATATTTTTCGTAAAATCTTCAAATTTTTGCATCAGAAGATTGAAATATTGTCCATTTTAATGCAAACCTGATGACGTCATTGATATTTATTGATCACGTGATATAGTTTATTTTATTGTTGTTTAGTGGGAGATATTATGTGCCCAATCTGATACTATCTGTTTTTCATAAAAGCAACTTTGTTATATATTTTTTAGTTCTGCTAAACTTTTTCCCGAAAGTTTATATTTTGATGACGTCATCAAGTTTTGAACGCGTGATTGGCCTTATTTTATTTCTAAAAGTCCAAAGCTTAAGTGTGCCAAGATTCATAGGTTTTCGATGAAATAACAGGTTTTATAGCAATTTTGCTACTGCGAGCCAAAAAAACCCCCCCGCCTTTGGGAACTCCAAAAAAGCTCGCCTGGGATAGGGTTAAACTATATATAGTTAGATATACAAGTATGTTTACCTGAGGCGGAGGCTATATCTTTCACTTTGAGCACCGATCATTTTAACTCTATCAAAGGTCTAAAAATACCAGAGCGTTTGACTAAATGTGAACAAGGCACTTCTATTTAAATCTTATCTCACCCTTAAGTCGATCTATTCAAGTAAATATTCTGTACCTCCTGATAAAAACAAACTTTAAGAGTTGTACATAAGAATCCGGAGATCAGATCTAAGAAAGAAATACGAATCTCAAATCGCTTTTTCAGAAAAGCACCTTTGTGATCTATTTCAGTAAATCTTCTTAGAAAAAGGTGAACCGGGACATTACAGAGTACTAAATTATTATCTGCATTAACCATATATGTTTGTTTACCTGTGGCTATATCTTTGACTTTGATGCCAAAAAACATCTAAAACGCTTGCTATTTTATTCTCAGAATTCACTTTTAATACATCTATTCACTATTACCACGTGTAAGCCTAACACGACTCGTTGGCGTTGTCCATGTTTCATGTTTGGCTTGAGCATCAACTACCGAGATTGACGATGAGTCTTGCCAAACAAAGAAGGTAGGTGTCGAAGAACTAGCCAAACAATCTCTGCGTGTTGCCCGCGTGTGAAGTTAGATGTATATCTTTTTGGAATAAAGCACAATTCCCTTTAAAGTTCCGTCACACACAAATCCTTTGAAGGATCTCTCGTCAGTTCGGGGATTGGGTAAACAGATTTCTCTCTTCTCCACACACTGTTTGGCCAAGAACTGTTTAACGAGTCGTCGAATGACTCCAGCGTCAGCGATTTAAGCTTTCCTTCCATGTACGAATATCGATCGTCATTTTTCGGAATGGTGTCACATCTCGCTACAGGTTGGTGGCTCTGATGTACGGTGTTTCGATCCGCGTGCGATAGAGATTTAGCGCGGGTGAGCTGCTGCTGTCGGCGTTTTGTATTGGCCCAGTATTTTGAGCCAGAGGCGTACGCCGATCCCAATTCCTTTACCTTGCCGTTTACGTTGGGCACATCGTCGCGCTGTCGTACAACGCGGTTGTTGAATTCCATTTGTTTCTCAAATATCTGCTCCTTCCTCTGGTAAACATTGTTGTTGCTCTCTTGTGGTTTTCTTGGCTGGTGAGATCTTCGAACGAGCACCGGGGAGCTTTGCTGCAAATAACCCAGCTTTTCGCGGCTGCCCCGACGCAAAAACAAGTTCTGTTTTGCGTCCTTTTCTGATTCTTTGTGAGTGTAACCAGGCACGAACAACGTGGCAGCCGGAAACAAGAGAACTTCTTCATCTTTCGCTGTTTTTGCTTCGCATCTCATGGGAACCCTATGCGAGTTCGATCGTCGAATTTTCTTCAGATCTGTAAAACTGGCGAAGCCCAATAACCCGGATTGCTTTTTCAGAGGCTTCCGAGCTTCAGTTAGTCGATCATCGTTTGCGAATTCGTCGGCAACGTTCGGCGAGCTACGAGACCTCAACCGACAAAGCGGCTGCTTTGGCTCGCCAACGACGACCACATTTGGGTTCACTTTGTACGAATCAGCTCTCTTCAAAATTAAAGCTCTTCTGTTTTGTGGCACGCCTGACACATTCATTGCGTTCGTCATATCTTGTTTGAGTTGAACGCAAACATTAGCCAGTCGAGAGTGTTTGCTCAAATACAGCTCGCTGTTCAGCATTTCATATTAACCTCTGCAAACACAGGGATGACAATGTGCGGTTTCAATTTTCACGTGAAACGAGAATGAACAAGCGGATCTGCAAACATATTACACGAGCGCACGTAGAATGTTAAGACGTTCGACTGTCGTAATGCAAACATTAACTCTTGATCACTTTGAGTGGCTTTAATATATATTATATACAGATGAGGCTTACCGTGCTGATTGCCGACAAAGCTGCTATCCTTTTAGAAACAGATTAGAAAGAACGTTATTATCGAATGGTGACATGGTAATAAGATAAGATAAGCGAATAGACACTCCAGTAAACTTTCCAGGAATGCAGAGATATTGCCGTTGATAATGTTTACTTGAATTTACTTGTCACGTGAATATTATAATAAATGTTATTAAACAATGAGTGGAAATGGAGCCAAAATAAATACAGGGAATTGTGCGGAGAAGGAGTTCATCAACAATGGGTTATTTCCGTCACGTCTAACATGAGATCAAATGACAGTAAAAACGATACCCAACAAGCACCATCGCGGCTGTTAAATTCGCACGTAGACATCAAAAACATAACATCGTTAAGAATGATGTTTGGTGTTCTAATAATCTTTGGTTGGTAAAATAAATTACTGTTGACAAGGCCTTAAGGAAAGTTAAAATGTCTTATCAACAGACACCATTAAGCATTGACCGATTGTGCTCGTAAATTTCTGAAAAGTTGCTGCGTAAAATGCGAAAAGTTGCTGTGAAAAGTTGCTAAAAAGTTGTAATATATACAAAAACAATGTAAACTTCGAGTATTGCACCTAATTCTCGTCTAAATTTCACGATATTTTCAGGCATACTTAATTAAAAGTTTCTATATTTTAAAATAATATTGCAAAGTGATACCTATAAAGATAAATTTCTTGAAATTTGAACAAATGTATAAAAATATTTTAATAAATCTTTCGCATTTTATTTTCAAAACTTTTGAAGTTCTGGTTTTTCATTTGACTTTATCTTGCTGGCATACTGTTTCCAGATTAGTCCAATACAACAGAACTAATTCTACAGATTGTATACACCTATTTTTTTTATTATAAGAAACTTACCCAAGGCCCTAGTAAGTTGCAGTGTAAGACACTGTAGCTCAGCGGATAAGTTTTTCGGCTCACGAAACCGAACCGCGCCGGTTCGAATCCCATCTCCGGCAAAATCTTTATTTCTGAGTTACAGTTGAGTTCTTGAGCGAAACTCGTTGCGTAATGCAAGTCTAGCTTAAATAGGTTAGTTGTCTGGTTGAGCGATTTTCGTTGGCGCAAACGGGCGTCCTAAGTACGCCAGGACTTAACCAACAGGACATGTATGATAGCAGTATTTAGTACTGAACAGTTTATAAATATTCACTTTAATAATAATAATAATAATAAGTTTTTTTAATTTTTTAAATAGTTTCTTAAATCATAAAATTGGTCACTGGGACAACATGGTGGGTTCGTGCAAACAATAATCAAGAACTATAAACATCAAAACATCGTTTTTATTATCAAAAATTCTAATTATTGCTTATCTAATTGTCCATTTTTTGCTAAAATTCGCTAAAAAGTTGCCCTGAAAGGCATATACAGTTTATGTTAAGGAAACGTTACCAATATCTAGAGAAATTGACCTGGAAGACCCCGATCAACCTTTCATGTGTTTTTGTTTGTCTCTTTTACATTCAACTAGTTTTCTATTTTTCCTCTATCGCTCTCCATCTTCCCAAGACTGTTCTGTTATCAAATCAGTCTCAAAGTCCGCTGATTCAGCTATTCTTAAACATTGCTCAAACAACATCTTTGTATTTGGTGACTTTAACATTCACCATAAACAATGGTTAAAATTCTCTAACGGAACAAGTAGCTCTGGTGTTGAAACCTATAACTTTGCAGTATCTCAGTCTCTCTCGCAATTAGTTGATTTTCCAACCTGCATTCCTGATCAATCCAGTCAATCGCCTTCCTTGTTGGATTTATTTTTAACCTCTAACCCGGTGTAAATTATCTCATGGCGCTCCTTTAGGTCGTTCTGACCATGTTGTTATATCGGTCAAAGTTAACTTCAATAGACAAGTTTCTCATGAACATCCCATGCATAGAACCTATTTTAGATATGATCTTGCGGATTGGCTAAAATTTCAAGCACACATTCAGTCTGTCCCTTGGAAGGAAATTCTTTCTAACTCAGCTGATGATTGTGGTAATGAAACTATTTCAATAATATCTGAAGCAATAAGATTATTCGTTCTTTCAAGAAAATATCAGATAAAACCTCATTCTTCGTCTTGGTTTTCACCAGCATGTGCTGCAGCCATAGCCCATCGTAATCATTTCTTTCATTGCTACCGACGTGATCCGACTGATCTTAACAGAAAATTGTTTATTGTCTCTCGCAATAACTGTAAATATGTTGTTCGTAAAGCAAAAACTGTTTTTGCTGAAAGAAATAAAGATCATATCAATTCAAAAAAAAAAAATAGGTTCATGTAAATTTTGGTGTATCATTAAAAATGTCCGGGGCAATTCTAAATCATCTGTGCCTCCACTATTCAATGGTCCTGAAGTCATTAATTTATCTAAGGATAAAGTTGAACTATTTGCTAAACTCTTCAGTTCTCATTCTACCCTCGATGATTCTAGACACGATCTCCCATATTTCCCCTCCAAAACTGATCAGACTTCACAGGATTGCTTTATATCTCCGGATAACGTTTCCAAGATAATTTCCAAAATGGATTCCACTAAAGCTACAGGACCTGATGGAATTCCTGTAATTGTTCTTCAGAGGTGTTCTACCGAGTTATCTCCTGTTTTGTGTGCTGTTTACAAAAAGTGTTTGGATGAATCTTGTTTTTCTTCATCCTGGAAATTTGCCTCCGTTATTCCAATTTTTAAAAATTGTGGTGACCGTTCTAATCCTAGAAATTATAGACCGATTAGTCTCATTTCCATTTTAAGCAAAGTTTTTGAGACTTTACTTAACCAGACCTTAGTGGAATTTATTGAAAAAAATAATTTGTTTTATGATTCCCAGTACGGGTTTTGTTCTGGTCGTTCCACTGCTGATGTTTTGACAGTTATAACTGAACGTTTTTATCGTGCCCTTGATGTTTCCGGTGAAGCGCGAGCAGTTGCTCTTGACATCTCCAAGGCATTTGATAAAGTCTGGCATCTGGGTCTATTGCATAAACTCAAAGCATATGGTTTAAAAGGTTCCTTTTTCAAAATTATCTCTTCCTTCCTTTCCAACCGTAGACTCAAGGTTGTCTTTAGTGGTCATTCATCTTCAACTTTTCCACCAATGCTGGTGTTCCACAAGGATCAGTTCTCGGACCAACCCTGTTCCTACTCTACATAAACGATCTCCCAGACAATTTATCATCCAAAACCATTATTTACGCTGACGATTCCACATTGTATTCCTGTCTTGAGAAATCAGATGATTGTGATAAGGTTAATTTGGCCTCTGTTTTCAATAAAGAACTCAATTCGGTAGTTGAATGGGGTAAGAATTGGCTGGTTAATTTCAATCCATCTGCAACTAGTCTTTTTTCCATTAATCATTTCAAGCAAGCATATTTACCTCCAATTTTGATGAATGGTTCTCATTTGCCTGAAAACAATTCATTTCGCCTTTTTGGTCTCATATTTACAAGCGATCTCTCATGACGTTCATACATTGAAACCATTGCAAAATCAGCTGCCATGAAGGTTGGTTCTCTTTTACGAGAAATGAGTTACCTCACCCCTGAGTGTATCCTTTACCTGTACAAATCGTCAATACGTCCTTGCATGGAATACAGCTGCCACATTTGGGCAGGTGCTCCTGCGAATTGCTTGAACTTGTTAGACCGTGTTCAACGGCGTGTTTGCAACGCAATCGGCGCAAACTTATCTTCGAAACTGGACTCCCTATCATACCGGCGAAACGTAGCTTCTCTTTGTCTTTTCTACAAGTTTTTTTATGGACGTTGTTCAAGCGAACTATCATCTCTTACACCTTCTCCCAGAATTTTTCACCGTACAACTAGGTTTTCGTCATCTTCTCATCAATGGACTGTTTGCATTCCAAACTGTCACAGGGATTTCTATATAAAAAAAATATATATATATATATATTTCTCGAGGTTGCTACAAATGAAAAAAGTTGCTAAAAAGTTGCCGAGCACAATCGGTCAATGCTTAGACACCTGCAGATTGAACACGTTATCTGCATGATAAATACGCACGTCATACTAGCGAAGATCTTTTTGCACACAATCAAATAACTAACCCTAACAATCTACAAACTTTAAAAATCTGATCTTTGCATGATGAATAAATATATCCATTTGGAATAAATGAGCTTAATATAAATAACGCAAGGTGCCTCAACTCCATTAAAATTATAACAAACAGATTTTGATTTATGTCTAACTTTTTTCATCTTCCCTTTTCCTTTTCTTTTTAAATATTAATTATATATTTTATATAGTGTATCCTGAATTTATTTTATAATATATATATATATATTTACTTATTATTGACTACTTATTATTACTTAATATTTAAATGCTTGCAAGCAGGGCCAGGCCCAAAAAAATTGAAACTGGTTGAAGTCTGTAGCTTTTAGAATTGCGAAATTACTGGAAATTGCGAACATTTTACCCTATTTGACTATAGGATTTCTTTCAAATACTTATTGTTGTTCCCTAGAAGATAGTCTTAATGTTTCAAAATACACATTTTTCATGGTTTCCTCTTTTAAATAATGCTTTAAGATTTCTCACAAAAGTTTTTCAAGAGAGCCGTTTTAGCCATTCTAGAGGGTGGGAATTCTAAAAAAAATTTTGGCACGTCAGCCCCAACGATGGTGGGACCTTCTTAGATACTAAACTTTTTGACCCCCCCCCCCCACACAATATCACATTGATGGTTACGGCACTGTTGAAGTTGTATAATTAATTACCCAATTTTGTTGTCCAGGAGATGTTGCCATACAAATAGTTTCGTGAATTTTGGACATACTTTATTACACGATTTGTAAGCGGATGTGCTTTTAGCGTGCATTAATTAACGCGCACTCTTAAACCAAATTTTTAAAGAAGTAGTAATTAACGTGGATCGAGGCACTTGAGCGTTTAGGTGTGTAGTATTTAACACGGTTGTCAGACAAAGAATTTGGACACAAACAATTTTATCAACAATATCATTTTACTTTATCTTTATTAACCATATGTTTATTTGATGTTCACGGAATCGACGAAGGGATTTCGGGACCTTGCCATCGCCCTTAGTGCAAGGTGGACTCGAAATACCAATAAGGGTCAAAGTGGTTTGGCCTCTGGTAGAGAGCTTCTCAAATTATACATTAATCAATTAAATTTCTACTTCTATTACTAAACTGGAGCAGATAAATTACTGGACAGATTCAAAAGAGTTTCCGCAATTATGTCCGCTAAAAATATCGTCCTGCCAAAATTGTGCAGCAGTGTTTTACAAAAAAATATTGTCTTAAAAATATTGTAAAATATTGTTTACAAAGTTGAAGCTGTATTTCCATTCCGCAGTCATTTTGTAAGCGGGCCTAAATTCTATAAAATTCCCAAAATCTGATTTGTAAAAAATGTGGAAATTTTCTAAAAGAACCGCTCTAAAAATTTTAATGAAGGAAGGAAAACTGACTCAAGAGCGGTCCAATTTTCAAAATACAAAACGGTTTTCTTTTGATGACAAGACAATGTTGTTACACGAAGGGATTATCCGCCATTTCGAAAAATTTGTCTACTTTATCGATGGCTGATAAATTCAACTCCTGCGTCGGTAAAGGAGGTAATTATAAGCTTCAATAATCCATTTCGCATGAAGTGGTTTTATAATCGATATCACCTGCTTGAAATCAGTGGGAGCTGTTCCGTTGATCAAAGCCACTACAAGTGATCTTACTATCTTCTCTTTCGATCAAGTTGGAGGAAGTTTTTAACGGTACAAAGATTTCATATGGTCTCATTCGATAACGTCATTGCCAGTCGTGGCTACCATGTGTACAGATTCACTACTTGGAGGAATATAAAGAAAAATAAAAAATGTACGTTTACTTTTGAAACAAGGAAAGAAGCGCTATGGATTGATAAATACTCGATTGCCGTCCAAATTTTCCTAAAGATCGTGTCGCCCCAGCAACAATTGGTCACGTGCCATTAGATATATCTATGCCTGTTTTTTTATGAAACGAAGTGTCTGGTTACGTGATGTCAACAACTTATAAACTTTCACCTATCCCTGAATGAGGACTTGAGATTCCTTTGATGGTTACGTTTGAACATGAAGACAATAACATTTTGGAATGTTGAAAGTGAAAGTTGAAAGTCAAGTTTTTTATGTTTTCAGTCATGTTTTTGTTGAAACTTCAAGAACACAAAAAATTTCGGACTTAAAAATTTCGGACAATAATTTTCAGACTAAATTATCTAAAATTTCGGACTAAGCTATAATGATAAAATAACAAAAAATGTTTTATAATTTTGCTGATTAAGTCAAAGAATAAAATACTAGACATAGAATTTCCCATTAATATTGTTAATTAATACAATACACACACACACACACACACACACACACACACACACACACACACACACACACACACACACACACACACACACACACACACACACACACACACACACACACACACACACACACACACACACACACACACACACACACACACACACATCAAAGTTTGTTGGTCATTGGAATGTTTGTTCTCTATTCAGTGACTGTAACAAACAAACAAAACACCAACAAACACAAAACACCAACAAACAATCAAAACACCAACAAACAAACAAAACACCAACAAACAATCAAAACACCAACAAACAAACAAAACACCAACAAACAAACAAAACACCAACAAACAATCAAAACACCAACAAACAAACAAAACACCAACAAACAATCAAAACACCAACAAACAAACAAAACACCAACAAACAATCAAAACACCAACAAACAAACAAAACATCAACAAACAAACAAATCACCAACAACAAACAAACCCTCCATCTGATTTGTTAGTTCAGGAATAGAGCATTATTTTATTAGATTTGAAAAAAATCTAAGAAAATCTTTAAACCTAGAGACCAATATTGATTTATGGTTTTTAATTTTTATTTGACATTTTTCATGCTTTTAATTAAGATGTACATATCACAAGACCTCTACCTTTGCACATTGTACCATCACTTTTGCAAATTGAAGTTTTGTGATTTATTCGTGTATCACGTGATTTATACGTGTATTCATTTATTAGACTTGATTCACACAGGTGGAACATTGATAACAGTTGTAAATTTTATCTTAATTTTTACATGCTGAAGTTTTTAACCTGTATAAAGATTCTTAATAATAATAATAATAATTCCGTTATTTTTTTAAAAAAGATTTCTAGTCATGATATGCTTTTTGTTGTTATGTACGCGTTTGATAACATTGGCCAACAAAACATGAAATTTCATCCTTACTTGGGTCATTTTGGGTCACTGAATTCGAATTCGGCAAGTGGAACGAATAGTGCTTGAGACGTACAGTATGCGCACATTTGCTGAGTCAAGAGCAATTAATTGACCTCGTTCGTTCGTGATTTAGTTCTCCCGTAAGATAAATCCGAATTGCTGTTTACTCGGCTGAAACGGTGGAATCTGTTGCAGAACCAAAACATGTATACATCGTAATCGCAATTTGAGTTGGTTCTCTCGCAAGGAAGGTGATGTTTGTTATTGATGTTAATGATGTTAATGGTCTAATGTGAAACGTATGACGTGTCTATGGAAAAGTGACAGTCGACAACCTTTGGTTGATCCTCAAAAAGTTTATATTCTTTCTCTTAATTCCTATTCTTCCTTATATTAATTCCTTAACTCTTAATTTAATAATTAGAACGAGAAACATTGTGAAAGCAATGGATAAGAATTTAAACATCTCAGGACAAATTACAGGCAGGACTATTGATTGGTCCTGAAATTCTAGAAGTAGATGACGAGTTCAAGGACCAATTCAATCACCTGGAAGTATCTTGTATGGGAATTCTGCATACCATATAATTTTCTCAGAAACACAAGCTCAGACTTGAAAAGACTTTTTAATACTCGGAAAGATACCAGAATGTCACGTAGGATGCACTTTCTATACTCACACATGATGAACACGTTATCAAGTAATAACAGGAGTATTATTAGCAGTTGTTATCGCGAGAAACGAGAAAAATATGGCGAGTTTTTCAAAATATTTAACGAGCCTTTAGACGAGTTATATATATACATACGAGTTATAGTTTTTTTCCAGTTTTTTATGTTTTTCAAAATATTTAACGAGCTATTATACTTCTTCGAGTATGATAAATATGCCATATCCGAAATTCTCTGTTTTTCTTGCTGCATTTGAACAGTGTTTCTTCTACATGTTACTTTCCTGTTTTAAACATTTTTTCTTGGTAAACCACCTATACATTTAGATCTGTAATATGCTTTCTATGTAATTTTGATAGAAATTGTAACTTTTTTCTACTCTCTTACGTGACATCATAAATCTGATTGCAGATTTGAAATCAGCATCCCAAATGTACCGTAGCAGACATCGCCAGGTAATTGCTACTTTTGTCAGGTTTTTACATGTGTTTAGACCTGAAGCAATGTTACATCTATACACCTCAATGAACATTGCTACTTTTTATTAGGCTACTAATTTTTCTAATGTTGACTGATTTTTATACGTTTCTTTTTTCTTAGAATATATATTTTTACGATTTTATATACTCTTTTATTTATTTTAACAGGACGACCATGATAACAGTGTATATTCTTTACAACTGAGGTTTCTTTATATCCTGTATAAATTTCGTTAATAATCTTACATCGACAGTGAAAAGAATCTCGAGTAAAGATATCGGTATAAGACAAAGTCGTTTATTCTATTCTGACCCATTTAGTTACATAAAGATTCTGATTTAACGCTGTTTCAACTTGGGTTAAAAACAAAGTAAAACTTTTTACGGAATTCGAACAATGTTCTAATAAAAGTAGCTTTCGAATGTTTTTATCCGAAAGAATATACCGATACCGGATCGCGCAAGACGGGGGTTCGGTACCGATTGATGGCGGACACCAAAAAAAAGGTAGTAGTATGGAATAGCTACAAAAACGGGCTATACCGTTTTGCGCACCAGGTCACAAGTCATTTAAATGAGGAAACAGTATCTTCGCGAAAGTCTTTCGATTGCTTTTATTTATTGTGAAAAACGGTATAGCCCCTACAAAAACGAATATGAATTGTCGGTTACTGAAAACTCCCAGAGTGAACTTTAGTAAATCTGAGAATAAGATCTAGAGGAAAATTCCCACCCCCTTGTACCCCCACGCATCTGAGAGTAGTATGCAAATGATTGGGTTTTAATGAATTCCAGACCTCTGATGAAACGAACAATAGTGTCTAAAAACAAACTAGTATTTTGGCATTTTTGAAAGAAAATACGTGCAAACGAAAGGTATCAATACATTGTCTTCTATTACCCTTGAAAACTTAAAATATTTGTCTCAGACTTAATTCTCTAGCAGTAAAAGTAGATTTAGTTTTTCTAGATGTGTATGTCTGTTATGCCTGTTTTAAAACGTGTTTTGTTGGAAGTTTTAAGTGTTAACTTACGTTTGTTCATGCCTACACTTTAGAGGGGAAAACGAAGTCAAAGAAAACACACATTCGACTTTATGAAAGTCCGTGATGAATGATTCAATTGGAAAATAAGCCATACACACAAGCCACACTCTCGGCTCGACCAATGAGAAACAAACGTGAAAAGCTACATCATTTTTAAACGCAACAAAAACTGGACTTTGATCAACTTTTATACGAAGTAAGGTGGCTACAAAATCATCGGCCAGATATGTACAATAAAGGAGATCATAGGAAAATCACAACTAGAGGAAGAGAAAATGTTCGCCGTACGTAATCAAGTCATCTTGTCATTCGCTCGAATATGCAATCCAGAAGTAATTGAATCCAAAAACACGCACACCTCAATCAGGCCAACGAGGGGAACTCATCAGCATTCTCCAATTGGATATTTGCGTTGCCGTCGTCGCGTTTCCCGCCGCTCCTGTTTCCCCCACGTCCGCGCCCTTTGCCGCCGCCTCGTCTCGTACGGTCCTCAAGATGTCGGTTTTCACCCGAAGTGAACTGAAACTCCAAGTTCATGTGCTCTTTAACACGGCCAGATGTCTTCAAGCGTTCTTCGTAATACTGCACGAAAGCAAACTTAAATCTACTATGATGTGTGTAGATAGTACAGGAGTCATAACAGGTTGCTAAGAGTGTGTTGTTGTTTTTTTTTACAAAAAACCACTGAAGGCCAACCATTTCTTTTTCAAAGCGAAAATCAAAACTTTTGTTTCTTTTATATTTTTCGTTAATAAATTCCCAGCTACCCTTTTACATGAGTTCTCAAGGGTTGCTAAGGAAGTTGCTTAACTTTGCGGTTGATTTGAATGCCCAAACCTTAGCAACCAGGTTGCTTATGAAAAAACAATATCCACCTGTTCAACTGTTTTCTAGTTTTTGTTGTATATACATAGAAAGGATTACAACACAATTTTCTTTTTATAAGAATACGCTTTATAAGAATATAGTTCAGCCTGATTTGGAGTTAAAAATTAAGAATACTTGACCCTGGGCGAATCAAGTCTATGCTTATAAAAAAGTGAGTATCTCACCAAGTGTTCCTCATTCCACACAAAACAATTAAATGACACAAAAACCTTTGTACCTTCTTCGGGAAAAAAAGTGAGCCATCAACTTCATTTTCTTCTTCACTGGGTTTCTTTAACTGTTTTCCTTTGACTTTGGCGCCCTCGTTCGCTTTCCTCAGATTAAACTGCGGCTTGCTTCGAATTTCTTCTTGCATTTTTTTGTAGTCCTCGTAAGACATCTCCGGCGCATTTTCCTTGTTTTCTTCTCCAGATTCAGTTCTAAACAATTAACTGTGAAATACAGAAATCTATTCCACCCAACAACCTTTATGCATAATGTTTTCAAGAAATACTGCATATGTTGCAGTGGTAAGGCAGTTCTTAGATACAACCTCTCGGTCATTGAAACAAAGCCTGTAAAATATATTTCCAAATACACTTTTTGTGTTTCCTTCTTGATTCATAAACTCTCGGGGACATTTCGCAATTATTTTTCTCTTAGGGGTCATACATAAATGACGTCCCCCTAAAATCTCTAAATTTTTACACTCTCCTCCCCTTGTCTGGATATGTCTTAAAAGTTTGACCCCCTCCTTTCCTTATACAACACAGTGCCACGTCAAATTGTTTTATTGCTTCAACGCAAAATTATAAAGCGAAGTTTTCAGTTGACAGGGAACAAAAACATAATAGTCCCAGGTTATTCGGGGTCCCACTTAAGCGAAGTTATTTCAATGAAATTTTATAAGAAAGTCACACTTATCATGAGTATATATAACTGTAGCAACAATTGTGATCTCGAGCATGACGCTTCTCCACGAAACACATGCAAAAATGTTTCTGCCTAAAAAACGAGGCAGGGGACGTCCCCAATAACAGATACCCCTCTCCCCAATCCCAAAACATCTAAAATTTGCTTACCCCCTCCCCTACCTTGAGACGTCATATATGTATGACCCCATAAGAAATGAAATCAATGAATAATATTTTTACATATGAAAGACATTTCAAACAGCCGCGAGTTTAAAGTATTGCCACAGCCAAGCCTGGATAGTTCAATCGGTAGAGCACCCACAATTTTGGATTTTTAGCATTGCAGTTCAAACCTTACCACACTTGCATATTCAGTGAATAAGTATTTCGAGTGTTGACATATACAGTGTTGAATTATTTGCTTGGTAAGTGACTAATATTACAGGATATATAAAATACTGGTATCCTCGTGTGTCCTGTTGGTTAGTCCTGGCGTACTTAGGACGCTCGTTTGCGCCTACGAAAATCGCTCAACCAGACAACTAACCTATTTAAGCGAGACTTGCATTACGCAACGAGTTTCACTCAAGAACTCAACTGTAACTCAAGAAATGAAGATTTGCTGGGGTTCGAACCGGCACGGTTTGGTTCCGTGAACCAAAGAACTTATCCACTGAGCTACAGCGCCATAGCTCCAGCAATCAAAAAGCCACTCAAAGGAAGAACCGAAATGACACCTCGTCAATAAAAAAACACATAATAATCACTCACCCATGTTCCTGTGTTTCTCCTTCGTTAAACTCCTCGCCTTCACGAGCGGTGTCCTCGCTAAAAATGAACAAAATTCAGAGTTCCGATAAATTCACTCGTGAAGATGCAAAAGTCCTATAAGTTCAAGATAAGTCCCTCTCGGATAAGCACCTTTCTTAAAAGCCAAAATATTAAATAAGCGCCCCTCAATCATAATATATACTTTTTGATTATTAAAAAAAGCAGTTTTCAAAATATTAAAAGGAGGTCGATGCTCAAAAAGCAGTTTGATTCCATAAATTCTATAGAACCAAACCTGTTCGTACCCGATAAGGAGGAAATGTAATCGAATGTTCAGAAGACTTAGTCGTTCAAGAGGATTCAGAGGGAGACAAGGACATTGACATTTTTGGACCAACAAAATAAAACATGAAATATAAAAAAATTATCCCTGTTATCATTACTTCTTTCTTTTGACTTTGAAACTTAAAGCTACCATCTCACCCAATATTCTCTTCGCCTGGGGTTCCCCAATTATATGAACCGGATCCATCACGTTTTTCAGTTGCCTTCACCGAACTACTTGATTATAAAAAAAACAAAGGCTAACAGAGAAGATTGAAAATAAACAAAAATTGATTACAATACAATACGAAAGAAAAAAATCGGAAAAATTTTGCCTAGAATTTAATGTACACAATTGTAAGATTAGATTTAGAAACTTGACTGTTAATATTTACTGTTTATTTTCAACATTTAGAAAGACAAGAAAAACTTTTTCAGCAAAATTGTATAGCTACTTCAAGTAGTCTAGTGCTAGAAAAAACAATACAATAGCTAACTGAAGCAATATTCCTTATAAATTAAAACAAGAACCTGATGCAGACTAAGCACTGCAACAAGAATGGAAAACAATGAAAAAAACCACCAAACCTCTTTCAACAACAATTAACAGAAGAATGCCAATATTTTAAATTATAAATACACTCAATATAGCTACAAGGCCATAGTAGCTAGATAGGTACAAACCAGCTGGTATATCACGTTCCAGCTAAAGGAAGGTACATCCAATATTGGATTTCACTAGAAATGATATCAAATAATCTTCCCTTCTTTTATTGTTTATCTTTCTTTTCTTTATAACGAGTAATGGGGCAGGTTTTAGCTTGAGAAACACACACACAAACATATATTCTCACCTTTTACTACTGCCACTTCTTCGATCAAACTCCCTTCCACGTCCGCCAGCCCCTCCCCCTCTTCGTCCACCTCTACCACCGCGTCCACCTCGAAATCCACTTCTTCCACCTTGACTTTCAGACTCATCACTTGGAGTACCAAATCCGCCCCCAGAGCTTGGAACACCAAAACCTTCAGATAATGGTGGCACACCAAATCCTCCGTCACCACCTCCATATCCAGTACTGGTGTCATTGCTGGTCTCATTCTGTGGACAATCTCGAGCAAAGTGGCCAACCTCACTACATTTTCTGCACGTCAGACTATTAGCAGCAGAAGCCTTAGGACATTGCCTTGCAAAATGTCCTTCCTCATTGCACTTGTGACAAACAACACTCCTTGGCACACTTTCAGTGTTAGAGCACTCACGGGCAAAGTGCCCCTCTTCGCCACACTTGTGACACGCTTGTGCCCTACGATTTCCACCTGTTGGTGCTTGCGTACACTCTTTAGCAAAATGACCTTCTTCGCCACATCTTCGACAAGCACCCTTTGTGCCTTGTGCATCACCAACCTTTCTTCCTTCACCATTTTGATCATTGTTCCGATTAAATCCACCTCGACTACGACCTCCTCTGTCCCCACCACGCCCTCTCCCTCTGCCACCACCTCGTTTGTCAGAGAAATCACTTTTGCCTTCTGGAAATACAAAAGGAGAGGTCAACATATTAAACATAAATCTTATAAAAGCTTTTATAGAAATATTTGGTTGAATTCTCGTCAAAGTCCTACAGCTAAAAATTGGTCAGTCAGCTAAACTTTTGTACTTTTAGTTGGGTTGGGGTGTGGTTATGGATAATGTAGGGTTAGGTTAGCATAATTATATGTTTAGGTCAGGGTTAGAGTCAGGTTAATGATTTTGCATATTATTGTTTTGAGTCATTGTTACAGATATTCAACTGAAGATTACCTTTATCTTGAATCTACCACTAAATATTAAAGAATTATAATCATTTTAAATTATATACGTATTTTAGATTTTAAACTAAATGTGAATGTGTGAATAAAAAAATTGGTGAAAAACAGAAATTTCTAAGCTGAGCCTGAGTTGATACAGCCAGCATGAACCACGATTACCAACAATATATCTTATACGTGAATAAAGTTTTTCATACTCTCATTGTTTTCTTGGGGTGATAACACGTCTGGTTTTGTTTCCTTGGCTTTAACTTTGGCATCTTTTTTAGCTTTTCCTTTGACATCCTTGTCCTTTTTGACAGGCTTTTCCTGAGCTGCTCGAATCAACTCTGAGGGATCCTCCATCATATCACTACTTATACCAATAAACCTATTATTTATTCCAACTGAATATTCCGAATCCATATCTCCAGCTGGCATGTTCTTGGATTCGATTACTCTGGATTACGATCTTCACAAGATCTCGCGGAAACAACGCCAATATGCGTCCACAAACTAACTTCAAAATGGAAGCGGTTGATAAACAACCGACCGTCTTACGGGCGATTTGTCAACTTCGTACTTAGTCTTCTGCCCACGCGGAAAATGTCATGTAAATAATCTACCATCTTTAATGGCTCAATAAACGTTATATATACAATTGAAAGTATTAAAAATTAGATATCCACAATTTATTGAACACCTCATGGAGTCCAGATTTGAAATACTGCACTTACTCTTTGTTTCAAAGTCATGATTTGCCAATAAATCAGAAACTGCCTGATTGAAAATGGTTGGCATCATTAATACAAAAGTTTCGTTTTCATGAAGCAGGATATAACTTAATAGGGGGAATTTGAATTCTCGAACCCACATTGATTAAACCTCATTACCAGTGAGAGTTTGAAAAACTGGAGTACGAGCGTATTTATATCATATGAAACACCTTTTGCTATTTGAACACTTTTGATCGGTAGATTAATGCGAATTAGACGGCTGTTTAAAGTTATATTAACGATATACACAAGAAGTTGTTGGTTTTAGCATTTTCATTCTTTTCATTGCTTGTATCTGTTTGATGTTACAGTAAATGACCGATCTAACGCCCACTCCCGAACTGACGCCCCTCCCAAGTAAACGCCCAGAGTTAAAGTTAAATTTTTTAACTAACGCCCACTCCCGATTAAACGCCCATTCCCAAATAAACGCCCAGGTCCATAGAGAAAAATTAAAATAAACGCCCATGGGCTTTCATTTGATTCACAGCAAAATTAATACTACTTTCTTTAATCTTTAAAGTGTGGATATTTTGAAACAGTTTCACTAATTTTAAGCGTAAAATGTTCATACTAGTTACTCTTTCTATTCAGTTCGCTAAACAACACATCTGCGATCTTCTTGCTCTTGGTGTAGCACAAGTACGTTCCAGGCACAACTAGTCCAACTTCTCTGTATCTTTTCCCAGTGACTCGAACTTCGACCATGTTTTGTGAGTTTGATTCTAAGAATTGCACCAATAACTTCGATAACTCTATCGGAACATGACCTACTTCACTGTTCATCTTTGTCTCATCTTTTTTGTAAACACCGATGGCATGCTTGTCATGTTCTCCCGCTTCTTCTCGATCGTCTTTGCGGCAAACTAGGATTTCTCTCTTTTCTGGAGTCCACTTTGCCTTATAGATATGATGTTCTCTCACAACAGATTCAAAGAAAACACGATATATCATTACAAAACTTTCACAAGGAGCACTTCTCGCCATACTTACTTTGTAACAAAGGTATCGGTATCTCTATTATGTAAAGAATGTTCTCGGATCACTTGCTTTCGGAAAACGGCTATTAGTATGGGACTCTTTCCAATGTCACATAATGGAAAGTGTCAAAAAAGCCATACAATCTGCAAAAGTGCACATGGCTGTCATTCCAGGGGGTGCACAAAGCATATTCAAACCCCCGATGTTAGCTGGAATAAACCTTCCAAGGCCTATATTACAGAAAAATTAGACCAGTGGTTAGCAGAGGGTTTACACGAATTTACTGAAGCTGGAAATATCAAAGCAGCACCACGGCGGAAAATTGTTCAGTGGATTCTCGAATCGTGGTCACATCTATCGAAAGAAATGATTGCCAAGTCGTTCAAGGTTTGCGCCCTAAATCTCTCAACAAATGGCTCTAAAGATGACCAAATACATTGCTTTAAGGAGGGTACGACTTGTAAGGCAGGAGCAGAAAAGTTAAAAGCACAACTAGCTGTAATGACAAACGAAGAGGTAGGTGATACCAATCCCTTTTTTTTCATTAATGAAGAAGATATGGAGGCTGCGACCCAGCCATTCCATTTCCTCGATGACGATGAAGAGAATCACGAGAAACTTGATATCATGTAGTCGACCTACATCTTCTCGATTATATTACTTTTGTTGATGGACTTTGTTTATTAACGCCCCTCCCTTACTAACGCCCCTCTCGAATAAACGCCCAGAGTAAAATTCGTTTGTTAAAATAAACGCCCAGGGCGTTTAATCGGTCATTTACGGTAGTTCAAATTCAAAGGCCTTCTTTAAATCCACGCCAATAATTTCCCTACACTGTACTTTATACGAGTTTAGCTACAATTCTTTATTATAACATTTCATAAAGTTATATGCTAACAAACTGTTCATTGTACATTTTTACAAGAAACAAGAAAACAATAATTCATGCGGTGCGAAATCAGTGAATTGCAAACGATTTTTCAAAATTTACAACGCAAAAGTTTCATTTGTCAGATTTGTCAAACAACTTCCAAAGGACCGTCTGAAACAGTTCGAGATAACGAATGTTCGAGTTATCGGGAGTTTTTATGAGAAACTATTAGGGAAGTAATAATATAATAACAACAAATTTATTTCAGCACATCCAAAAGTGTAAAATTGGCTATTCGTCTGAATATTGCGTAAGATAATGTATACACGCATAATCATAATGTCGTAATGAATTAATTAGGAATTTAACTGTAACAACAGTGACAAACATAAAACTTGTAGCTAGGCTGGTTAAAGTCGACTCACATATAGAGGACAAACACAAATACAGAAAACAGAAAGCGGTACACAAACATTAGTTTTATGATAATAAAGAAAGATATCTGGCCAGTCCTCTATAATGTAGGAAAGATTTTGTTGCCTTTTTAAATACGTGAATATTTAAACAGTGCCTTGTTGATCTTGACAGAATGGTCAACGTTTTCTTGGCTTCGAGTTGACATGTATTGACTTTGTCGTTGCACTTCAGCGTCGTCCCAGTGTTGGTGTTGTTGCTACGTAACGTACGGACGTCCTCTCTCCGTTTTACCTTGAGGTTGGAAGGAACATTCACATCGTTAATCGCTTTGAAAGCTAGTACAACTATCGAATATTCAAAACGTTCGACAACTGGGAGCCAAGACAGGTTGATAACATCACTCGTAATCGCATGTCTCCCATAGACAAAACCTGCTGCAACATTTTACACCTTTTGGAGACGTTTTATCAGATAGAGAGGCGTTGTTCCCATATAAACTGAGCTGCCATATTCAAGTTTACTTAACACAAGCGATGATACTAATTGTTTCCTTTGATTGAACGATATTAGTCGTTTGAGCAATTTTAAGGTTTTCAGCATACTGTAACAACCTATTATGATGGCATTGATGTGGCCTTTCCATTTAAAATGTTGGTTGAAAGTGATACCAAGTATCCTGAGATTTTTGGTAAAATCCAGTTGTTGACCATCGCAAGAGACTTTGTTTTCTATATTGTAAACGATATCAAGAGGTTGAAATCGATTTTAAATTCTTCAATCGAAAAGTTTTTGTAATCCAGGCCTATCAATAAGGGGCACGCGATCGCGCACGCAAACACGCACGCTATGGAAAGCAGAACTATAGGTTCAATACCATGTGCGCGCGATCGATAGCGCTGGTAGAAAATAATCATTGAAAAGCCTGGATCACAGATGTATTTGTGTCTTGGCTCGTATCTTGGTTTTTACCACAATGTAGGAACATCGCGATTGCTAATTTCATTACAGGGCAGAACATTTAAAATTTGTATTATTACACGATGTGGTCGATAAGTTTATGACCTTTTCTTGTATTATTTTTTCTTGTTTTCTGGTAGATTTGGTGATATGCTGAGCTGGACTGTAGTTGAAAAACAGTTAGAGTTAACGCGAGTTCGATTTATCATGATTTTACTGTACATGTATTTATGATGCAGTCTATAAAATGGACAGTTATTAGACGGACATTTTTGTCGTGTACCAAATGGAACTTTCTCTTAAAAATCGACTCCCTGTAAAGCGGACATCGCATGTAGAATGTTTTGATGAGAAGGTTTACCGATATTTCACTTATTTTGTACAATTCTTGGTGATTTCCTTTACATCGTCAATAACTCTTTTTGCATCCCCCCCAGACCAATCCACTGTATTTTCGGTTAACAAAAGCAATGCATTTGTGAATTCCAAACGTCTAATTCTTATGTAACATCTTCAGCGGCGGATTTAAATTTAGGTATTTTTTACCTAAAACAAAAGATATATGATTCAGTTAAACATGTTTTGAATGACCGTTTCTTTAATACTTTTAAGCTAGGGTCACTTTATTCAAACAATACTGCGGTAAGAAAGAACAATTTTCGCATACATACCTGAAATCGATTCATTTTCAAGCAACTTCAAATAATCTTAATTCGCCCGCACTTTCTTGTATCATCTCAGGCCCTACGACACATAAATGTAAGTGGAGAGGCTAAGTTACTGAGCACATATATTTAGTATCACCTGCCGCCCCACCATGGTTGGGGTCAACGGGCCAGAAAATTTTTGAGCTTTTGACTCTCCTACATTGGCTTAAAACGGTTTGAAATTTGTTTTTTAAGCTTCTATTAAGGCTTAATTGTCTCAAAAAAATTGTCCTGCAAAAAGGTGGGGGGCTATAGCCCCCTCCCCCCGATGTCGTAGGGCCTGCACCTGGCAAGATTCTAAAAGAAAGGGAGATAAGTGCAACAATATCAATATATGAAATCCCAATAGTAGTGTTTTATTAAAAATGAAATCCCCAAGTTTACACTGTATCGCATCACGAAAATAAACTTTTGGACCAATTTAGCGAGTAAAACATTTCTCGCGAATCCTTATTACCCTGAGGAATTGTAATGTTAGGCAAATATTTTTTGAGGAGGGGGTACTGAGGTTGATGCTTGAGCTGGAATGATATACTGTATGCCCGATCTCACACAAAAGATCTTTCTTTATTTATTCAAGGCAACATGTTGAAAAGTCACAATTTTAACGAAACATCGTTAAATAATATTTTACATGCGCCAGTGATTAGATTCTTAGAGGAATTAGTCCGCCGTCAGAACATCACTTCGGACGAAGCGTGCATTTTCATCGCGAAAACCACAGTGATAAAACGTAAAAATGTATTCTATACAAATAAATAAGACCTACAAATTCACACAACCGTTAAATATCCACCATTCTAATCTCTCTTCTCAGTTTTATGTAGAACCTGAGTACGTCCCGGTTGGCTTTCACGCTACTACGGTTCATATCCACCACGCGCAGCCCTCGTAAACTTTTTGCGCGTGACAATGCCACGTATGCCTGGCCGTGTTCAAAGACGCGCGCGAGGGAAATCTCGCAACAGTCGAGCGTAAGACCCTGCGAAATTAACATCTCCTACATAATTCTACATCGATAAACACGTTGGTACGGCTGTAATATTTACATTACATCCATCTGTACACATTCTATCATTTTTAATACCACCCAAAGTCCTGAGACCAATTCGTTGATGGTGTAAATTTACGCACCTGACTTTTGTGAATAGAAATAGCCCATGCCAACCGAAGCGGCAATTGTACTCGAGTAACCACACTAGAGCAAGTTCTGTAAACGAATTTTTCCTGTTTGACGACCAACTGAGAGCCTAGCGAAAACTGCACAAGAGGTAATCCTGAAAGCAAAAAACGTGCTTACAAGAGAACGTGGATACTTGAGAAAGTCTTAGAAAACACGTGAAAATTCATAGAAAAAACTTGATAATTCTTAGAAAACACGGGAAAATGCTTAGAAAAAACGTGATAATTCTTAGAAAGCACGTGAAAATGCATAGAAAAAACGTGATAATTCTTAGAAAACACGTGAAAATTCATAGAAAAAACGTGATAAATTTTAGAAAACACGTGGAAATGCAAATATAATATAAGCGCGGGTGCAGAAAATGCATCCTATTAACACAAGCAAGTCTGTCATGTTTTTAAAGCCAATTTATTTAATGAAAGGGAAAGAATAATTGAATATTTTACCGTCGACTTGAAATTTGAGGATAACCCCTCTGGCCCCGTTCACTAAGCCTTCACTGACGTTCAAGTTCTTCGTTAACATCACCTGCGACGTTATATGAATACAATACGTTGGTAGAAATATACTGTTAGGTTACATTTACGCAAAACATCTGCAATTAATCAATGCGAACTAAAAAAAACCCATAAGACTAAAATTTACAAGACACTGTGCGTCTTGTGAACAAAAAATATTTCAAATTGGATTAACCCTAACCCTAACCTTTTCTTCCTATAGCCTATATTTTACCCAACAGGTTTGATATCCGTTCTTCGTATGTTACAACAAAGTTAGCCTTCTCATGAATTTATTTGTTTATATTTGATTTGTATGTGTATATATATATATATATATATATATATATATATATATATATATATATATATATATATATATATATATATATATATATATATATATATATATATATATATATAGCTATAATTTTTAACTAATTTTTACTGACATTTTATCAAAGCAGGACTCCATTGACAACAGTATTTTCATTTTATATGTATAACTGACGGATTATCCTGTATAAATATTCGTGAATAATAATAATAATAATAACCATGTGTAGCATCAAAGAAATCCAACCTGGGCCCCAACCTTCAGTTTTGGTTGTTACATTTACGCAAAATATCCGCAAAAGAAATAATCAATGACAACTAAAAAAATATAAAACCAATTTACAATTTACAAATCTAACGCCAACCTGAGCCCCAACTTTCAGTTGCAGCTTGCCAAGTACAGGTAGTTGTCTATCCATCAGCTGGGTTAACTGTCGATCACTGTCCGTTGCCTGGAAACTCCTACATTCCACCTTTAGCTTGCGCATTTCTGATTGGTTGATCTCCTCCGCACTGCATTTATGCGTGCATAATTTAGTGGCTTGCACACCGCTCTCTCCTACGCAGTTGTGCCGTGTCTCCATCAGTCTGTTATAAACGTGCTCTGGGCACCTGAAACACCAACACGTTGTGGGTTGCAACACATAATCCTGACACTCTTAGCTATGTTTTTTTAACAAAACTGGGGAGAGTTTGCTCTCTCTTGTTCATATTATTATTTACATTAGCATGTTTAAATTATTATTATTGTTTAAATTAAAATAACTAATTAATAATTAATATAAGAAAATCAACAAAAACTTGATAATGAAAGGATCTAGTTCCAACATTGTAGCTATGGCAACGTTTCATTTTTTAGAAGGAAATGAAACAATTTTTTTATTTAGTTCAACATGTTTTCGTTATTGATAGAAACTATTATAAATAAAAAATCACAAAATACAGTTAATGACTGTGGGGTAGGGGGGTATATTTATGCTTAATTTTAGCGTTGATTTTCTTTATTAGCATGTTCACACAAATTTTAATTTGTAACTTGAGCATTGAAATATTGAATTAATATATCAGTACAAATATACAAACATATATATATATAAAAATGTATATATGAAATATTTTTAACGTAAAATTGCATACCTTTCGAAATAAAAACATAAATTTTAAGCAATTAATTTAATTAACAGGTGCAATTAGCATTATCAAATCTTACACTAGTAGAATCAAAAATCACGCCACAAACTGACGAAGTGGTCATTGACATCATGGTCCTAATTGAAGATACCAAAGATACGATTGATGAAAATGAAAATCCAGTCTATGCATGTACCACCACACAAGAGCTGGATTCGTTTAAAATTAAAATTAAGTTTATAATTCGACCTGAACTAACGAAACAAAACTTTTTGATTCCCTATTTTGAATAAAGTTGCAATTCTCCACTTACTTTCCTACACGTATGTACTGCAAAAGATTGACAAACTCCTCATCATTTTGTCTCTTCACGTCCGTGAGTTCGAGCGAAAGTTGAATGCAATGCTGCCAACTCTTAGCCTGAAAAAGATAGCCGGTTGGAGGTTAGCGCGCACGTGAAGACAATAAGCTTTGTGGATAACCACCGCAAAAAGACTTTCCTTATCATTTTAATGTTTTAGGTATCTTAACGTTTATTTCCACTCATATTGAAATCAGAATTTAAAAATTTTGAAATTTATCCTGTATAAATTGTTTGTTTTTTAATGAGACTTCCAGAACGCTGATTAAGCATTATCATAAAGACCTCAACCCAGAGTTTTAGTGTATTTAATTGCTCCCATTTGTGCTACGGTTAACTTTGATGAAATACAGGGTTGTTTATTTATAACCGCTCACTAAACAACTTTGTGGTAGCATGGTCTCAAACCCAGAACCTTTCTTTCGGTTAAGAGCCGAACATCATTACCATTACGCTATCGCCAGATAAATATTTGTTATAAATAAATAAATGGTTCTTCTGCAAATATTGCTAACCGTACAAACTTAGAACCAAGTACAGAAGCAACACACCAAATAACGCTGGCTACCTGGAAACAAAATTTTGTTTCTCCTCCATTGCGAGCGACGGGAGGCAGTTGAAGGAAGTCACCACAAATGATGAGCTGTATTCCACCGAAAACCATCTCGCTACCACGAACATGGCGCGCTACCTGGAGGAAAAAATCAACAGATTAAAACTTTGTTCTAGATTTTCTTTATTGTTTTTCAGATTAGAATTAAGCGCGAGAGAAAAAACAATATATAAATAATAATAATAATATCTAATATAGCATATAAATAATAATATTACGTAAGAAAGCGTACAAACAAATTAAATGCTATAGAAGGAATAAATAAATAAATATAATAATTACTATAATTATACATATAATACTACAAAATTTGGTCAGTTCAGCAATTATATCTGCTGCTACCAACCAAGCTGTAAATTGATACAACCTGTGTCAGCCTGTGGGGTAGCTTCGTATATGCACTTACAACCCCTAACATGCCACGTTAGGAGCTTCCGTATTTTATGAATACAAGCGGCATTGGATAGGCTATCTTAGTCAAACAAATCCTGACACCACCATAAATACCTACTGCCACTGATGTGTATTTGTGGACTCGAAAAAAAGACTACAAAATTGTTGGGAATATCATCGATTGAAACCCCGTCTAACCCATGCTAGCATGGAAAATAGATCTTCCAATCTGATCTAGACAGTGTCTGAACCTAAATATCTCTGTAGCAAATCTGTCCTTATTACCTCTTGTCATGTCTTTCTGGTGTTTAAAAAGGAATAGTTAGACAAAAATAAAAATGCTCTTAAGATATGGCGGCGAATTCATTGAAAACACTAATACTTCATTTTATGAACATAAAAAAGAAGAGCAACAGACTAACGTGCTCAAGTTTGTCAAACATGGAAGCATCAATCATCGAGATTTCGTCAATAACAAGTACTTTGCATTTCTTCCAATTACGAGCGATCGATGGTCGACTTGCTAGTTCAATGCAACGTTCTAAACTCGCTTCGCCGGACCCAATCCCTTAAACATCATTAAACATGTTTAACACTAACAAAATAAATAACAATGCAAAAATAAAAATTAACAAAACTGGTGAAAAATAAAAGAAGTTGCATAAATTGCGAAGATTTGTCCAAATTAAACTTTCTCTCATCTTCAGTAAATATCATGGAACTCAAACGTCATTAAAACAAAAACAAATCTAGAAAGTTTCCCACCTTTCAAAAGGAAAGGTGAAACACACGAACAATACTCTACCTGCAAATGAGTGTAGTGTTACGCCACCAATCTGGCAGGCGGCCACTCCTGTGCTGGCAGATGCCACTGTCGTCTCAGGTGGAAGCGCACCAATTATCTTTTTCAGCAAGTACGACTTCCCAGTGCCTGCACTTCCCGTGAAAAACACATTCAAACCTTGCTTCACAGCCCCAAGCACTTTTGTCTGTTCATCGGTCAAACTGGAGCCCTGCAACAAAGGGCTAGATTTCTTTGCTCCTAACTTTACAAGAGATATGGCTGAATGGAGCTTTTTTCGAGGTCTCGAATCCCCTGTCTGCAGGGAACGTTTTGTTGCACGAACAGGTGTTATTTGAGAACAAGAATTCTTATTTGGTAAGCTCAAAGGACTTTTGATGCAAGCCTTTTTCTTCCCTTTCATTGCGTTGACATCCTGTACAGTGAGTGGACTGATATCTTCAAAAGAGGCATGTTGGAGTAAAGCCTCTTACGATCACAAGCAGCAGTGTGTAGCTTAGTTTTAACCCTTATGAGATTCACGAACATACGCAAACTATCAGGTGGCACATTTGACAGCATCAGGTACGTATTGTTGTTAAGCACAATTGTCGCTTTACCGTTTTTCAAAAACCGATCTAAGATGCGCGCTTGCTTCAAAGGGTACGCTTCACCATTACATCTCAGGATGATGTCACGAAGCTGATCTCGTCCGACTGTTACACACGCTTGATTGTGTTGCGATCTTCTCTGAAGAACGCCCTTTTCGTTGAACTGTTCCATTTTCACACTGCATTCCAATCGTCCGAAAAATTCCATCCAAACAACCTTTTAAAAGCTTCAACAAGGAGAGAGTACATGGTAGTATATATATATATATATATATATATATATATATATATATATATATATATATATATATATATATATATATATATATATATATATATATATATATATATATATACAGTATAATCCTGATAACTTAAACCCTCAAGGGACCGAGTAAAATAGTTTGAGATAACGAATGTTCGAGTTATCAGGAGTTTTTATGAGAAACTATTAGAAAAAGGGAATGGAAATACAGTTCGAGTTAACGCGAGTTCGAGATATTGAGATTGACTGTATATAAATCAGCAAGCAACAGCTTGAAAACAGTGCTTTGAAACTTGCTTTTATTCGAGTATAGGCATTCGCTCTACAGCTGCAGGAGTACTAACAGGAGGGACCACGAGAACAAGGACCACGTTGCCAGTTTCCCTCCCTATCTCATTTACCCTCCTTCCCTTTAATTTCAACAAACAAAAACACGCACATGTGTAGGATCTTTATGAACATAGATATATATATAAATATATACAAATTAAAAATATTCACTTGACGATGAAATTAAAGATATAAGACGTTAAAAATGTGAAAAAGGAAACTTTTTAAAAACAGCAGATTAACCAATACATAACTTGCAAAAAGTGTTTCAAAACGAAACAAAATTGACATCGATGTAAAATCAAAAGAAAAACAAATTATGTGAAAGAAAGAGTTAAGTGCGTAGTGAAATATTATGTAATTACGGGTAAAAAGACAAATAAAACACGTATTAAAACTTTGTAAAAATTGCATTTAAAATCACACAGTTTCTCATTTACTTTACAAATATAGAATTCTGGGAGGTGAAGAACATCAGTGGCAGCTCTCCACCGTATAAAAATAGGTGTATAAAACACCATGTAAGAATGCTTCTGTCGTAAAAAGACGCGCTACTTCAGATATGAAGAGGTTAGGGTATCGGAGAGATGTAATCTGTTCGTAGTTCGACTGAAACAAAATTAAACGACTTCTAAAGTTTGAAAGAAAGTAAGAAAAGATTTGTCCTTGTTTTTTCACGGTGTTTCTCTGAAATGCAAAGCCTATTAAATAATGGACCACTTCTAGGCACTGAGATAATTGTTTGTTTTTTTTACAAATTAAAAATGAAATAAGAACAAAAGAAAGTAAAACCACCAAACTTACATGAAAACCTTAGTGGAAAAGACTAAGTAAGTCAGTACCAATTAATCAATTCAAAAAGTAAGTCAACAAACATCACGCTAATGTGAAACTGTATATTTACGCAAACAGAAGTTCTCCAGATACATTTTCAGTTTTCAATTCTTCCAAGCAATCAGAAGGTTGCCGAGATTAACACAATTACTTACGATCGCAGAAGATGATGATTGGTGGTGGTTCGGGTTGTCGAGCGGCGTGGACTCGTGCTGCGCGAACGTGTTTTAGGTGACCCACGTTCAACGGAGAGTGACCTACAAAGATTAAGTAACATAGATCTTGAAACTGCGCATAGTAATACACAGCATCATCATTTACATTTTTCACGTCTATTTTCCATGCTAGCATGGGTTAGACGGGGTTTCAGCAGATAATGTTCCCCGCAAATTTGTAGGTTTAATCATTTGATGATTCATTGGAGCAGATGTTTTTTACAGCTGGATGCACTTCCTAACGCCAACCCCAGTGAGAGGAGAAACAGTGGCGAGTTAACCCATGCAAGATACCAACTTTGCATTTTAAACTCTGTAGCAGCAGTGCATCAAGGGCATGGGTGCTTATGCCCATGATGTCCAAAGATGTTACATGACCCGCATACCCGCCATGTATGCAATAAAATTGAAACACTGGAGACTATCATTTAGCTGTTTTCTGTTAGCAGAGCAAAAAAAAGTAAAATTGTTCTGCGATTCAGTGTTGTGACACAGGGGCTGTTTTTCTCTCTCACTGAAATTGCATCAAAAGTACCATCAACCGTAGCATGGCCTACTATAATTACACGGTCGTAAAGGGTCACTTTCTTGAAAACAATTTTGCATTTGTCGGCTAATTTTTTGTTTACATTGTTTTCAATTCAACCTGGCCAAACTGACTATAATATTCAGATGTCTCCATAAGTGATTAAATCAATTCGCAAGTGAGTGTATGTAGTTTTAATATGGTGCATGTATGTGCACGCTCGTTGTTTGTGTAGTCACTTGTATGTTTGTGTAATCACTTGTATGTCTGTTAATGAATTTCATAACGACTTTGTTCTTCCTCTTACTTCAAAATTACTTTCAGAAAATAAAACCATTTTTTTAATTGGGGATTTCAACATTGATTTAATGAACGTTAATTCTAATCGTGATGTTTCTATGTTTTTTAATTTTATAATGTCTAATAATTTTTGTCCGCAAATAACTTTACCTACAAGAATAACTGAACGATCAAGTTCTTTAATAGATAATATTTATACAAATTTTTATGGCAAGAATATAATGTCAGGAAATTTAACATCTACGATTTCGGACCACTTACCTCAATTTTTTATTGAATTCAAAGACAAAATGAGTTTTGTTTCTAGAAAGCATAATATTTATCGCAGAAACATTTCTGATTATGATAAGAAAAACCTTCTTTCTGATTTCTTAAATATCAACTGGGACGAAATTATGGAGCTTAATATGTCAAACGTTAATAATAGTTTTAATTTATTTTATAAACATTTTAATCTTTTATTAGATAATCACGCACCACTCAAAAAGATCAGTATCAAGAGGTTTAAACTTTCTTTAAAACCTTGGTTAACTAGTGGCATTTTAAAATCAATCAATGTCCGTAATAATTTATATCGTAAATTCATTAGAGCGAAAAATGAATCTAGAAAATTCAGTCTGAAACGCCGTTATAATTTATACAGAAATCTCTTGAAAAAAATTATAATGGACAGTAAACAAACCTACTATAAAAATTACTTTTCTCATTGTTCTAAAAATCTCCGTCAAGTTTGGAATGGTATTTGAGAACTAATTAATTTAAAATCAAAAAATGATTCTTTTCCCACGAGCTTAAATAATAACGGTGTTTTAATTACAGATTTAAATATGATTACTGAACAATTCAATTCCCATTTCATTTCTGTAGGCCAAAACATACAATCGAAAATTCATCATTCGCACACATGTTTTGATAAATATCTAATTAATCCCAATCCCAATAGCGTATTCCTGTCACCAACTAACAAAGGAGAGATTTCATTATTAATATCAAACTTAAGTTCTAGAAAGGCTTCAGGGCCTAATAGCATTCCTGTTTTTATCCTGAAAGACTTAAACGAAGAATTATCCATTGTGTTTTCTAAACTTTTTAATCTCTCTTTTGCTAAAGGTGTTTTTCCAAATATCCTAAAGACGTCATATGTTCTTCCTTTATTTAAAAAAGGTTGTAAACTGGAGTGTACTAATTACAGACCGATATCTATTCTATCAAATGTAAGCAAGTTATTAGAAAAACTTATGCATTCTCGTATCTATAATTTTTTGGACTGTTGTAAATGTTTAAACAAACTACAATTTGGTTTTCGTTTTAATCACTCCACTAATCATGCTTTAATAAGCATAACTGAAAAAATAAGAGAAGCTCTTGATAGTGATCTGTTTGCATGTGGTGTTTTTATTGACCTTAAAAAAGTTTTTGATACCGTTCACCATGGAATTCTAATAAAGAAGCTTTGTCACTATGGATTACGAGGCATTGTACAAGATTGGTTCGCGTCCTATTTAACAGATCGTCAACAGTTTGTTTCGATAAATGGTTTTAGATCGTCTCTGAAGAAAATTACATGTGGTGTGCCTCAAGGTTCTGTGTTAGGACCTCTTTTATTTTTGATTTATATCAATGACTTAGTAAACTGTGTTAAGTATTCAACGGTGCATCATTTCGCTGATGATACAAACTTATTATACATTAATAGGTCAATTAAACAATTATGTAAAAAAATTAACTTTGATTTGAGAGGATTGAATGACTGGTTAAACGCAAACCTTATTGCCTTGAACACGGATAAAACTGAATTTATGATTTTTAGGAGACCAAAAAAGACATTTGACGACGAAATAAAAATTGTGTTAAATGGCAAACGATTGTATCAATCTCGTTTTATAAAATATTTGAGGGTTTTAATAGACGAAAACCTGACATGGAAAATTCATATCAATGAAATTTGTATGAAACTGAACAGAGCAAACAGTATGCTCGCTAAAGTTAGATTTTTTGTTAATGAATCAATTCTAAAAGATTTGTATTTTGCAATATTTTCTTCTCACTTGTGTTACTGCTGTCAGATTTGGGGTCAAAGAGGAAGTATTAACTTTAATAAAATATTGTCAATTCAACGCTCTGCGGTTAGAATAATAAATTTTCAACCTTTTCGCTCTGATACATCTGATGCTATGAAAAAATTTAATATTTTACCTTTTCAACTTCATATCAAAATTTCAAATATTTTATTTATTTTTGATTCACTAAAACAATATGTTCCTTCTTCAATTAGTAATTTTTTCTCAAAAATTATTAATTCCCACCAACATGGAACACATAATGCTTTTAATGATAAGCTGTTTTTACCTCATTTTAAAAGTACAACATATGGCAAATATTCTATAAAATACCAGAGCTGATTGGAACAAATCAATTGGAAGCATTAATAAATTATTTCAAATAAAATACAAAGATTATCATTCTATTTTTTCTATTTTTGATTTAAGCAGAAAACAATTTCTTCGTTTAGTCAAGGTGACCCTCGCGAACGAGGGACATCTTTAATGGTGTGGTAACTGTATATAGTTATATATATATATTTATATATATATATATATTTATAGTATTAAGTATTTTTCTTTTTATATTTTCAAATATTATTTAATTTTAATTTATTACGGGGTTACTACGTTGTTCAGCCTTAGGCTATTGAGTAACTCCCGCCAAAATATCTTAAACCAAATTTCCTTTTGTAATAAAGATCTTTGTTGTTGTTGTGTTTTTGTATTGAGTTTCCGTATTTATAGTTTATTTTATAATTGTAATAGATATTTTTTGGTAAATAAATAATTGATTGATTGATTGAGTCACTTAATTACTGTATCAGCCTTCTTTGGTTAATTAATGAATTTGAAACAAGAAAATGGTAAATACATGCTACGTTGTATTTTGCAAAACTGGATACAAGAAGAGAAGTGGTAAAAGGTATTCCAAAAATGCATGCTATTTTTGGCTTTCCAGAGAATCAACCTGATTTAAATGAGGTTCCAAGCAAATACTTTATTTAAAAAAGTAAAAGTGAAAGTTGTCAGAGTTTATCCTTGCAGTGAAATACCCGATCACCTGGGGTCACTAATAAAGTACAGTGGGCAGATTAACCATCAACCCTAATGTTGGTAACGGGTGTAATTGAGGGTGTCTATACCATTTTCATTAGCACAAGACGTTGGGTGTAACTGGTGAGGCGGGTACCACTCCAACCACCCACACTCGTACTTTACCGTATCAAAATGCTACTCATTCGCTGAGTCAGCGAGGCCGGGAGGATTTGAACTTGCAACCTCAGAAACCTCAGAAATCCGAAATTGTAGGCGCTCTACCAACTGAGCTATCCCAACCTAATCACTAACAAAGATAATGAACATCAAAAACCATTTAGTAAGTATTTTCTCATACTTTAAAATCTAACTTAAGCATTCCGGGAAAAGACGATCAACCTGAAACAGTTGTTTCTTCAAAAAGCATTCATTAAAAATCACTTTGTAATCTTCGTTAAAAGGCTTGTTCAAGGTTGAAGGTTACAGTTGCTGCTACTCAACAAAATCAAAGTCATGTGAAAAAAACAACATAACAAGTTAATTCTTTTCTAATATTCATTTTTTCAAATCTGCGAAATTTCAGTTTTTTGAAATTAGAAAAGTGTACTGTGCCAAGATAAATAAAAACATTTAACATTTATTGTATTTTCCCTGACTATAATGTACACACCTGGGCAAAGATTGACCCTGCGATCGCGTCATCATTCCGCCATCGTGAAGCCTGTCAATTCAAAACAGAAAACCTTAACAATTTAACAATTTATTATTATTATTATTATTATTTATTTATTTTAAATATAATTCTATAATTTTTATTTTTATAGATGTTATAATTCATATTTTAAAAGGTTAAATGTAGCAGTAAGTTTTTGTTACAGTGTTAAGATCCTCTGAAACCACTAGTTAATCCATAGTTAAAAGCATACAACTACCAGATGAATAGAATAGAATCACGCCAGTAGTTAAAATAATTTGTGCTGAGAAAAGAATCTTTGTCGTTAGTAGTTCAATTCATTTAGAGGATTTAAAAGTTAAAATGCAAAGGATTCTGGTAGCAGTATTCACAAATATACAATTTATCAAAGAGAAGTTTTATTCCTAAACAATTACCAATTCTAAAAATAAATGGCGTGATAATTCAGAGAGACTGTGTCACTAGGTTTTTGGGAGTTCTTATTGACGAGAATTTCACCTGGAAGCCTCACATTTCTTACATTTGTGAAAAATGTTCTAAAAGCGTAGGTATTCTTTATAAAGCTAGGAGTTATTTGAACAAATGTTCACTAAAACAACTTTACTTCTCTTTTGTTCATTGTTACCTGATATACGCAAATATAGCATGGGGCAGTACGCACAAATCAAAACTAAAGTCTCTTTATCGTTGTCAGAAACATGCAGTAAGAACAATTTATTTCAAAGACAAATTAACACACTCGAAACCTTTGTTTATTGATGCAAATATATTGGATATTTATCAAATAAACATTTATGCCGTTTTATGCTTCATGTGCTCATGTAAATTCCATTTATCACCTGAAATTTTTAGTGACATTTTTAAATTTAAACCGAAAAACAAATACACTATGAGAACAGAAAAACTTTTCAAACCAAAGTGTAAATCCAAAGTCGAAGAGTTTTGTATTTATTATCGTGGTCCGCATTTATGGAATAAGATTATTCTGGGGGCGGGAGAGTACTCTTACAAATGCAGAAAGTTTTAATGTTTTTAAGAAAAAATTGTCTTAAAATGCTGAACAAAACCTTTGAAGCATTAACATTTGTTTGATCTTTTATATGTTTTTAGCTTTTTGAATTGAAATTTCGCTTTCTTTGACAATCGTTTTATCTTTTCTCAGCATTTGCTTTTGTAAATTTGAATTCTGTTCATTATACTATGATTGTAACAATAAAAGACGGTTCTCGACGATAAGACCAATCAAACGGTCTAGGTCTAAATTTATATATGTATATATATGCAATTGGAAAATAAATTAAAAAAAAAAATTAAAAAAATTAGAGGACCGGACAATTGGATAAAAGGTTGACAAACAAGCAAAATAGTTAAACTAATTGTAACCAGGACATTTTAAGTCTCTATAACTCGAACACCGATGGGGAATCAGAAATTGTTCAAGTTAAGGAGAGTTCGAGTAATAGAGAGTTAGTTTTCATGAGAGTTTATTAGGAAATTTCCACCGTGCCAGCGAAATTGTTCGAGTTAAGGAGCGATTCGAGTTATAGAGACTCCACTGTATTTATATATATTAAACATACCTGTTTCATATGTAAGTAAATTTTTTAATAAATGTTTAAAATCAATATATCTGCAATATATTTAACTGAAACGTCGATCGTTCATTTCCAAATTACTTATAAAAGTCTGTTACATAATTACATGTTTATAAATATATGTTTTATGTTTATGTTTTAGGCTAAAGCAAGCATATTTAACTGAAACTGTTTTGAGTCCACTGTATCCTAAACACAATGTTGAAACGAATAAGTTCGTCCTCTTAAAATTTATATTATAAATCACCAAACTTACTTTAATTTTAAAATTGATGAGTTTGCGTTTTGGCCCATGTGCATTGTGCGGTTCGATTTCAATCGCCGGAGTTCGTCGCCCTGGGTTACGAGATCAGCAGAATCGAATGAAGTCGAACGAGTGCTTCTCCTGAGGTTATTGTTTAGTTCCAGATTGGCTGAGATCTTTTGATGAGAACCTCGTGCTTTGTAATCCTAAATGATAAATAAACCATCAGATGATTAAACCTACACAATTGTGGGGAATACTTTTAGAAAAATTAATAATAAACACAAAATCGAGATTGATTGGGTATATTACCTTAATGTTAGGTATCACAAGTAAACAAGACTGTCTATTTCTTAGCCTTATTTGTTAGCGCCAGATCCACTCCCACCCTCAACACATGTACTGCCCTACATCAAAAATGCTACTCGAGAATTTGAGAATTAACAACTTTTTTCATTTCCTTTTTACTAAATTTCGCCCGTTCAAGTACTATTAATGAAAGAAATCCTAGAAACTCTAGAATAAGTCATTTCACTGAGAAGTAAACTGAGCGCAATACATCCAGAGACGTGACTTGAATCTCTGGGTCTTACAACATAACAAACAACATTTCAAATTCATACAATCCAACCAACGACATCGTTTTCATTTCTTTGTTCATATCAAACACTGTATCATAGCAACATCAGTTTACCTTTCTCGGAGATGTGTTCAATGAAATGGAGTCGACTCCATGCAAAATGTTCTCCAAACTTCTATCAGCTTCTAAATGAGGAAATATAAAGCCTTTCGTCAATAATACGCTAGTGAAGTGAGGATCGATGTACCTTCTATGTCTATATAACACTTCTAGGATATTTTTTTGATCCTTTGGCTTTCCTTTTGAGATTTGAGTTTGTTTGATATTTTACAGCTACTCTTCTTATAAGGACCTAGATAGGATGGGGACTGAATATCATGAGGATAACAATATCTGGGCCACCGTGGCGCTTGATTTACAAGAAATTTTTATTAAATTTAATTTCTCATAACAAAGTTTAATTTAATGTAATTCACCCTCAATGACACTCCCTTAGTAATAAATCAGACCACGCTTCCCCTCCCCCAGTGGGGCCCCACCACCCCCAATGACACTCCCTTAGTAATAAATCAGACCACGCTTTCCCTCCGCCAGTGGGGCCCCACCACCCCCAATGACACTCCCTTGGAGCCTCTACTAATCAAAAATATACATGAGTTGGAGGGTCTAATGTTTAATGGTCTGCCATACAAACCGGAATACACATACTTGACTTTATTATATATATATATATATATATATAGATAGATATCTTTTCATCCTCCTTTTACAATTGACACAGTTAAGTAATATGTTTGATATATCTTATAGCTTAACAGCAAAACGGTCATCTGCAAGTTATATATTTGAGTGCTACAAACAACAAGTAAATTAATGAGTAAAATGCATGATGCTAAGTGGTACACACACATACATATATAAGCGTTGTAACATTCCCAGTACATTCACTTACCAATGGCACTACGTGATTGGTAGATATCTCCTTGAATCCACATCACAGTTTGTTTCCTAAAACACCATGTAATGGTTCTTTATCAAAGGTAGCTCTACGTTTTTCACTTTATTATAAACGAGCACCTGCATATAACCCATGCAAAAAGGAAGTCACTACTTAAATGGAGGGTGTTTGTTTGTTTTTTAACGAGGCTCCCAGAACGCTCATTAAGCATTATCATGAAGACCTCGACCCAAAGTTTTAGTGTATTTAATTGCTCTCATTTGTACTACAGTTATTTTTGATGAAATACGGCGGTTTTTATTTATAACCGCTCACTAAACAACTTTGTGATAGCATGGTCTCGAACCCAGAACCTTTTGGTTAAGAGTCAAACCCCATTACCATTGCAGTATCGCCGGATAAAAATATTTAAAAAATGTATATAGATGTCAGAGATTTCTGAACTTCATTAATTACATTTAAAACAGTTTGACAAAGAAAATCAATTAATTACAAAAAAAACTAAAATCAATTTCATTAAAGTTACACCTTGAATTAGAAAATCACAAAATATATTCTACAGAAAAAACTAAATGCTGAAGGTCACAACATCGTTCCATACAGTTACAACTCTATCGTAAACTGAATAAACCTGTAGTGTAATTAGAGGCTTACTCTTCCATGAAGTGTTGCTGGGGTCCAATGATAGATCCAGGTCGACATATCCTACAAACATAAATGAACTTTAATCCCAACGTTTTTCAATGGAGATTTTGTTGCGGCAAATCACAGTTGAAAAAGCAAACTTGAAAACTTTGTGTTGAATTGGATATCAAAGACAAACTGAAACTCCAAATTTACAATTTTGTCATTCTTTACAGAATTACGCAATTAGCTATTCACTACTTTTAATATTTTTATGCTTTGAAATTTTAATTTTAATTTAAATTTTTTTTTCATTTAATCAAGGCAAGTAGGCTTTCACGTTTCTTACAACGAAGTGATAAGTGCACGTGACATGCGTTTATGTAGTTTATATAATGGTTACTAATGATCCTTGTTAAACTGAGATATTGTTAGAACATGTTCATCAAAACCTAGCAATCTTCAACCTTCAAATCTTGATTTGAACCAGCCTGGTTTCGTCTTGTGGGACAGACACACTAACCAAGGCCACACAAAATGATGATGAAATTGAGATTACCGTATCCATGCAATCGCTTCTGCTGCAGTGAACCTGTAATGCTTCATCAAGTAGCACCCGATTAACGTTCCAGTACGACCCAGTCCAGCTGTAAAAACAGTAACAATACTAATAAAAAAAATTTTATTTCTCATTTAAACGATTCAATTCTTGTATGTTCTTTGAACAAAATTAGTTTTTAAGAATTCAGAAAACATGCAGCGTTTTCGATTCCCAGCATTCTTTCACTAAAGTACCTTTCTAAACCTTTTGAATGTTTCATTGTACAACATTAGAAAGAGTGCTGACAGACAAAGTTTAAATCACACTGTTGAAACCTACACAATTGTGGAGAATTTCATCTGTTGAAACCCCGTCTAACCCATGCAAGCATGGAAAATAGACGTGAAAAATGTAAATGATAATGTTGTATGAAATCGTTCTGCAAAATACAAACTATTTATCAATCTCATAACTTGCCTTTGCAATGGACTGCAATGCCACCTTTGGTGTTTTCAGAGATCGCAATAAATCGTCTAAAGAAATCAATAGTAAAAATGTGAATAGTGGATGAAAACACGAAAGATCTCACTATTCAACTATTGTTTCATTAGACCCATATCTTTCATTTGCATCCTTGATAATTTTCACATGAGCAAAGCCCTTATTGTAAAGTATTTTTAAATTACATTGCCTGAAAACAGAAGAGCAATATGTGACCCTCTAAAACATCACTGGGAATTGAGAATTGGAATTTAATATATTAGTGAAAATAATTCTAATCAATAATTAATGCAATGCAATTAATTAATTATAAATTTATCTTAAATTCCTTATCTACAAAACTCTTTTTTATAAGAAAATTGAAGTTGAGACTGGTATTTTTCTATTGTTTTCAACAAAAGACCTATTGTTTTCAAGAGCCAATGAATTCATACACTTGTGTGATTACGAAACTTGTGTTTTTAAACCGTATGAAAGCATCAACTCTGTTACAGAAACGTTATTGCAAATATTATAACTTATTGCATGCTTTTTTTATAAGAAGCTCATAAAGCATGCTAATTATATACGACACCGTTTTCACACAGATAGTTCTTCAGAATTATAATTAGAAACCATAAATGGTTCAGTGATGGGACAGCTGATATAACAGATGAGCTGTATGTTAGCTGTTAAAGACGAAAAATAGTGAATAGAGTTTGTTTATCATTTATCTTTAATTTATATACATATATTTAAAAAAACTGAAATAGTGAAAAATTTAGAAAATAAAAATTCAAATTTATTTTTAAAAATTTATTTTATTTAAAATTCAGGTTGAGGTTATTCTTATTTTTCTATTGTTTTCAACAAAAGACCTATTGTTTTCAAGAGCCAATCTGAACCTGGGTGTTCTTAAAAAATTGTTTTTTATAAAAGTGTGTATTATGGATTAATATCTGAAAATGTTAGTCACTTTTAATTCAGCCCAAAAATAGAAAATTAACACTTGAGATCAAAGCTTTCCTAAACAGCACAAACAAGAATTTGAAAGTGTAAATAAAATAAAACCATCTTACCGTACAATACTATCATTTGGTATGCTTCCGTCAATGAAGAAAAGATCGTGATGATCGAAGCCAGCATCTTGGAATCTGCGTGCCGCGTACAGCTTCTTGTTGAGACGAATGATGGCGGCAATGTTGTGTTTTCGAAAGTATGCAAAATATGATTCAGGGGAATGTAAAGGGTACCCTGAAACAAAAACATTGCTACAATACGTGTTCTCTACCACGCAACTCTCTCTCTATCCGTAGCCTAGATTATACTGCTGCCACTGGGGACAGTCTACTAGCTCCTCTCCATTCTCCACAATTGAGTGGGCTGATTTGAGTAAGTCGACACTCTCGAATATCATCTTCAACACAGATTTTAATATTTTAAATATTTTCGTAAACGATAATTTTCATATTTTTTGTCACTTCACAAAGTTTTATGTTCGATTGAGGTTGTATGGAATCGGAGAAAGATAAATCATTCTTTGTTTTTGCTGCAGAAACATTTAGTGTTTTAATTCGTCAAGAATATTTTGGTGTGAGCAAAGACACAAAGACATTTTTCAGAGAAAGAACCACATTGTTTTAAATCTATCTTACACGTTGGTCAACGTTTTTGAGTTCTTTGCTTTTTTATGTTGCAGTGTAAGACAGGAAACAGATAACATAGATACATGCATAACAATAATTATACCATTTTGTATTTTACTTTCGTCATGTGGACCAGCAAATGCCAAGAACTTCCCTGAGAAAGAAAATAACAATGAATACTGAAAGTTTACCAAAAAAAAAGCAAAAAACAACCTGCAAATTGAAGGTAATAGTAAAAGTAACAATATTTTTAGTTCATATACTACATTGTTTACTTTAATAAAATTGTACATACGATACGTAATTGTACGAACTCAAACAATTATAGAATATGTTAAGGTTTAAACACACCACAAACCTGGCAGAATCCAATTGAAGTCTCCATTTTCCACTCGCTAAAACACAAATGAGATGTTTATGGTAAAACTCCAACTACATGAGAGATGATGGTAGCTGGAGCTGATGCTGAGAGATGCTGGTACTAGTGACATTTACACGAAGAGAGATACTGGTACTAGTGACATTTACACAAAGAGAGATGCTGGTACTAGTGACATTTACATGAAGAGAGATGCTGGTACTAGTGACATTTACACGAAGAAAGATGCTGGTACTAGTGACATTTACATGAAGAGAGATGCTGGTACTAGTGACATTTACATGAAGAGAGATACTGGTACTAGTGACATTTACATGAAGAGAGATACTGGTACTAGTGACATTTACACAAAGAGAGATGCTGGTACTAGTGACATTTACACGAAGAGAGATGCTGGTACTAGTGACATTTACACGAAGAGAGATACTAGTACTAGTGACATTTACATGAAGAGAGATGCTGGTACTAGTGACATTTACACAAAGAGAGATGCTGGTACTAGTGACATTTACATGAAGAGAAATGCTGGTACTAGTGACATTTACATGAAGACAGATGCTGGTACTAGTGACATTTCTGATGCATCTCATGGGTTTTTTATTAAAAATAAATATTGTTGTTATCTTTGTGATCGAAGACAAAAGGAATTTAGAGGACGCTTTGTACGAAGTCATGCTTCACAAACACTAATCTCTTTCAAGATTAAAATTAATAAGAAAAAATATAAAGAACATTAAAATATAAATTAAAAAAACAACAACAAACAAACATAAAAATAACAAGATGATGAGAACATCGATGAAATGAAAGTTTGCACACCTCAAAATGTTCGTACTCTTCTGGGTTAAACATTTCAAAGTCAACAAAACCATTCTTTAACGCCTGACAAACACAAACACACTGTTAACCACATACTTATAAATGCTAAGAAAAGTTGCAGTGAAATTAAGTGCTATCAACTTATCTTGGCTTCTCGTCAGCAATAAAAAACCATATTAGACGTATTTGCAGACAAATCAAAGGTAAATTTATGTGGATGTTTTGTGTTGATTCACTTTTTTGTTTGTTGTTGAATTGAAAACATTTTCGTATTTTTCTATGTTCAATTTCAATAACAATGGATTAGATTAAAGAAGTGACGACCTATATCACCCTTACCTTTGACAGCCCGTTGAGAACATCTAAGATTGTCAAATTGTACGTACAGCCTCCGAATGATGCATCACTGATGGGAAGAGAAAAACAAGTTTTTATTCACAAAGTTTGATAAACTTCACATAATATTTCATCTGTTATCAATGTTTGGTTCTGTTAACACCTAATTTTAATTGCATAATTTGTTTGCAATTATGCTACAAGAGCAGTAATGATCACTGAAAACTAACATTTTCCACAGAAGTTTGTTTGTTTTTTAATGAGGTTTCCAGAACGCTCATTAAGCATTATCATAACGACCTCAACCCAGAGTTTTAGAGTATTTAATTGCTCCCATTTGTGTGACGGTTATTTTTGATGAAATACAGCGTTGTTTATTTATAACCACTCACTAAACAACTTTATGATAGCATGGTCTCAAACCCAGAACAACCTTTCGGTTAAGAGCCGAACGCCATTCCATGGCACTATCACCAGATAAAATTACAGTTTCCAGTTTTGAAATGCAATGAAATCAATCATTCTGTAAACACACTTTAGATATTTTTCAAAATATTTTCGCTTCGTTTCTGTAATTCCTTTTTAATTAATTTGAATCATTATTATTATTATATATTTGAGTGCCTATTATAAACTTGCTGAATCAAACTCACGGTCCATTCACAGTCCACGAACGAGTTGATGTTTTTTCTTCACCATACTTCAATTTAATTCCACACAACCAGAGCCAGCTCACGGTCATTGCAGATGACAAATTATTTTTTATGTATTTCACATTATATGAAGCCCAAACACCTCTCAATTCTTAACCCGGAAATACGTGGTACTTCCAGGAATGTGGAAATGTGGACTGGGAGTCGAACCATGGACGCCTTGATTAAGAGTGCTTAGACACGCCTCAAATTGAGATGAGAAAGGTTTATTTCGGAATGCAAGGAATAAGAAACAGATATAAGAAAGAAAATCAGAAATCACATCAAATCTACTTTTAAGCATATATATTTACTACGAATAATGATTTGATTCCAGGTGATCACAAAGCATCGTCTAACCGCTGAAGAAATAATGTTACTTTAATTTCACTTTTACGGATTTATTTTGCAGCTCTTCTATGTTTTTCAACTTTTTTAATTCTTCAATTTTTTGAATTAGTGAGGATTTCGACACCCAATAGCGGTTATCGCAATGGAATTTGGACTGTATTATCCCTGATTTAGCAACATCCTTGTTCAGTAAAAACAAGATAAACCACAGGATGTATTTGATTTTACAAGCCAATGAACACATGTTTTCAATGTGATGTCATGAATAATTTATTTTCTCATCAAAATATGTGTTGCTGACAAAAAAAAAATCAATATTTTCATAGACATTATACGAATAATCAGTCTTATAAAGGCTTATTAATAGTAAACACTATTTTAAATTATAATGTAATGATATTATAATAATCAATTAAATTAATTCCATGAAAAAAGCTATTTCCACGCGGACCATTCTTGTATTTTGATGAATTTTTCAGTATTTTTTATTATCCATTTGTCGGTGTCACTGAGAAACGAAAATCCTGATAATTTGGTTTTGAGATATGGCCGTGTGGACAATTTTGTGAAACCCTATTTTTTTAAAAATATTCAGAATTAGTTCTCCTCCATGGATACTTTACTGCTATTGAATACAATTTCGCAATTTCATCATTTCATTCTCTATTATAAATAACAAATATTTCACTTTTTGATTCGCGACATGTTTTGCAATCGAGTTGAATAAGTAGAATTCAAACAACGCTGTGCTGCTTTGATTAAAAGTTTCAAAAATCATTTTCAATTGGAATTCCATAAATTAATTTTGAACATTCGATATAATTTCTCGTCATTTATTTATGAGTGAATATATAGCACCTGTTAGCAGCACAACACATCCTTGATTATTCAAACTTAATTTTAAAAAGACTTTGATGGCAGACAAGGCAAAAATTTTGATAATCTAGGTTTTGCGCATTATCCAATAATTGGCTTAAACAAACTTTTCACTGACAAAACCTTATGGCCAGCAGGACTGCTACAGTCTACCAGTTAAGCCATAAATAGTGTGTACAGACCGCAATTATGAACATTCTACCCACTGACCTAACATGATCTTTACATAATAGATAACTGAATAGAACCTCTCTACACGGTAACAAAAATGTAAACACAAAACGTAAACAGTTACCGAAACGGAAGGTAGGGAGGGTTACATCCGCTAACTAAAGGTCGATATGCCTCGTCGGGAGTTTTATTCAAGTATAACACCTATAAAAATAGCAAACATATATGTGCATTACAAAAAAGGAACGCAATGTAAACGTTGAAAGTGAAAAACAATTTAATTTTCTTGTCGGACTACGTTAATAATATTAAAAACCATTCACGAGCCAGCAAATTAACGAACTATGGATAAAAACAGTGTTTTAGGCACTTAACAGATTTACTATCATCTGCGAACCTAAAATAACATACTCCAAAGCATCCAATAAGACAAGCTGCATTAGCTCTTCTTCGACTGTCGAATGACGTGTAGTGTACAATGACTTTATGTGTTAGCGATGCAGCCTACAGCAGAACAGAATTCTAATTATATATTTGGTTTAAATGTTTCGTACATAACTTTGCACTATCATTATTTTTATTGCTTTGCAGCCTTTGCAATTGCATTCAACATTTTATCTTGATTGTTCTTATTTCACAACAACAATTGGTTATACATACTTAAAAAGTGGCTGCAAAAATAGAAGCAAATAAATGTTTCATAAATCGATGGTAAGTTCATCACTCAAATATTTATTTCACACGTTTTGACCACGTTTCGTCCCTGATATGGTGTATGATGTAACATGGTTAAAATGACTGGAAAAATCCCAGACATTGCAAACCCATAAGAAAATAATGGGATTTCCCTGACGGATATCATGCCGCAGTGACATATAGTTAGATTTAGTAACTTGTCCAACATAAGATAAGGAGTGGGAATTGACTGTTATTTCAAGAAAAATAAGGAATATTTACTCCTTCGATGCAAATTATCACTTGTCGAAGATACATTTTTCATTTGCGAATGAAAGAAAAGGTCAAGAAATATTCTTTATAGGTTTGTAAAGTTTTAGTTTTATTCACAAAAGAAAACAAAGAGCTAGCAGTTAAATCAATGTTGCCCACAAAGTTAGTGATTTTGTTCAAACTGCCAAACATCCTGGTTCTAACTCTAACCATAACATACTTGATTGAACTTAGAATGCAAAATATAACAAATTATATATAGATGAGACTTTTATATAAATGATAAATGAAAAGTGGATGGCCCATTCTTTAATATGTAGTACAAAAAAAATTAACTAATTTAACACACATATATACATCATATACCTTTAGTTTGTTATTCAGCTTCTGACAATATCGATAAAGCATAGAGAGATTTAACGGGCCAAAATCTGCATAAAAGCTAAATAAAAATATTGTTATTAGCATATATATATATATATATATATAATTTTAAACTGAAAATTTACTTCAGAAAAGCAACACATGGCATCAACAGATGATATCAATTTAAAGTGTTAATTATAGCATGCCCGAAGCCAACATAATTCAAAATTATGTACGTCTCAAATTGTGTTGAATTATCATGAAATCATTGACAATATCGTAACATGAAAATTGATGAAAATGAACACAACTTACTTCTCATAAACAAGCTCATCGTCAATGCAAAAGTAATGGATAATTGTATTGCCTCGTGGTTTATTCCTGAATGTTGCAAAGTAAAGTCGATCTGTAAAAAAGAATAGGACACAGAAACTATCAGAATAAATAGGTATTATTATTATTATATTTCATATTTAAACAGGTTGACCACGTCAGAAAAATTACAAATTTCTGTTATAAATGTAGGACCTGATAAACTAATGGAAAATAAAAACAGTAAAAACTAGATAAAATCCTTGTCGGCGCTTGCAAAGAAAGGGGAATAAAAATGAGATGAAGTAATAGTGTCGCTAAAAATCAGAAAATAGTAGAAAAAAGAAAAAGTAAAAAAAAAAAAAATGTATATATGTAGACTAGTGCAATATCTTGCTGTTGGAGTCAGGCACATGGTAGACCAAAAGTAATACATTGCATATATTGCAAACGTTGTACTTTTACACATCTTATGACAAACACTCAAAAGTTAAATAACACAAAAAAACAAAAGGCAAACAAATTTTTATGCTATTGGGATGAAACGGTGAATTTGAGGAAGTTAGCTAAGTAACCAGTAAAATTGCATTGTTTGTGCAAAAACAAACATAGTCTATGTTTATAATCAAAAGTTTGTACGAACCTTTTATAAATTCGCATGCATTGGAGAGGTCATTTTCTTCAAACATGTTTAAAAGTTAGCTAGTTTTATGTACAAAAATATGTCATAATAAATCTAAAGAGGCTTCGTATATTTGCCCTAAAGTTTCATTGTAAGTTGTTTTTGATAAATTATCAATTTATTTTATTCCATTTGATTCATTGACTTCGAATGTAACCAATGAAATTGGCTGACTCGCACAACTTGATTAGCAACCCGTTCGTGTTTTGCGATGTGAAACGTCAAATTTATTAGAAACGAGGTTGTTTCGTTACTTCAAAATGGCAGCTTCAATTGAAAAATCGGCGGGCCAACAAATGTTTTCAAATTATTTATTGCTGTCGTCGCTAAGGCGTTATAACTAACTCATGACAAAAGTTAGTCGTATTATTGAAAAACCAGCTTAGAAACTATCGTTTCAGATATTATTTTATGGATTAAAATTTCTAATAAACCAATGTTTTTACTTAAAGTTAAACAATAGTTAAAACTAAAAAAGTTGATTTTAATTTTCGAAGTTTGTTGGTTGTGCTAAAAGAGGATGAGTTTAAATCTATTATACATTTAAAATAATGTCAAGAAATCAGGAAACTTCCTTCGCAAACGTCATACAAGCAAGCTTACAGTATAATAGGAAGCACTTTTAATTATTTATTTCCAAATTTTGACTTATTAATAACGCGTATTCAAATAGTAGGCTCGTATTAATTCATTTCATTAATTCATCGCTCATTTTCACATGTGTTTTTGCAATGTCTGGGATTTTCCCAGTCGTTTTAACCGTGATACATCATACACCATATCAGGGACGGGGTGGCTATAGATTACACTGCTTTTACCAATAAAAGTAGAAAATATTGTTATCATTATAAGGTTAAGATTGGGTTTTCATTACTGATATTTCCACGTGCTTCTAAGTTTGTATATTTAACGTAGGTAAAAATTGGTCCCGGGTGTTCCAGTCTTGGTGCACCAGCCACACAAATATCTCAAGGGAGAAAGGACATAAGGATTTTCGCTGGAAGACTCAACTAATTCTTGGCTGACAATCACCATTAGCTATGCTACCATTAAACTATGAGCCTTTCTTAACAGTGCAATGTATTGAAAATATTCACAGCCACGAGCGACGCCAAGTTACAGAAATTCCGAAGCATGTTTAACGACAAATAATAATATCTAGAAGCTTGACCATTTTGACATTTAAACTCGAACTGTTTTTCAGTTCCCCTTCCCTAATGTTTTCTCATAAAAACTCCCGATAACTCGAACATTCGTGTTTGCTCCGTAACTTTAATCGGTGAATACTCCCAATTCCCTTTGGTAAATCACATTTCGAACTGCGTCTGTAAAAGATGCCGTAGATTGGAAGCGAATGAACGTTTTCCTCATATTAAGTAGCCGCATGGTAGAAATTTACGGTATCAACTCTTTATTTAACTCCGGTACGAGAAAATTGTTAGCAACGACCGCTAGACCATTCGTCCTTATCGTCCGGAGATTAAAAGGCTCAAAACAGATGGCATGTTAATGCTCCGTTATCATTCCCCAACAATGTAGCCAATCAAGCGCGAAGTCAACTTCTCAGTTGCCCAAGCCGAATTAGTAGAAACATTACCTGTAATATCGGTATCTTATCGGCCAAAAAGAATTTTCACTCGGACAATATTTTTGACCGATTTTGTACCGGCCTTTTTGCGGATTTATTTAATACCGGTTTCTTTATTACCGACTAAAGTACAGTATATTCCCGGTAACTCGAAAACCGGATAACTCAAACTCACGTTAACTCGAATTGTTTTGCAAACCCCTTCCCTAATACTTTCTCATAAAAATCACTCGATAACTCAAACATTCGTTAACTCGAACTGTTTTCATGGTCACATGGTGGTTCGAGTTATCGGGAGTGTACTGTACTGTATTTTCAACGCCCTTTAGGTTTATTTTACCTCATTAGGTTTGGATAGATACATGCGCTCTAACTTAATAACAAAACACAAGTGAAAGTAAAAAATACTACTCAGGTATCCGTTCTCGCTAATTCAACTACCTCCAAAATACCACCGTTTTAAAAACTGTAGACACATACGAGAAAAAATACGCGTCACTGTTTTTAATTCACACTAAAGGAAGGTGAGGGTTAGGCTACCTTAGATGTATATCTCCACAGACTATAAAGTATATCTATTTTCATCTGGTGATCTGGAGATGCAGTTCTTTTTCTTTTACTTTCTAAACTTTAATCTGTAGAAAATTAAATACGGACTTTAATTTTTACTCTTTTATTTTAGGGTGAATGAAATAACTATTGTTTTTTATTATAGTTGATTAAAAACAAAATGCTGGATTTGTTATGAATCAACTCCCGTCAATTATGCAAACGAAAATTAATAATATTAAAAACACAGGTTTTACATTTAAAGAATAAAATATTTTCCAATATAAACACTACAGAAAAACAAAGGGTTACCTCGATAACCTTGAAATATCCAATTAGAAACCAACCTAACAACATCAGGGAAATCGAGTACAGAGTAAACAAACAAATCTGTTCTTGTTGTTGGAAAATGAACTTTTTCATGAACTTTTTCAATTTTCATTTGCATTGAAGTTTAATCTGCTTAATCAACTCCATAGCAAATTAAAAAATCTATTGTTTCATAAAGAATTTGTAAACAGAAGTTAGCGCTATAAGATTTGTTGTTGCTTTTTCACTATACTATAACTAACCTAACCTTGAAATAGCAAATTAGAAAATCTATTGTTTCATAAAGAATTTGTAGACAGAAGTTAGAGCTACAAGATTTGTTGTTGCTTTTTCACTATACTATAGCTAATCTAACCTTGAATATTTTTTGTCTGTAAACTGTAACAAGAAGTATTATAGTCAAACATATTCATATACACTTTTAGCAGCTCTGTCTAAATATTTTAAAACAAATATAATAATAATAGGAAATATTCTGAAAAATAGGAAATTGAAATAGGAAATATTCTGTAAAAGCGAGTTTGTGAATAGATGAAAAAATTAGGACTTATTTTTTAGAAATCATGCTAAAACTAAAGAAATGAGCAATAAACATCTTAATGGGGCACCATTTGGTACTAGAAAGCCGAGGTATATATATACTATTATTATGTATTATATGTATATTCTTAGTTAATAAATATATAATTGAATTTCTTTACTTTTATTTTATATGTACTTTCATACGCTCCAGGTTTGATGTTGCTGGTATACATCCAAAACGAAGACCGCCTGGGACAATTACTCAAGTCAGCTATGACCAGAAATCAATGACGAAACTGGTAAGAAGGTTTCCATCATATCTTTTTTGACTTCTATTGAGCTTGTAATTTGCTCATTAAATTTAACAATTTTCGGAAAAGCAACAGAAAAAAGGTAGTAGTTTTAATAAACTTGAGGTAATCCTTAGTAAAATTACTAAAGAGACTAAAAAATGACATCTTCAAACAAGCGCATACAAATATTTAAGAAGGGTTCATTGTATTGTTACATTCATTAAAAAAGAATCTACATCTGTCAAACATTCAAAGAAGTAAGTAGATTAGTAAGCAATGTAATATTTGTTTTTATAGAATCGGAAACTTGGCCCTGGGAAATACAATGTTGATGCTGGTAGTTTCAGTAGTAGAAATATTGGAGAGAGAAGTTCAGGACCAGGTAAAAAAACAGTCTAAAAATTTAAGTGGAAAAGTGCAACACACTAGAAACGACAATATATCTGTTAGTAGCAAATATATTTTTGAAACACGAAGAAAACTTTCTCAGTGAATTTATGACATTTTTTTATATTCTCGTACGCCTGCTATGGCTATTAGCCAGGCGATAGAGGTTGTTATAGTTCTTCTTCTGCAAAAACATCTGCTTCATTCAACTTTCATACAAATGAATTCTGGAGAGTGTCTTCTTATGACACCATGCAACCTTCTCTGAGTAGAACGTTAAATGAGTGATATTGGCTGTTAACTCACCATGTGACGGGTACTGGATTGGATGTTTTTACTTTGCTGGTGGCTGGTAGTATGAAATCTTTGGAGTCTTTTGTGGCACTTAGTGCTATTTAATATTTTGTCATTGTAAATTGTTTTGCTATTTCGGACACCAGACTTTATTCATACATTCTAAAATTGCCAACACCATCTAAAAATAGACCCAGCTGCATTTTGTCACATAAAGAATTGATGGACATATCAAAAGTGACAAAAACTACCACATCATCAAACATCTTCATGCTAACCGTAATTGTTTCAAAGTTTTATCCTTTCTGCAAGAATTATTGTTATGTTTAGGATGGAGAAGATCGTTCCAATCATCTCAAGCTGCGAAGATTCCTCACCTTCTCTATTATGAAGAATGGGAAAGAAAGCAAACACAGGTGGAGATTTTGAATTTCAAAGATTCAAACTTGTATCTATATATACCTGACTAACTTTTGATTTTGCCGCTGAAAAATCCTTTTATTTACATTATTAATCAGATTTGATTATTTGTCATGTCATTTTAGTTTGCATACTACATTTCTGAACTTCTTGCTATGAAAAAAGGATAAAACTAATTCTGTTCTTTTAAACGTTAATTAGAACCTAATCTTCTGCAATGTGCCAAGTTACACCATGTCAACTCTCTAGAACGCTTGCTTTTAATTTGTCAATCACTAGAAAGAAATGCTGGGTCCAGGTACTTACAACATCCCTGACTCGTTTTACGAGCTGAACATGAAACCTGGGAGTACACGCGGAATTTGCCAAACAAGAGCTCAAAGATTTATCTGTCCAGATAAGGTTGGTCAGGTTATTTTTTCCCAGAAAAACCAATGTTAAGCAATTTCTGTTTTTACAGATATGAGAAAAAATATGATTATAAATAATTATATATAACGGATATAGCAATTAATTATATAATAAAAAGTAAGGAAGTAAAGTAACTAAAAAAGGGAGTGAAAATAAAAAAGGGAGTAACAAATCATGTAGATTAAACCCTATTCACACGACACAAACTAACCCAGGTTCGCCCGGGGTTAAATTAACCCAGGTTAGTTTTTTCGTCGTGTGAACGCTATACGCATGCGCATTCATTGAGCCTGCCACTTTGGATTAGATAGAACACATATTGAGTGAATTTTGCTGATATTGACTAGAAAATTAACCTATATTAATAACTACTGTCAATACTGTCCCACCAATTATCACTTCTTGGTTTACACCATGTTGTTCTGAGAACGGCTGAACGCGGTTGAGATATTTGTAAGGCAAAGTATTCCACAACATTTTGGGCCTTTCGGGATCTCAACTTGAGATATGTAGCAATGCAATTTCAAGCAGAATCCCGATTCTTTTCTAGTCGCCTCTTTCGAGCTAACGATAAACATAAACTCTTCATAAACACATGCCACATCAATTCCATACATTTAAAAAAAAAACACCTGCCAGCAAGTAATCGTAAATCGTAATTTCGGTCCACCAAAACTGTGTTAGTTTGGGTGGTCTGAATAGGGCTTAACAATTTGTTCTTCGTTGCGTAGAATGTTCCGGGTCCTGGAACGTATTGTAAGCAAGGCATCTCGCACATGAAATGCACTGGAACGGTTGGTATGGCTGCAACTTGCGGGAGGAGACACCTGCCAGAAGTTGTGAGTTTCGTTGAAAGATTTTTTTTACTGTATTCATATTGTGACTTCTTAATAATTTCAGGATTTTTTCTTTCTTTATTCCTTTCAAATATATACCAATTAGCGCACTCTCAGACACCTAAGCATTATGTATGACATATTCTATCCAAATCAGTTTAGAAGGAGTTTGATTGAAAACGCACAAATCAACAAACAAATTTAAATCACCATTTCACTCTCATTACTAAGTAGTTTTAACTAGGTCAAACTTTTTTCAGACAGCAATTGGTCAAAAATCTGAAAAAAAGGGAAAAATCTTAAAATATTCAAAATGGCATACCACTTGGAGATAGAAGCTAAAATTTTTTGTGGTGGCTAACTACATCATTCTCAACACCCTGTTAAATTTTTAGCAAAATCTGAGATGTGATGTATCACAGCTTGAAGAATCTTGAAGATTCTTATAAAAAATGACTCTTAATGCACAAGAACAAAGATGCCAATCTGGTTCCCCCAAAATGATCTCCAAATGGGGACCCTGATTAGTGTCGCTGCTCACCCTAGCTTCTTCTTGTTTGCAACATTTTTGTATGGATACTATTTGCACTTGGTCAAACACGTTTTTTACTTCTTTAATGCTAATGAATAATTTTTGTCTACTTTCTATTTTAATTTATACTTAAAAGTTTCAAATCTTTAAATCACATATAGTACATAAAATAAATATGAATACAGCAATTTCCATGGCCACACAAGTTTGCTTTGGTGTAATAAGTCAATATTTTTAGATGATCTAAAGGTGCTTGATATGTTAACATCTCTTCACTTGTTTCTTTTTTCAATATCTTATTATTTTATTTTTCTTTATTTAGTAGTTTTAGTTTTAGTAATCACAATGACAGAACCTCAATTCAATTCTATTTCTCATTTTAGGGTTCGGGTCTATGTCCCGGCCAATACAGTTGCAAAAGCTTTCTCGATGAGTTGAGTGAGCGAGTCATCAGCAAGCGTGGACCTTATGATTTGTTCACCGGTGATAGAAATAAACCAATCACGTTTGGCCATTTGGCGACTCCTGTAAGATTGTTAAATGCTTCCCAGCTCTTCTTGAAAATGTCAGAACTAACTGCAATTGGTCTGTGTTAGATTTGTTATTATTTATTTATTTCAATATTAATAGATGAGTTTCTTTCTTAAACTTCATCTCTTAAAATATTTAGTAACTAGCGTTTACACATGTTCAGATATTTAGTAACTAGCATTCACACTAGCTCGGGTATTTAGTAACTAAGCGTTTACACATGTTCAGGTATTTAGTAACTAGCATTCACACTAGCTCGGGTATTTAGTAACTAGCATTCACACAGGTTCAGGTATAGTATTCACACTAGCTCTGCTAGTAACTAGCATTTACACATGTTAAGGTATTTAGTAACTATCCTTTACCTTAGCGTATTAATTATAATGTTGGATTAATTTTTGCGATATTTATTTTCGCGATTCGGTGGTAAAAAAATTTGTGTATTTATTTTTGCGAATTGTGTCTACAGCAGAATTTTTACGGGATTTTTTTTTGCACATCTAATATTAAAGAAACATTTTTAAACATATTTTATGAAAATGAAAGGTTTTCAGGAGAAAGAAGTCAGTCAAATTTTGCGAATCACGATTTTTGAAAAATTTTGAGGGATTTATTTTTGCGAATCACTATTTTTGAAAAATTTTGAGGGATTTATTTTTGCGAATCACTATTTTTGAAAGATTTTGTGGTATTTAATTTTGCGAATCACTATTTTTGAAAGATTTTGTGGTATTTAATTTTGCGAATCACTATTTTTGAAAAATTTTGCGGGATTTATTTTTGCGAATCACGATTTTTGAAAAATTTTGAGGGATTTATTTTTGCGAATCACGATTTTTGAAAAATTTTGCGGGATTTAATTTTGCAATTTTAGGCCAAAATCGCAAAAATAAGTATCGCAAAAATTAATCCAGCACGATTTAATCCAGTATTAATTAATACGCTTAAGGTAGGTACTAGCATTTACACCTGTTAATAAAGTATTGAAACATCTGATGTTTTGTTTAAGATTTAATTTAATTGCAGTTGACACTTTCGTATGTTTAGAACCGCGGTCCGAAGGGGCCTGGTGAATACGAGATTAAAACTTTCCTTGATGAGTGGAACGGTGAGCGCTTTAACAGTTTGTTTCTCGATGACGTTTTTTCTTGTAGCTCTACAGGACCAATCAAATGTTTACTTTACTAATTATGCTAATAATTAAAAGGCTAATAAATGTTTTCATAATCCATTCCTCCGCCGTCGTAAAACTTAATTTCGCTCATATCTCCCTGCATCAACTTCCTCATAGAAAGCTTTTATGAAAACGCAAAAATTGAAGTCCGTTCATTAATTCCCAAAGGAATTCGTCTTTTGTTTTATGTATTTTCCCGCCACAGACAAACATAAGAAGCGGCGCGGGAAGTTCAGTCGAGTAGCAAGAACAAGCGATACACCGTCCGAAAGAATCTACTGCTGCACGCTATCTCAATGTCCACGGAAGCCTGTATGTTATACGCTGTCACCTAAACTCTCTCATTATTGAAGTTCTCTCCAGCATGAACCTGGACCCGGAAGCTACACGCAGCGCGACACGCAGATTCTCACGACACTCACGCGACCGTCCTTCGGATCCTCGGCGACACGCGCGGATAAAACCTTTCTCATGGGAGGCAGTGTGAGATGCTTATCCTTCTAAATAACAATCGCCCAAATAAGTTGTTTTGGTTTTACTGTGACAAAATAATGCCATATACAGTATAATCTCGATAACTCGAACCCCCAAGGGAGCGAGTAAAATAGTTCGAGATAATGAATGTTCGAGTTATCGGGAGTTCTTATGAGAAACTATTAGGAAAGGGGAATGGAAAACTCCGTTTTTACTCTGTTTTTGAAGTATTTTAATTTTGGAAAATAGTATATACTAATAATAATATTTTTAAATGCTTATGAAAATAAATAACACCTTTTTACGTTAAAACCTGGCCAACTGTGCTACTGGACTGTTTTTAAAACCTCAAGGGTGTCTATTTCTCCTTACATATTAGAGCGGCGTGGGACCAGGTAGTTACAACATAGTCGACTGTCAACCGCATCGAAATGGTTGCCATAGCGCTTTCGTATCAAATACGAAACGCTGGGACTCGAACCGCGACAAATATTTGAGGTAAGATAATCTCCAAAAGTGTATTATTTGACGTCAATTTTCACGAGAAAGGATTTAGGGGTTTGTGATTGAGGGCACTGTGCTTAGAATGGAGAATGTCCAATTCATCGACTTTATTAGAAATATTATGGTTAAAAGAGTTTAAGCAATACACGATATTCGAAAAAATCATTAATTTAATAAATGATTTAATACTGCGAAATCATATTTCGTGCAGATTAAAATGCTTCTATGTTAGAAATGCACGAAAAAGTATATTATTTTAATGAAAATGGAATTTTAAACGTCATTTTTTAGACATAGGAAATCTATAGACGATAACTAATTGTATCTACTTTTTTTGTGTTTATGTAACATAGAAACATTTTAACATGCACGAATTACGATTCCACGGCATTTTTTAACGTTCGAATATCATGTTATATATATGTATTGAAAATCTTTTTTCTTTGTTTAACGTTTATATCTAAGAGTTATTTGGTTTAAAATAATAACCTGAAACAATATTCTGTGTGGATCTCACTTATGGTTTAGAGAGCGAATCCGTCCCAAGGATGTACCAATAAAAGATCGAATGTTTCTTGCCCCTACAGTAGCATGATATTTTTTATCTGCCATTACCAAAAAGCTTTGTATGTACATAATCTGTATGCTTATATTGATTTTCTAAATTAAATTATTTTTCTTGTCAACGCCCCGAAAGGTTTGTAAAACATTTAAATATGGCGCAAACTGGTCAATAATCAATCATCGTTTGCGATGTTTAACGCTTCTTGTCACGGCCCTGCTCGCGCGTTTTGTCACGTCCCTGCTCCCGCGTTTTGTCGAGGCCTTGCTTCCGCGTTTTGTTGTTTTAAAATAAACGCAACGCACAGATAGTCTTTAGCATAATTGATTTTTAAATTCTAATAAATAAAAGGCTCTTTCTAGTTTCGTAAAAGTTAGGCCGCGAAAAAAAAAATATTTATTTTTTTACTTAAATCTTTCTTTCTACTTACCAGACGTTAGTGCCTGAAAGGTCTGAAAATAAAAAGATAGTGACAGGCTACCTTATTCTCACAAATTTTAGCGTGGATTTAATTTGGCGAGGGACAAAAAGTTTTTAATTTGGCGGCTGGAATAGCATGAGTCATATTAGCTGGCACCAACACAACGTTAACATTATGCAGTTCTAGTGCCAAAAAAGAAAAAAGCTACAGTGACACAAAACGATCACCAAGATATAAGAAACTTTTTTCCAGCGGGTGCTCATAGAAAGACAAACAAGGATAAGAAAGAAGAAGAACAACGGAGTGTTATAACTATTGATTAGTTTAATTTTATAATTATTATTTACAAGATATATTTTCCGTATTTCTTTTATTTCAACAAAAAGTTGAATTTCTCACGGTTTTAATTTGGCGATAGAGGAAATATTTTAAATTTGGCGCGGATTTGGCGATTTCAGACCAAAATCGCCAATTTTTGCCAAATTTTCTCCACGCAAAAATTTGTACGAATAAGGTATATTCAGATGATATTGACAACTGGGTATCCTAAAAACGTTTCAACGATGACACTATGATTTCTCCTAACTACGATTATTTTACATCTCTGTTGGTTAAATAAGTAAACAAACGAATAAATAGTTCATTAACGGGACTGTAACAAGTAACCCGATATGACGACGGAGAAAATCAATCCATAATGGCCGAAACAAGTCTGTGCGTTGTTTATGTCGTGATCATGTTCTGAATATAAAACAAAGAAATTTAGAATATTAATCAAACAAATAGTTGGTTTATTTAGATACAGTCGACTCTCTCTAATTCGAATCTCTATTATTCGAATGAAGTCACCGTCAATTTCCCTAAAAAGAAACTATTAAAATTTACTTTCTATTATTCGAATCTCTGGAATTCGAAAAATTTTTCTGGTCCCCTCGGCAAAATCCTTTCTGTAATTCGAACTTTCGGAGTGTAAACTAACCGTTGACAATTTCGAATGTTTTTTCTTCAAAATTCGAATTTTTGTACGAATATTTTGATTCTTGGAAAATCACGAGTTTTGTTAAGAAGTTCCATCATATTTTCTTATTTCTCGTTTAAAATGGCTATAAACGGCTCCATATAAATCAAAGGCTAGAGACAACGTATTAAGCTTAGTTGGAGTTAGAGAAAGGGAAGTCCAATAAAGAAGTGGCACAATCATTTGGTCCCGCCTAATACGCCTTCGACCCGAAAAAAAAGCAAGGAAAAGGTTTTCGAGGCTTACTAAAATGAGAATGCCAAAACCAAACAAATGAAGCCCGCTACCTACGAGCTAGTTAATAAAGCTGTATTGAAAGGTTTCACACGTATACGAGCTGAAAATGTTCCTGTTAGTATTTCTTGCTATAACATCTTAGGAAGTCTTTCTTTGAGAATATTGATGTTTTCTTCTGCTGCGAGGATTAAACTTGACGGTACCTTCATTCCCAAACCATCGTTTTTGTTTACCACTTTACCAAGGACCACTGCTTTGTCAGCTTTTAGACAATAAAATATTATCTTCAAAAACTTCCTTGATTTTCCAAGTGGAAGATGGCCTATGACCTTCTGTTTTGCTTCTTGAAAAATTGCTACAGTATATTTGTCCATTATGTTATCTGGTTGAATCGCTATATCTAAGTTTTCTCCAACAAAGGGTGTCCATGTTTGTTTATACACGTGATGACCTATGACAAAATCTTCATGTCATGTTCAAGACGATCGGTATTAATTCAAGAATTGATATGTTTTGGATCGATGGTTTTACAGCGGCCATGTTTAGAATTCGTAAGTGAAAAATACATATTCCATGAAACATAAAACGTTGTTTGTCATTGGAAAATCAAAGAATCCGAAATGTTTTAAAGTATTCCGTACCGTTACCGAGCCCAGCCAAAATGTTGGATGTCGTCCGAGTTGTTTGAAGAATGTGTCAAGAAACTCGACCGTAGCTTTGGTGTGAAAAAGAGGAAAATCGCTTTGATTGTGGATAACTGTCCTGCTCACCCAACCATAACAGGGCTCAAATGTGCCGAAGTCATCTTCCTTCCACCTAATACAACATCGGTAACGCAGCCTATGGACGAGGCAGTTATCAGATCACTCAAAGCTAAATATCGTTCTCTTGCAGTTAAGAAGCAACTTGCTAACTTAGAGAAAGCAGCTGCCGAAGTTTCCAATCTTGACAGCAATGATAATACTCAACAAGGCTTGGGGTTCTATTCCTGACTTGAACTGTTTCAAAAATTCCGGTATTTCTGAAGAGTCTGTCGAGAAGGCTTTAAACGATGATTATGACACATTTGCAAATTTGGATGTCGAAAAAGATGTCATTGAGAAGCTACAAGGTGGCCTCCAAGTGATGAAAGGAAAGTTCAATGCGGACTTCGAATTAACCGTAGACCAGATAGTCGATATTGACTTCGAGATCAGTCATTTCGGTATAGTATCCGATGCAGACATCATTGCCAAAGTGAGTAGACGTGATGACAATAACGATAGTGAAGATGATGATTCCGGCAACGAAGAACCAATCGAAACGTTGTCCAAGCCAGATATTAAAGATGTCATGAATGGCATTTCCATCCTCAAGGAATACAGCATATTTACGAAACTTGGAGTTGATTTGAGGAAAGCCCTCAACAACGCGAGTCGTGTGCTTGAATTAGACAATCTATCTAACAAGAAACAATCAAAAATTGAACAATTATTTTTCCGCAATTAGTGTCACTTTGTGCATGTATGAACTTAAAAAAAGAAAAAAAAGAATCAAAGAAAACTCAATCACTCTTTATTTTTCACCTTTATGATTTTTCTCAATTTTCAAAAATTCCGATTTCTTCGAATTTTCACCCTTTAAACCTAAAAATTCGAATAAGAGAGACTTTCTACTATTCGAATCTCTCTATAATTCGAACAAATTTTTTCCCCTTGGTATTCGAATTAGAGAGAGTCAACTGTACGTGCACGTATATGGCTTGAAGCGCGTGCTAGATAGTATAAAGACATGTAACCTAAGCATACCTAAAGTGTAGGTTTTTACGATTTGTGTGACATCTCCTTTCAATTCGTCGTTCTCCGCAAATAGCCGCATAGTGTAAGTTTCGCCAACAACCAGGTTCGTAAAGGTATACTTAAACACGCCGTCTGCAGGTTCAATCCCGGTCAAACTCACTTGTTCGAAATTTGACATTGTCTCGTTTTCCAGTAATCTTCCACTGACGTATTGCAAGTAATAAACTGTATTCCCATCGCCAGATTCATTTGCCGAAAGTTGTTTCCATGTTACTGTCAAAGAGTCTTTAGTTACTTCACCAATCCGGAAACTGCTTGGTGCTAAAGGCTTGTCTGTAAATAAACAGCGAAAAGTAACAAGTGGAAGGGTAAAACTGACCTATATATTTCTCTCGATATGTTCTAGTATTTGATCATCATATTCACATCATCAGATGTAATTTGGGTTGCAAAAAAATCAGCTATCTTGCACCCCAGTAAATGACGCAGTCTTATTTTCAACTTTGTTCATTTCAGCCTCAGTCACTCAGCAAACAATCAATTTTAAACTATAATCCTTAGAACAAATAATTTCTTTTCGAAAGTAAATGCAGAAGTTTTATTTAAACAAGAGAGCACAGTTACGTAATTATGCCTAAATTATGAAGAGTTACATAATTATGCAGATATGCCTTAATTATGCAGTTACATAATTTTGCCCTAATTATGCAGATATGCCTTAATTATGCAGTTACATAATTTTGCCCTAATTATGCAGAGTTACATAATTCTGCCCTAATTATGCAGAGTTACATAATTCTGCCCTAATTATGCTGAGTTACATAATTATGCTTTGATTACAGATAATTATATCTTTTGACAGTTGCTTGAAACTTCGATGATTTCAGCTTGGTGTTACTTACAAAATATGTACACACATCTCTTCAAAAAAAACGTCACATTAAAACATTACTCATGGTTGTTTTTAGTAAAAAGGTTTTTTGCTTAATATTTATATAAAGAGACACATATATTCTGGGAAAATCAAAAAACTAACGTTTTATTGTAAAATTCGTCTCTGTTGTTATAGATTCTTGAAAGCTTGGAATCACCGCGGTACATCTTATGTATTTGCTCCTCGCTGTTAATGGGCCCAACACCCAGAAACTCGGGGCTCCTTCAGCGGCTATAATGTAATAAAACATGATGTATTTATTTTAGTTTTTTAACATGAGTTCATACTTCAGGTAACAGAAGACAAATATATATGGTATGTTACAAAGAAATATAGCGTGCAAAATGTAGCAAGTATTCGGGTGTTTTTCAGGAAAGAAAAGCCAGTCTTTCCATGAAAATCTTTCGTGACGAAATCAAATGTTTAAAAAAAGTCTATGCGTCTGTGGGGATTGAGTGAGCCTTGTTTGTAACTTTGTTGAATTTTTCAAACTGAAATAACCTAATAAAAGATACAAATTGAGACTTGGAAAAATAAATTGAACTGATATAATTTGAGATCTTGAGTTGGAAAAATATAAATATATATTTGATTGGAAACAAATAATAAAAAATAAACGTACCAGCTGGCTCAACGAATGTGTATGTGCATACTTGAGAAATCCAAATGTGACAACTTGTATAAGAATAGAACAAATGTTTGAACTTGATTGAGAATTGAACTTCATCACATAATAACAGGGTATTTAAAGGCGTTATGAAAAAGTGATAGGAAAAAAACGGCAGTGTTATACTATAGGGCAGCAATTCCCTAGAGCCGTAAAAGGAGCAATTAAAAATAAAATCATTAGGTAATAAAATAAAGTACTTAAATAAATAAAGGATGACGATCCTACAATCATGAAGACCTCGACAATCCTACACTGCCCATCGGAGTGATATTTCACTGACTAGCTTTATGTAGCTCATCCATCATGACGTCAACATTATGGATGGCAACAAGTGATCGAACGGAGCGGAATGTAAATCGATCGACATTTTCGTTGGCATTTCGATACCGAACGTGGCATTTTCTTCCGTCACGACCAGTTTCTACTGAGCGAATTGATATCGCGAAGGCAACTTTGAATCTTGTTTCAGGAACCAGACGATGTCAACTTTTTTCATATCCACTTTTTACGGTTTTGGCGCAAACATCAATTGAGGTACGAGAAGAGCCATACCTCGAACCAGGCGTTAAAGATTTGCTTGTTTTGTTCCAGGATTCGATCGGAGCACGATACTTCGAGCATACCAGATAGACTCCTTTCATTGTTACGTCCAAGTCTCAGGCGATTGGGAGTGAGGAGATCGACCATTTCGAAGTCACCTTTGATGCCTCAAATTGCAAGGGTTGATCGAGTTTGAAGTAGAAGGAGCAATCGTTTCCCATTGTAGAACGAGCAGGCGATGAGTTCACATCCAGAGATCGACAAATTTCATGAATCTTACGCTCTACACGACCATGCATATTGTGTCCGCCAACAGGACACGATTCGAAGGCAACTTGATAACTCGTGAACAACTTTCATTGGAGATCTTGAAAGTCGAGACGCATGACTTCGCATCCTTTTAGAAGTTGACTTCCTTCATCTATTAGGAGAAATTTTGGGTATCCGACTTTCCATGAGAAACGAATGAAGGCTGCAATGAAGGAGGTTGAGCTGTAATCATCCATTACTTTGATTGACACAGAAGTTGTTGTCGCACAGCAAAACACTAATAGCCAGATCTTGATGGTTTTCCTCTTCTGATGCGGGGAATACGCAAGGAATGGACTACAAAGGTCAACTTGTGTTGAGTAGAATGCGGGTGCTATCATTAAGTTGTGAGGTGAGATCGGACCCATTTCAATATTAATGGTCTTTTTTGTCAAGTATCTGCATCTTTCGCATGGTGATCGGATTGACTTGATAAAATCTCTGGCATTACGGACGTGTAAGTGACAAATAAAGCATCTGTAGGTTGTTTCGATGCCAGAACGGGCTGCAGCTTGATGATACCAGTAAATTTCGATGATGCTGAATGCGATAGTAGAATGACTAAGTGGAACTGCAAATGTTGTTGAAGATAGATCTAGCATCGCTTGAGTTGCTTTACCAACGATTGTTATCGAATCACTTGGGAAGATAAGTCCTGAGTAGTACAGCACTTGATTGATCTTTCGACTGATTTGCTGATACTGTGAAAGAGGGGAAAACTTTTCAATTTCTTGTGTGGCCTTTCTGAAGAAGTATGACTTTGCTTCGTTGATGAGATCGTCATTGATGGCAAAAGATTACTTGAGTAGATTCTCACTGATGAATGTCTTTGACGGACTAGATTTGCGGAGATTCCTGATTGATGACTTGATATTTGCAACGAACTTGATTGCCAGTGTGATGGATCGAGCTGAACAATGTTGTACATCTTCTGTATGTCAATGTGGAATCCGAATTCTTGACCTCTCCACCGCAGGAAGATTTCAAGCGGCTTATTGCTGTTGTTCCTACCCTTCGCAATAATGTCAATGAGGGAGAGTCCACTTTCAGTTGGCATTGAAGTGTCGAAGACAATACGACAGGGTGTAGATATTGAAGAATTGGACTTGATGATAGGATCTTCTGCTGGTCAACTGATAGGTTCTTGACATAATCGATATATCCCATTCTGTGGAGTTTGCCTTCTGAAGTGAGGATATCGTCCTTGTATTGTTGATTCTTCGGCAGATTATTTGCTTGTTGGTTGTAAACACGCAGAGCAATACATCGATTTGGGGCAAGAGCATGTTGAGGGTTTTGAAGAAGTGGCAGTGTAGCATTTGTCAAGCATTCTTTGATGTTTACCGTGACGGAACGTTTGATCAAATCTTGCTCAACCTCTTCTTTTATGCTGATGACTTCACCATTGCATTGATTTTTACAGATGGCGCAAGGTCAACAGTGAAAAAAGCAATTAATAAAATCAAAAGGTAATAAAACGAAGGATGACAATCCTACAGCGTCCAATGAGCTTGCTTTAAACCATAAATCTTGATTTGTGCTGAAAATATATTGTCATGAGAACCGTAGTTCAACCCATGATGGGAGAGTGAAAAATATGTTGTGATCACACTTGTTTTGTTGGTCCTAAACTAACCCCGGTTGATTCATCTCTAGTTTGAAGCAAATAATGTACAAAATTAAATGATAACATGAAATTCATCCTATACATACAATGATAGCTCTCCTCGATCTTCCCTTCGAAAGTCAGCACGCTGCATGTAATACTAAATAACGAGGTTGTTGCCACATCACACATGAATACCATATGTCCAGATTCGATATAAGAATCTCTAACACCTTGGAAACAGTCCTTGAACGTCGGTATTTTAGCTAAAAACCAAGTAGAACAAGTGTTTTCTGAAAAGCTTTGTCTTGTTCAGTTCTTTAATTTAATCTTTATGTTTTAACATAATTAGTTCATAAAATTAACAAAATACTTTTATTTGTTTGCATACATTTCAATCCCGCTAATTCAGAGTTAACGAATGCCCAAGATAACCGGAGAAAAAATACGGGGGAATGTTGGACAAGGGTGCATATAAAGTCGATACGACTAATTCAAAGTCCAATTTACACAGGGTACAATTTAACGGTATTCAACTGTAGCTACCACCCTCGTCCAACATTCCCCCTTACACACCCTTACTTTAACTCTGGTTACCTTGGGCATTCGCTAACTCTGAATTAACGGGATTGAAATGTATGCAAACAAATAAAGTATTTCGTAGCTAATTAGATGTACCACATGCATTTATATAAGGTTTGTTAAACGCGTGCTAGATGGTTTAAAAGCATGTAACCTAAGCATACCTAAAGTGACGGTTGTTACGTTTTGTGTGACATCTCCTTTCCCTTCGTCATTCTCCGCAAATAGCCGCATAGTGTAAGTTTCGCCAACAACCAGGTTCGTAAAGGTGTACTTAAACACGCCGTCTGCAGGTTCAATCCCGGTCAAATTCGCTTGTTGGAAATTAGACATTGTCTCGTTCTCCAGTAATGTCCCGTTGACGTATTGCAAGAAATAAACCGTATTCCCACTGCCAGATTCATCTGCCGAAAGTTGGTTCCATGTTACTGTCAAAGAATCTTTAATTGCTTCACCAATCAAGAAACTGCTTGGTGCAAAAGGCTTGTCTGCAAATAAACAGCGAAAAGTGACAAGTGGAAGGGTAAAACTGACCTATATATTTCTCTCTAATGTTCTAGATCACACAATGTAACTTTGGTTGCAAAAAATTCTTCTATCTTGTACCCGAGTAAAGGACACAGTCAAATTTCATAATTTGAAATGTTTACAACTTTGTTCATTTCAGCCTCAGCAGTGTTGTTTATGAGCATATAATCGAATTTAAATCATAGTCCTTAGAAAAAATAATTTCTTTTCGAAAGTAAATACAAAATTTTGATTTAAACAAGAGAGCACAGTTGCAAAATTATGCTTTGATTATAGATAATTATATCTTTTGACAGTTGCTTGAAACTTCGATGATTTCAGCTTGGTGTTATTTTCAAAATACACACATCTCTTCAAAAAATGTCAAATTGAAACATTACTCATGGTTGTTTTCAGTAAAAAGGTTTTTTGCTAAAGATTTAGCTCCATGTAACGACACACATATTTTGAGAAAAAGCAAAAAACTCCTTCAAAATCTTACGTTTTACTGCAAAATTCGTCTCTGTTGTAATTTGAATGCTTGGAAACACCGCGGTGCATCTTAAGTATTTGCTCCTCGCTGTTAATGGGCCTATCTCCCAGAAACTCGGGGCTCCTTCAGTGTCTAAAATGTAATAAAACATGATGTATATATTTACTTTAGTTTTTTTACATAAGTTCATACTTCAGGAAACTAAGACAAATATATATGGTATGTTGAAAAGAAATATATATATAACATGAAAAATAATAGCCAGTATTCAGGTATTTTTGAATTTTTCATTGAGGAAGCCAGAAGTCTTTCCACGAAAATCTTTCGTGACGAGATAAAATGTTTAAAAGAAAGTCTATGCAACCAATGAGCTTGCTTTAAACCATAAATCTTGATTTGTGCTGAAAATATATTGTCATGAGAACCGTTGTTCAACCCATAATGGGAGAAGTGAAAAATATGTTGTGATCACACTTGTTTTGTCAGTACTAAATTAAGCCCAATCGATTCATCTCTAGTTAGAAGCAAATAAGATTACTAGTACGAAATTAAATGATAACATGAAATTCATCCTATACATACAATGAGTGCTCTTCTCGATCTCTCCTTTGTAAGTCAGTATGCTGCATGTAATATTATACAATGAGGTCGTTACCACATCACACGAGAATGACAAATGTGCAGATTCGATATAAGAATCCATAATATCTCCGAAACAGTTAGCGAACGTTGGTGTTTCTGCTAAAAACCAAGTAGAACAAGTGTTTTCTGAAGAACTTTGTCTTGTTCAGTTCTTTAATCTAATCTTTATGTTTTAACATAATTAGTTCATAAAATTAATGAAATACTTATGAAATATTTGTTTGTATATATTTCAATCCCGCTAATTCAGAGTTAATGAATGCCCAAGGAATGTTAGACGAGGGTGCATATAAAGTCGATACGACTAATTCAATGTCCAATTTACACAAGGTACAATTTAACAGTATTCAACTGTAGCTAATTAGATTTATAACAATGTTGTCACTAATAAATATCTTGTATAAAAATTGGTAATAATAAAAATAAAACAAGGACATTGTTAAATATGTCAAGCATAAGGAGTGTGCACATTCTTACCTTTTGTAGAAGCGATGGAAAAGTACAACGCCATTGCAATAATCACTTGCGTTTTCATTATCTCTTATTTTTGTTGGAAACACAAATGTCAAAGAAAGGTGAAAGAAGAACTGTGGTTGTGCCAGAGCCATTGACAAACATTAGTAATTAATATGAGGGTGGCTAACAAACATTTTAAGAAAAATCCAGCCTATTCAGTTAAATAACACCTAATTTCCAGTCCATCAAAAGGATTACATATAAAAATCCAGCCCCTTGTTTTTGTAAAAGAAAACCAAAAAACTCTGTAAAATCCACTGATTTCACCACAGTTTCTTTAAATAAATAACACAATAAGGTACGTTATAACACAAAAAATCTAGCTTCATAAAACACTTTATAACACAACTGTTTAAGGTACCAAGATACATGTATAGATACTCTTTTAGTTAGGGGGTGAGGGAGGACACTACATGGACATAGGATACGTGATTCCGCAGCTGCTTTTATCAAAGGTAGTCTTAAATCTCCCATGCAAAATATGGAGTGAACAGTATCAATCACATCTATCACAACCTTTTTGTAAAATTTCAGAACTGGTCTATGTCCCTTGTCGCAACAAACAGTTGCTGGGAAAGGTTGTCATGTCTTGTGTGTCCAAAAAAGGTTGAATCTAACTTTAGCAGTATTTCTATTTACATCCCAACATCTGACAATGACATCTATTTCACAAGTTTGAATGATTTGATTGACTTTCATCAAATGAAACAACAATAACTGGAAATTTATCAACTTGAGACTTCAAGAGCGATTTAAAGTAAGGCGCAACTCAATAAGTTGAAATTGCCACACTTTGTCATTTGTCACACTTTTGAGCATCCAGATTACTTCAGCATGTTATTTTTCGACATAAATCCATCAATCCTTTTCTGGTTATCACTAGTAACAGCTTCTTTTTGTTTAGGAGGTTTGAAAAAGTTGTTTCTTTTCCCCAAAGCAGTTTGATAACGCTGGTTAATAAAAACAATCATATTTTTTACAAAGATATGTTAACACTAATCGGAAATTTTTAACATCAAACCATTAATAAAACAAATAACAATAATCTTAAAAATGACATACATTTCTACCATCTTTTCATTGTGATTTGGTGATTGTCATCAACATTTGGTTCCTGTAGGATAACTTACTTGTGCTGGTGGTAATGACTTTGAGATAAGAGTACATAGATATTAATAATTCTATTTGATATAATTCTGTTAGAATTTTTCTTCTTTTAGTGCAGGTTGTGTAGCGGTTCATCTTTTTGGCATTTTGTTTCTTGAATGATTGAGAAAATATAAGCACAGAATGTAGATTATATATATCTAATCTGGATGTTGTCGTTTCTATTTGGTTTGCCAGCTATAAAATGTTCACCACAAATATACACATTGTTTCCCTTTTGGGTTCTAAGCTGTTCCATCTGCATCTTCTCCATCTTCTTTTGCATGCATTAACCCATCTTACTTTGTCATTGACATTAGTTAAGATTGTTGGTCAGAATTAGGAAAACTAGAAAACCCAGGTTATTCTCTTTTTGGTTGTGATTTGTACATCAATAATCTACACAACTCAAAGGCAGATTACAAAGTTATTCAAATAACTATCAACAATAATTTAAACACCAAAACTCTTTTCTTTTCTCTTCGTCAGCAAAAACTGCAACTGATTTCCCATTAAAACGGGTTTGTTTTCACTGAAAGATTGTTACCACGGCAACATAATTTGCGCGCTTTTTCGCGCTGGATCGGAGAATGGAGTACTTTTCTGTTTGTTCAGTTTGTTTACAGCCATTATAATTTCCATGGTTTTACTGATATTCTACTTTTTATAAGTTTTATTTGGGTAAGAGCAACCACAAAAACCTGCCATGTCAAAAATTGAACTACTGTAAATTCTCTAATTTAGTGCGGCTTCTAATTAGTCTAATTATATTAAAAAACGAAATTCACAGATTTTCGACCTTTAAGCATTTATGTTTTTCTCTATTCTACTAAATAATTTTTTACTAAATTACAATGTAAAGGGGTCATCATCTTCTGCTTCATCGTCCAGATGTTTACATGCGTTCTCCATGCAACTCTTGTAAAAGGAACCATTACGAACCTTTGCTTATCAGTTGTTGTGATTCCACAGACATCGAAGGACCCCTTCACCATCTCAGTGTCAAGAGATATGACATTAAACCTTTCTCTACCCAATCAACCATGTCTTGGCGACTGGGTGGAGGGATTTTGTTTGACAAAATGATTTTTTTGATTTTTTTCTTCTAATTTAGTGCGGCATGGATCTAATTTACCTCTAATTATTAATGCGGGTTTAGAATGCAAAAATAATGGTAATTTAATGGCTCTAATTATTAGTGCGGCATGGCCAAAATAATTTTTTTTTGACCGTTCTCATCATCATCTACATTTTTCACGTCTATTTTCCATGCTAGCATGGGTTAGACAAGGTTTCAACAGATGATATTCCCCACAATTTTGTAGGTTTAATCATTTGATGATTCATTGGAGCAGATGTTTTTTACAGCTGGATGCCCTTCCTAACGCCAACCTCAGGAAGAGGAAAAAACAGTGGTGAGTTAACCCACGCAAGATACCAACTTTGCATTTTAAACTCCGTGGTAGCAGTGCATAAAGGGCATGGGTGCTTATATCCATAAGGTCAAAAATGTTACATGATCCGCATACCCGCTGACATGGTCCGCAGTCTGCTCGGTGGCACCACACTCGCATCCTGGTGAAGGAGCCAGACTCCATTTGTGTTTTTCTGAACAAAAGCGCCCGACACCAGTACGTAGACGGTTTAGTCTGACCCATGCAGGTCTAGTCAGGGGCATCCCTGATGGATGGGAGTCGGCATCGGCGTCGGCGTTCTAAATTAGAGAATTTACGGTAAAACCACGGCAACTAATTTATTGCATCACCCGTGCCGAATTATACTCTGAATCGCAGAAAATATAAGTAAAGTGGTCGAATTAACTCTAATGTTGGTAACGGGCGTAAACGAGGGTGTCTATCCCCTTTTCGTTAGCGCAAGACGTTGGGTGTAATTGTTGAGGTGGGCGACACTCCTACCACCAACTCCCGTACTTTACCGCATCAAAATGCTACTCATTCGCTGAGTCGGCGAGGCCGGGAGGATTTGAACTCGCAACCTCAGAAATCTGAAATTGCAACCGCTCTACCAACTAAGCTATCCCGACTACAAATTTGTTTCATAAACTGTTTTCGAATATTTAAAGAAATATATGCCATATGGCAACCCTCACAGCATAGAAATAAAAACATTTGAATGTATTCTAAACTGACAGTTACACTACCCATGAAGATTGAAAAAAGAATAAAGATAGGAAAAAATACGAGATTATGAAAATATCATGGGATAGAAAAAAACGTTTCCCAGCATAAAACGAGTAAAAAGGTGCTTTTCCCGCCCCTTTCCACAGTTTTCCAGCCCTGTTAGGCACCATGTATTATACTTGAACATCAGTTTTCATACATTCCCCCATCAGGCCAGTGAGGTCTCTAATTGATTTTGGTAAGCAGTTAAAAATGTTCGTGTACGTTCATGGAAGGTGATTGTAGAATCTCTTATCGTTTGTATATTTCTTGAAGCGGTAGATAATAGGGAGGTTTGATAACAGTTCCTGCCAAGTTGTGATGATGAGTTGGCAATCATCTCTGTCGGACCGGAATCTACAATATTTGGAAATAGATTTCCCAAAACCTACCTAAAATTCGAAGAATGAGATGGAAATCAGTTTTTCTTTATTTTCTATTGATTCAGTTTTGTATGAAACGTTTTTTCTCAGTAGGTTTTTTTCGTAAAATACTCCGCAGTTTATTAATACCATGTTTGAACTTTGGGGCGATGTTCCTTTTCTAAAATAAATAAAAAACCTTTTGTTCTGTATCTTCGTGACGCGTGTGTTTTTAACGTATCGCGTGAATTATTTACGTACGTTGAAGGTTGTCCGCGACGCGTCATTATAAATTTTGTTTTACAGAATATCGCACTTTGCCAATTTCGTTAGCAAAAAACTTTCCGGAAATACGACCTGAATTTCACAGTGTTGTTCAACAATTGGACTTTCCAAAATGTCTCCTGTTCATACAAGCACGAGAAGTTTACTCTAGAAATCTGGTATTGGTTGGAGTACCCGATTCCCGTTCCTGGTAAGACAGATATCGGTGTTCTAACTACTGTGGCTTCCTGTATTTTGATTTTCCACAATTCGAACACTATTGATGGAAAGAAAGAACCTTTGAACTAAGAAACTATTCATTGTTACCCTCTTTTGACAACCCACAGTTTAAACAAAATTTAGTGAAAATTGTTCTTTTTCTTTCTTTTCTTTTTCCAAATCCATCAGAGAAAACTGCAGACAAACCGACAGAAAAACTACCAGACAAACCCTCAGACATACCGACGGCCATACCGATATACAGACAATGAGACATACCGATAGACAGACGATGAGACAAACCAACAGACAAACAAAGTTATATTATTATATTGATGGATAATTTCTAAAACTTGTATAAGAGCATAGCCACATTTTCCTATGATTCCCAGGTGATAAGCAAGTAGCGGTGATAATGAACAAGACCTATTCTGTATACTCCTAATTTTCACTTTTCCAGACGATCCCATATTCCTCGTGTATCAAATCTGATTTTTATAATATTTTGTCCTTTTCTGCGAGAATATTTAGTGCTTAAAGATGTTGAAAAACTAATGTATGTACAGTTCGTTACAGGTAATAACCAAGAATGTTTCTGTGTAGAAAGGCGAAGTGTACATTATGCTGATATTGATCGCCTGTTTCGTGGGGATGTTAATGACACTGTTCCTTACTAGGCCGCTTACGGGTTCAGCCTATAGCTTTTACCTGCTCTTCTGGAGCTATTGGAAAAGGTTAAAAGTAGAAAAGGTTACAAAAAAAGCTGTTAGAACACTCACGGAGGAGGAAATAGGAAGGAGGTCATTGCACATGAAGATGGCATCAATGAGATGAAAGATGGTGAATGAGAATGATAACTTTGAGTGGGAAGAGAAGATAGTGACAGGCTATATTCAGATGATATTGGCAACTGGTTTTTAAAATGTTCTTTTATCTATACTATATGTAGAATTATTTGCATCATGTTAATCCATCGACGGACATATATATCTTCCGCCACTTTTAACTTTTAAATTGTGTACAATTGCCGAAAAATCAACAAGTTCCCAATATTTTTTACCAATTATTATTTGTTATGTAAGTAAAGTATCTTAAAAACGTTTCAAAGATGACACTATGATCTCCCCTAACTACAATTATTTTACATCTGTGTTGGTTAAATAAGTAAACAAACGATTAAATAGTTCATTAACGGGATTGTAACAAGTAACCCAAAATGACAATGGCGAAAATCAATCCATAATGGCCAAAACATGTTTGTGCGTTGTTTTCATCATCATCATCATTATCATCATCTGAATATAAAACAAAGAAATTTAGAATATTACCCAAAATAATAGTTGGTTTATTTAGATATGTGCACGTATATATTGTTTGTTAAACACGTGCCCTTGGTTTAAAAACATGTAATCTTTAAATCTTTACTTAATGGATTTAATGCAAGACGCGGGAAGCATACCTAAAGTGAAGGTTTTTACAATTTGTGTGACATCTCCTTTCCCTTCGTCGTTCTCCGCAAATAACCGCATAGTGTAAGTTTCGCCAACAACCAGGTTCGTAAAGGTGAACTTAAACCTGCCATCTGCAGGTTTAATTCCGGTCAGATTCACTTGTTGGAAATTTGACATTGTCTCGTTCTTCAGTAATGTCCCGTTGATGTATTGCAAGTAATAAACTGTATTTTCACCGCCAGATTCATCTGCTGAAAGTTGTTTCCATGTTACTGTCAAAGAATCTTTAGTTACTTCACCAATCAGGAAACTGCTTGGTGCAAAAGGCTTGTCTGTAAATAAACAGCGAAAAGTAGCAAGTGGAAGAGTAAAACTGACCTATATATTTCTCTCGATATGTTCTAGTATTTGAGCATCATATTCACATCATCAGATGTAATTTTTTTTGTAGTTTGAGCAAAAAAATCAACTATCTTGTACCCCAGTAAATGACGCAGTTAGATTTTAAACTTTGCTCATTTCAGCCTCAGTGACTCAGCAAACAATCAATTTTAAACCATAGTCCTTAGAACAAATAATTTCTTTTCCAAAGTAAATGCCAAAGTTTTATTTAAATAAGAGAGCAGAGTTACATAATTAAGTCTTAATTATGCAGAGTTACATAATTATGCTTTAATAATGCAGAATTACTTAATTATGCTTTGATTAAATATATTTCTAATATCTTTTGACAGTTGACTGCAGACTTTCAAAATATACACATCTCTTCAAAAAACTTCAAATTAAAAAATGATTGTTTTCAGAACATAACAAAGGTTTTTTCATAAAGATTTGACTCCATATATAGAGACACATATTCTGGGAAAAACAAGAAACTCCTTCAAAATCTTACGTTTTACTGTAAAATTCGTCTCTGTTGTTATAGGTTGTTGAACGCCTGGAAACACCGCGGTACACTTTATGTATTTGCTCCTTGCTGTTAATGGGCCTATCTCCCAGAAACTTGGGGCTCCTCCAGTGGCTAAAATGTAATAAAACATGATGTATTAATTTTAGTTTTTTACATAAGTTCATACTTCAGGAAACTAAGACAAATATATATGTCATGTTACAAAGAAATATAGTTTGAAAAATAATAGCAAATATTCAGGTAATTTTGTATTTTTCATTGAGGAAGTGAGAAGTTGTTCCACGAAAATCTTTCGTGACAAGATAAAATGTTTAAAAGAAAGTCTATGCGTCCAATGAGCTTGCTTTAAACTATAAATCTTGATTTGTGCTGAAAATATAGTGTCGTGAGAGCCGTTGTTCAACCCATGATGGGAGGAGTGAAAAATATGTTGATCACTATTGTTTTGTCGGTAATAAACTAAACCCAGTCGATTCATTTTCAGTTAAAAGCAAATAATGTACGAAAATAAATGATAACATAAAATCCTATACTTACAATTAGAGCTCTTCTCGATCTCTCCTTTGTAAGTCAGTATGCTGCATGTGATATTATACAATGAGGTTGTTACCACATCACACGAGAATGACAAATGTGCAGATTCGATATAAGAATCTCTAACCTTTTTGAAACAGTTCTTGAACGTCGGTGTTTCTGCTAAAAACCAAGTAGAACAAGTGTTTTCTGAAGAACTTTGTCTTGTTCAGTTCTTTAATTGAATCTTTTTGTTTTAAAATAATTAGTTCATAAAATTAATAAAATACTGCATACATTTCAATCAAGTTAATTCAGAGTTAACGAATGTCCAAGGTAACCGGAGTTAAAGTAAAGGGAGTAAAGTGTTGTACGAGGGGCATATAAAATCGGTGCAACTAATTCAATGTCCAATTTACACAAGGTACAATTTAACGGTATTCAACTGTAGCTAATTAGATTTATAACAATGTTGTCACTAATAAATATCTTGTATAAAAATTCGTAATAATAATAATAAAACAAGGACATTGTTAAATATGTCAAGCATAAGGAGTGTGCACATTCTTACCTTTTGTAGAAGCGATGGAAAAGTACAACACCATTGCTATTACCGCTTGCGTTTTCATTATCTCTTATTTTTGCTGGAAACACAAATGTCAAAGTAAGGTGAAAGAAGAACCGAACCATTGACTGACAATAATAATTGATATGATTGATATGAGTTGATATGTTTAAACATCAGTTCCCATATATTCCCCGATCACTTTTACACTTTTATATATGTGGCGTTATAATGGCTTATCGCAACACGTTTCCTACATGCATTAACCCATCTTTGTCTTAGTTCAGATTGTTTCTCAGCATTAAGACAACTAGAAGCCCCGCGTTTATTCTCTTTTTGGTTGCGATTTGCTACACAACTCAAAGGTTTATTACAAAGTTATTAAAATATCAACAATAATTTAAACTCCAATTAACTCTTGTCTTCTCTCTTCGTCAGCCAAAACTGCAACTGACTTCTCATTAAAACGGGTTTGTTTTCACTGAAAGATTGTTACCACGGCAACATAATTCGCGCACTTTTTCGCGCTGGATCGGAGAATGGAGTACGTTTCAGTTTGTTTAGTTTGTTGACAGCCATTATAATTTCCATGGTTTTACTGATATTCCACTTTTTATAAATTTTATTTGGATAAGAGCAACCACAAAAACCTGCCATGTCAAAAATTGAACTAAAACCACGGCAACTAATTTTTTGCATCATCCGTGCCGAATTATACTCTGACTCGCAGAAAATATAAATACACCAAATTTGTTTCATAAACTGTTTTCGAATATTTAAAGAAATATATGCCATATGGCAACCCTCATAGCATAGAAATAAAAACATTTGAATGTATTCTAAACTGACAGTTACACTACCCATGAAGATTGAAAAAAGAATAAAGATAGGAAAAAATACGAGATTATACCAATATCATGGGATAGAAAAAAACGTTTCCCAGCATAAAACGAGTAAAAAGGTGCTATTTCCCAGTTTTTCCAGCCCTGTTAGGTACTGCGGAATATACTTGAACATCAGTTTCCATACATTCTCCCATTAGCTTTTATCTGTTCCTTTATAATTGTTTATCGCTACACGTTTCCTACTTTTTACGTAACGTTGCAGAAGGCGGTAGCAAATTGTGATAACAATCTGCGAATCGGATTTGGACCTGATAACGAATATGTTACATGAACGTTTTATGTTAAAGTGGTGGTAAATCCAGGTTGATACGAATCGGATTTTTCGCACAATAATTCGTTGTAAACGTTGAAGCTTAAAATTTTAAAACGAAAAATAATCCGTTAGATTGAAATATTTTCAACCTTAGGTTAAGCTTCTTTTGTTAGTTAATCTTGAGTTGTCAATCATTTTATGAACCTCTTTTGTTATTTATGTTTGAGTTGTCAACCATGATTAATGGTTACGTCATTATTACGAATTAATTGTTGGTTACATATTGGTTACATTATGTTTTTTAAAAAGTTATAACAACATTATTATTCAAAACCGTAGATTTTGTCACTGTTTTCAACAAATTGTGCAAACTTCAACATCAAAGTAAACAGGGAAAATATTATGCCATAGATTCTCGCGTATTATAGAGATATGTATGAACCGGATATTGTTTTTAAACATGTCTTTGGAGAGTTTGAAATCGAAACATGAATTCAGAAAGTGTCCGTCGCGTGGGAGCAATTGTTTAATTAATCACTCCATTGTTACGCAAAAACGATGAGCTGACAGAAATTAAATCCGTTTGTTCGGGAGAAAGAGTGAGTAGAATGAGATATAGTATAATCGAGACAACTTGAAAGTCTAAGGGGCCGACTAAAATGGTGCGAGATAAGGAATGTCCAAATAATTGAGACAAATCGAAAGTCCAAGGGGCCGACTAAAACGGTGCGAAATAAGGAATGTCCAAATAATTGAGACAAATCGAAAGTCCAAAGGGGTATTTATGAGAAACTATTAGGGAAAGAGAATGGTAAAACATTTAAAATATGAGTCTGTTAACGGAGTTCGAGATATCGGGATTGGACTGCAGATGGGTTTAAAAGGAGGTGACCGAGAATGATATCTGGCGTCGTCGTCAAATAACACGTTTTTTACTTCCGATTTTCGAATATAATTGTTTGTTTGTTTTTTAACGAGCTTTCCAGAACGCTCATTAAGCATTATCATAAAAACCTCGATCCGGAATTTTAGTGTATTTAATTGCTCCCATTTGTGTTACAGTTATTTTTTATAAAATACGGCGTTATTTTTTTATAACCGCTCACGAAACAACTTTGTGATAGCATGGTCTCGAACCCAGAACCTTTCGGTTAAGAGCCGAACGCCATTACCATTGCGCTATCGCCAAATTTTACATTTTCTTTACCAAACCTTTCATAACAAACATATCGTTTTTATGTGATAAACTGCCAGACATATCCACATGTGAATGGCAAAAAGTTTGAATGTGCACTCGACCGTTTTCATTTTCAAGGCTCTAAAATGAACCGAAAAGAAAGAAAAAACGTCCTACATAATATACAACCGAACCCCAACTAGTGATAGTTGTTTATGCCATTTCACGTCAATATTCAAGCCAATTTAAAAACGAAAGTTCGCCATTTTTAAAAAGTATTTAAAAGATTTTCTAAACAAATTTCTAGTGAACATTATAAAGTATTCAAAAGTGCCATTTGCTAAAACAAAAACGAACGCCATTTATAATCCAAAGTAGAAAAACTGTTGCTGTCAGTAAAATCGACACCTCTCATATAATCTTCCTGTCAGAATAAAATCTCTCAGTCATTACTAATGAACATTTAATAGCCGAACAATGGAAGGGAAGCACAACATGCTTTCGTGTACAGAAACCGTTTATAAGGAATTAGCTTTCATTATTTGATTTTTTCTTGTCGCGTCACTGATAAGTTCTAATAAGGATGTAACAAGCACAGCGCATGCGTGATATACCTCCGAAACTAGATATATTTGGCACGGACAAGCAAAATGACTCAACCTAGTGTGACAATTTAAAAGACGTTTAAATTAAAGGAGAAGGCGCCAGTTTTATTTCCAACTTCATGGAAACTGCCAGAGAGGAAAATATACATGAAATGTAGACAAACCATCCATGCTAAACATGCGTGATATGTTTGTCGAATACTATGCCCCATAGATCATCTTAAGAGTCCTTGAAATGCCATGATTCAAAAGTACAGTAGTAACTCGTGCATTCAGAAACGTGATAAGATTTAAAATTATGCAATCGAATATTCTCCATTTGGCGTGATGACATTCAAGCACTAGGGGGTAGAATTGAAGAGTGAAATAAGATAATGAAGCATACATTGGAGTTCTGTTCAGTTCTGTTTTTATAAGTTTGGATGAAGATCGTCCAACGTTTTAGGGGGTAGAATTGAAGAGTGAAATAAGATAATAAAGCATACATTGGAGTTCAGTTCAGTTCTGTTTTTATGGATGAAGATCGTCCAACGTTTTAGGGGGTAGAATTGAAGAGTGAAATAAGATAATGAAGCATACATTGGAGTTCAGTTCAGTTCTGTTTTTATGGATGAAGATCGTCCAACGTTTTAGGGGGTAGAATTGAAGAGTGAAATAAGATAATGAAGCATACATTGGAGTTCTGTTCAGTTCTGTTTTTATGGATGAAGATCGTCCAACGTTTAGTTTATTTATAACTATTTATACTGAATGGTTTTATCTAAAACGAAAACAAGGAAATAACATAACAATAAAGTATAATCATCTAGTGTCTTATAATTTCACTATCCTCCAAAGTTGAAACCCTTGAATGCAGAGAAAACAGCTTCTACACAATTTATTTATTTTAGAGCCTTATTAATTATCATTATTAATTACATTCATTTAGTATTTTAAAATAAAATATAAAAAGCTGTTAAAAATATAAAAATATAACAAACACAGGCTCAGAGCAGAACTGATTTTTGTCAAATAGTGGTGTCTGTACGTTTTCCATGTATACATCCACACTTCTGATATTGCCAGCAGGATAGTAATTTGCACCCACGAAGGTACCATGAGAACTGGTAGCTCTACCAATACCAATCAAATGCGAGTTCTTCCAAGCCAGCTGAATAAAATTGAAAACATCAAGGTAAAGAATCAAGACACTCTTCCTACAGATGTTTGAAGGCAAATCTTTTCTTAAACAGCGTATATTTGGGAGAAAACACCATTGAGCAGTTGGAAAACACGAGGGAAATAATATCAAAGACACCATAAAAACATAAAAACATCGACAAACTTGCAGAATCGCACCCTCTTGGGAGAATGAATAAATGCTCATTCCCTATTGTGTCACATAACACAAAAACACAGAAAATTTATTTTGTAAGTATGACTATCTCCAGATAAACAAGTGCTTGAAATTTTCCTTATCGATCCCTGGACATTTTTTTTGTTTTGCTCCACATGCATGTTGACGTGCAACAATTAACGAGTAAATTATTTATTTTATTAACATTTTTGTATGATTGCCCCGGTAAACACTGTTGTTTAAAACATTCATTGACTGCAAAAATTCATTTATGCTACGCAAGCAAAAAGAGAATTTCACTATCCATTTTGATAATTCCTAACTTCATAGTTTAATTCATAGTTTTTAAGATGGCAGAAAGGCGAACGGTCATGCGAACGGTCATGCTCGTGTTTTTGATTTCTGCAGTTTTCGTAATATCAATTTTTACTGTTAAGAAGACTTGTTTTCGTCAACCGGATGGTGTGAGCATAACTTTACTGAAATAAGATTTGTTCGCTGAGGAGACGTTTAATTTCTCATCCTTATTTTGTTCCTGCTATAAAAGAAATTTTGCACTAAAATGTAAAAAGAAAACAGTGCTTCTCTTGCTACTTCTTCTGTGTGGAGATATTGAGTCCCAGCCTGGCCCAGAACAGTTTTCCAGACATGAATTTCAAGAACGTTTTATGTCAAAAAAGGTATGAAGATTGTACATCAAAACATAAGAGGCATTCTGTCGAACTTTGACATGCTACAAGAGTTTGTACACTAGCAAGAATCTTTGGATATTATTACTCTTTCGGAGACTCACTTACAAGCCGACCAGAAAAATTGTTATATTTTGGATGGGTACAATTTTTTATTCAGAAATCGTGAATCCAGAAAAGGAGGCGGTGTTGCAATTTATATTAAAAACAACATCACATATAAACGCAGACAAGACCTCGAAAACTCTCTCACAGAGTGTATATGGATTGAAGTTACGCAAAAACATTCAAAATCGTTTCTCGTTAGATGCTTTTACAGTCCCCCAGAGACTTCGACATATCATTTAGATAATTATAATGTATTGCTACAAAATCACCTAAACTGTGTAGTTCAGCAGAACAAAGAAGTTATTATGCTAGGTGATTTTAATGTTAATTATCATAAAAACAATAACATCATTTTCAAAGACATATTCTGCCAAATGGGATTCAAACAGATAATAGAACAATCAACACGAACAACCGATCATTCATCGACACTTATTGACTTAATCTTCACGAATCAACCATTAAAAATATCATCGAAATGTGTTGTAGCATCGTCATTAAGTGATCATGACATGGTTGGCTGTATACGTAAATTAAATTCACGAAAGAATGCACCAAAAACAATCAAATGCCGTCAATACGCTCGTTACAATAAAAATGATTTAAGGAATGACGTAACAAACATCGACTGGAGCCTGTTGTATGTAATAACAGATGCATCAGAAGCAGTAAATTATTTTACTCGTCTGCTAAAAACTGTTTTTGATTCACATGCGCCTATTATCGAAAAACGAGTCAAGGGGAATATATGCCCTTGGTTGACACCTGAAGTACGATCATTGATGAACAATCGAGACAAAGTGTTACGAAAAGCCAGGAAACACAATGTAACAGCTGATTGGGAGACATACAAACGATTGCGAAATCAGTGCACAAGTAAAATCCAACAAGCTAAAGGTAGCTATCATTGTGAACTGCTAAAAAACAACACTGAAAACCCCAGAAAATTTTGGTCCACAATCAAAAGGTTGTTCCCAACAAAGTCTACAAGCTCTTCAAACTCAAATCCAACGACTGATGAGCGCAAAGCAATGGTGAAGTCACTCTCCGAGTATTTTAGAGATGCAATAGCGTCCCTGAAAAAAGCTTCGATACCGCTTAAAAACTTTACCTGGAGATACAACCATCGACCAATCCGGACAGTACACAATTTTAAGATGGAATATATCTCACGAGTGTTTGTTCATAATGAACTCAAGAAATTACAACGAAAAAAGGCAACTGAATTAGACGAACTTCCGCCGGGGCTCCTGAAAGATTGTGCGCATCAAATACAACATTAGGCATTATATAGTTGAATCTCATAACGTTAATGCACTGAATCACCTGAGTAAAATGCCCAATCGTTTTGTTTTCAGGGTTATGAGACGGATGTTCAAAGTTGTAATCGCATATTTCATTGTACCAAGCATCTGTGGCAACTGCCCCAAAGGCAAGGTCTCCACTACTCCGGTAAAGGTTTTCCCCATAACTAGAGATGAATATATATATATTTGATGTAACTAATGCAATATCTAATGCGAATGTTTTAAGAACTATAATATTAATATGCGACTAGAAATCACCATTCTACAACTTCTTATGAAATCAAATTCACCCGGGTCTGTAGCTATGTTGGAATATCCCTTTCGCTGCTAGTTCTTCGGCGTAGTTTTGAGCAATAATATTTATTTTTCCGTCCAAAGTTAACTTTTCCGTGCTATGTTTTGCACGTAGTTCGTTGTGTCGATTCAGCATGTTTATGCGAAACTGACGCAGACTTTCGGGAGCTCTGTAGACACCTTTACACTGGTAAAGTTTCATTTTCCGACATCATTCTGTAATTAGCAGGCATGACTTTGTTCTTTGCATTTTATGAAAAATTCATCACATGTTGTTGCAACTTGTGCTGCTTCATTTGTTTGTTTGTAATAAGGTTCTATGACATAACGAGGTTTCAAAAAAAACAAATAGAACAGAGTATATTACTCCTGCTCTCTTTATTCTCTTAAATTCAAACAATCACTTCTTTTTTTATGCCATAACCTACTTTTTTTCATTTACCCAACCCTACGCCAGCAATGAAACTCCTTTCTTCATTTACCCAACCCTACGCCAGCAATGAAACTCCTTTCTTTCATTTACCCAACCCTACGCCAGCAATGAAACTCCTTTCTTTCATTTACCCAACCCTACGCCAGCAATGAAACTCCTTTCCTTCATTTACCCAACCCTACGCCAGCAATGAAACTCCTTTCTTTCATTTACCCAACCCTACGCCAGCAATGAAACTCCTTTCCTTCATTTACCCAACCCTACGCCAGCAATGAAACTCCTTTCTTTCATTTACCCAACCCTACGCCAGCAATGAAACTCCTTTCTTCATTTACCCAACCCTACGCCAGCAATGAAACTCCTTTCTTCATTTACCCAACCCTACGCCAGCAATGAAACTCCTTTCCTTCATTTACCCAACCCTACGCCAGCAATGAAACTCCTTTCTTCATTTACCCAACCCTACGCCAGCAATGAAACTCCTTTCCTTCATTTACCCAACCCTACGCCAGCAATGAAACTCCTTTCTTCATTTACCCAACCCTACGCCAGCAATGAAACTCCTTTCTTCATTTACCCAACCCTACGCCAGCAATGAAACTCCTTTCTTCATTTACCCAACCCGACGCCAGCAATGAAACTCCTTTCTTCATTTACCCAACCCTACGCCAGCAATGAAACTCCTTTCCTTCATTTACCCAACCCTACGCCAGCAATGAAACTCCTTTCTTCATTTACCCAACTTCACGTCAGCAATGAAACTCCTTTCCTTCATTTACCCAACCCTACGCCAGCAATGAAACTCCTTTCTTTCATTTACCTAACCCTACGCCAGCAATGAAACTCCTTTCTTCATTTACCCAACCCTACGCCAGCAATGAAACTCCTTTCTTCATTTACCCAACCCTACGCCAGCAATGAAACTCCTTTCTTCATTTACCCAACCCTACGCCAGCAATGAAACTCCTTTCTTCATTTACCCAACCCTACGCCAGCAATGAAACTCCTTTCTTCATTTACCCAACCCTACGCCAGCAATGAAACTCCTTTCTTCATTTACCCAACCCTACGCCAGCAATGAAACTCCTTTCCTTCATTTACCCAACCCTACGCCAGCAATGAAACTCCTTTCTTTCATTTACCCAACCCTACGCCAGCAATGAAACTCCTTTCTTCATTTACCCAACCCTACGCCAGCAATGAAACTCCTTTCTTCATTTACCCAACCCTACGCCAGCAATGAAACTCCTTTCCTTCATTTACCCAACCCTACGCCAGCAATGAAACTCCTTTCTTCATTTACCCAACCCTACGCCAGCAATGAAACTCCTTTCTTCATTTACCCAACCCTACGCCAGCAATGAAACTCCTTTCTTCATTTACCCAACCCTACGCCAGCAATGAAACTCCTTTCCTTCATTTACCCAACCCTACGCCAGCAATGAAACTCCTTTCTTCATTTACCCAACCCTACGCCAGCAATGAAACTCCTTTCTTCATTTACCCAACCCTACGCCAGCAATGAAACTCCTTTCTTCATTTACCCAACCCTACGCCAGCAATGAAACTCCTTTCCTTCATTTACCCAACCCTACGCCAGCAATGAAACTCCTTTCTTCATTTACCCAACCCTACGCCAGCAATGAAACTCCTTTCTTCATTTACCCAACCCTACGCCAGCAATGAAACTCCTTTCTTCATTTACCCAACCCTACGCCAGCAATGAAACTCCTTTCTTCATTTACCCAACCCTACGCCAGCAATGAAACTCCTTTCCTTCATTTACCCAACCCTACGCCAGCAATGAAACTCCTTTCTTCATTTACCCAACTTCACGTCAGCAATGAAACTCCTTTCCTTCATTTACCCAACCCTACGCCAGCAATGAAACTCCTTTCTTTCATTTACCCAACCCTACGCCAGCAATGAAACTCCTTTCTTCATTTACCCAACCCTACGCCAGCAATGAAACTCCTTTCCTTCATTTACCCAACCCTACGCCAGCAATGAAACTCCTTTCTTCATTTACCCAACCCTACGCCAGCAATGAAACTCCTTTCTTCATTTACCCAACCCTACGCCAGCAATGAAACTCCTTTCTTCATTTACCCAACCCTACGCCAGCAATGAAACTCCTTCCCTTCATTTACCCAACCCTACGCCAGCAATGAAACTCCTTTCTTCATTTACCCAACCCTACGCCAGCAATGAAACTCCTTTCTTTCATTTACCCAACCCTACGCCAGCAATGAAACTCCTTTCTTTCATTTACCCAACTTCACGTCAGCAATGAAACTCCTTTCTTTCATTTACCCAACCCTACGCCAGCAATGAAACTCTGAGTTTGAGCTATTTCATTTAAGATATTTTATCTTTTTTCTTTTCCAGTGTGACCACAACGTTTTCTCAAAAATAATCTTGGAAATGGTTGTCCGGAGCAGGAGAGATTGCACCAAAAAGAACAAAGGCAAACGACATTGTGAGAGGACAAAGAGGACAAACATAAATAAAGAATTATCTCAAATACATAATTTATTACTATGTATGGATGTAGACATCGAGGAACCGACAATATCTTGTCGTCTGCTGAAAAGGAATATTTCACGTTTTTCACATAAACCACTTCTTATGAACAGTTCGTCAGGGTTTTCCATTCGCCAAGCTAATACCTCCATAAAAGTAGCTAATACTTCCATATAAGGAAATCTCGTGGCGAGTTGCAATCGGTTTATGAATTTGTGAATTTGTGCAAAAAGACAAAAAACCTTATTGGAATAATTAACTGAGGAAATTACGCCAGTGACAGTTGTAGAAGGTAAATTTCTAAAACTGAAAATCCCATGATAGCCATTAAACATCAACACTAAAACTTTGAAACAAGGGGAAAGTCCTCTTAGATCTTTAGCATGTCGGCTCGCGGTAAACTGTAAAAAGTCCTTCTTCTCGATGTTGCCAATAGGTGGTTCCGGCGAACTAGTCCGCGTATTAATCTTGGAACGATTATTTATAGTCTTGGCGCGCGATTAAAAGCGCTAAATATTCAGTAATAATTCGAGAGCGCTATCGGTCGCCCGCCCGCCCGCGTTCAACACGCGTTCAACGACAAACTCATTTTGATATTTTTAATAGGCGTCTGAGAGCGTCGACAAACAATGACGTCATTTTACCAATTCCACCAATTCCACCAATCTTACTTACTTACTTGCTGCACGGATTAACGTCTCCTTTTCCCAGCAGATGGGGTTAGACAATTCATTGCTTTGAAGCCATGTTTCTCCAAGATAAACATGACGGATTTTCTATTTTCATTTCGTATATTTTACTACTCAGCAATTTACAAAATAAAATACATACTATTATTATTTTTTTTTGGCAAAATATATTCCATATACAATTAAGCATTTTACAGACCGGAATGAAAAGACGCAAGAAAAGCTATCCCAGACGCAAGAAAAGCTATCATAAAAAAAAAAAAAAAATTTAGAAGATAGCGTAGACCAGATTCATTTGCGGTGATGTTTATGTCCGTAGTAGCAACAGGTTCGTGAATGTTTTTCTTCGTCGATCTAGTACCACGAATGCATAAGAGAGCTACACGAAGGAGGCTGAAACTGATTCTTGTTCTAATCCAGTTTGTTGTTATCGACATGTTATCGTCACGTTTGATAGACATTTTTTCGCTAAGCCGACGGTAAAACGCATCACACTCAAAACTCATTCCACCAAAACAAGAAAATACCACAGGTATGAACGTACCGTGTTCCACTTCACGAATCCTTTCCCCATAACATCTCTTCTTTTCGTTTTCGTTTCGCCGGTGAGCATCATAAAGCTTCTGTTCAACGTAAGTATTGGCTAACGGGTTAAACACCCTTATATCAAAAAACGCCTTACTTCCGTTTGTCCAGAACCCTCTAGCTGATACGTTGACTCTTGCTTCGTCTTCAGTGTTTGCTAGTTTGTGGCTAAACTTTTCCCCAGTCAACTTGGTCAATGGTGGTTCTATTTGAACATCTTTGCACACCTCCGCTAGTAGTTCTGCCGTAAAATTACGTATCTCGTTGTGGCGGATAGATATAAATTCTCCCCTTGCACATGATAAACAATGTTGGATAGTGTACTGCGCTCCACACACACATCTACTTGGGAGGTTTTGTAGTCGAAAACCATATCGTAGGTATAACGCATCCCAGAATTGCTGTTTGTTGAGATAAAACCCTTGGTCTTTTATAGGGATTGCAGTCAACCAGCTAGATGCACCTTTCTCGGTTACTGTCTCCAGCAACCTTTGCTTTTCATCTGAAAACTCCGTTTTTAAAGTTGCAAATGCAATTTTGTTTTGTTCGCTTTTTGCAGATTTGATCGTTGTTTTGGCATTCTTTATTACATTTCTATCTAGACATAGAATGACTTTTTGATCAATAACGTGGTCGGCTAATGGCTTCGTGATTTGCTTTGAACTTTGGTATTGAATGTCCGATATCGCAGAAGGTATTGTGATTCCTAAACCACCCATCTTTACTGGTAGAGAAAATAAACGGCGTTCTTTATCGTTACAATCGCGGTTTTTCAGGAGGGCTTTAATGAAGAGTTTGGATATAGCGTCATCTAAAGGTCTTAATAAATCGCTTATATCGGGAACTGTTCGCATAATATACGTGTAGCGGTGTTGAAGTCTGTGTATATACGATGCATATGCAATATGAGGTTCAAAAGAAGCTATCCGTGATAATATCTCGATCTCACTAACCCATTCGTTTACTCGTTTCGAAACATATTCTTTTTTGAAGCTGACCGATCCGATTGTTGCACCAAGGTGTTTACGTCCTTCACATGTAATATTCAATCCAGAATCTTGAAATACTAATTTTGCGAAAGATTCATGTTCACTTTTAACCACCAGCCACGATTTGCTAGGTTTTGGAGTATAACCTAGAAATGGACCAAATTTCACAATCACATCCCACCAGCGTTTCAGTCGTATAATTGACCCAGCGCCAGTAAGGTCATCTGCAAACGCTGCTTGTTTTATTTTTGAGGTACTCTGCGTGGAAACGGATGTTGATATGAAAGGAAGAATCCCAAGACCGTAAAGTGGCATCGCAACGGGATCACCCTGAGTAGTACCTTCAGATGATGCAATTTCAATATTTCCAAGGACAAACAGGCGTGCTGGAATCATATAGCAGTTGTTTACATAACAAGATATTTCCGGGCATATAAAACGAATATTATGAAGTAAAACCTTCCGATTTATGGTATTGAATGCGTTGTTTGCGTCTACTTGTATCAATCCCTCTGTGTCGTCATCATTAAATATTTCAGTCATCGCATGTATGCCGGCTTCAGATCCACCCTCCTGTCCAACACATAGTTGTAAACCACCAGCTGCTTCTTGCATTTCTGGTCTAAGGACATAAGTTACTGCTTTACCAATAATTCTTCTAATTACCTCACCTATACCGATTGGACGCAAACCGGGGTTTTTATCCGGTGGAATAAGCTTGAACGACATCAACGCAGAAATAGAACTTGAATCAGTAAGTGAATTTATGCAAAGATGTTTTGTAAAATCAGCAATAGCTTTACAAAGGTTCAAACCAACAGAACCATATACCTTTGAACCTAAAATGCATCTCCATCCATTTGCGTCTAGGTTAGATGGATCCGCTGCGCCTTTAGTTTTGATAGCCATCTTTCGTATTAAATCACCACCAATTGAGTCAAAGATTACCGGACTAACCTTATTTAATGGTCCATTTAAAAGTAGTTCGTAGTGAAGTGGTTCTGCTTTAGGGTGTTTTTCGTGTAATTCTTTTACAACTTTAGGATCGTGTAGGTTTAAAACACTGCAGTTTGAATCAGAACTTAACAACCGAATGGCAGCTCCGAGATTTCCATTACATACTTAAATTTTCATTTCATTTCATTCATTTCATTTTCGAGATTTCCATTACATTACATAAATACATACTATTATATAAATTATTATTATTATTATTATTATTATTATTATTATTATTATTATTATTATTATTATTATTATTATTATTATTATTATTATTATTATTATTATTATTATTATTATTATTATTATTATTATTATTATTATTATTATTATTATTATTATTATTATTATTATTATTATTATTATTATTATTATTATTATTATTATTATTATTATTATTATTATTATTATTATTATTATTATTATTATTATTATTATTATTATTATTATTATTATTATTATTATTATTATTATTATTATTATTATTATTATTATTATTATTATTATTATTATTATTATTATTATTATTATTATTATTATTATTATTATTATTATTATTATTATTATTATTATTATTATTATTATTATTATTATTATTATTATTATTATTATTATTATTATTATTATTATAATATATATTATTATATAAATTATATTATTATTATTATTATTATTATATATATATATTATTATATAAATTATATTATTATTATATAAATTATTTTTAAGAATCTTTATACAGGTTAAAAACTTCAGCATGTAAAAATTAAGATAAAATTTACAACTGTTATCGATGTTCTAGTAGCAAAGATTTTGCCTGCTAAACACGTTTAAAAGCAAGTTGATTTCAAGGAGTGTTGGAAATTAGTGAGTAGTAGGAACTTTAAGAAAACTTTAACATTTTTAACGAGGCTTCCAGAACGCTCATTAAGCATTATCATAAAGACCTCGAGACGGAGTTTTAGTGTATTTAATTGCTCCCATTTGTGCTACGGTTATTTTTGATGAAATACGGTGTTGTTTATTTATAACCGCTCACTAAACAACTTTGTGATAGCATGGTCTCGAACCCAGAACCTTTCGGTTAAGACACAAACGCCATTACCATTGCGCTATCGCCGGATTTAGTTTTATCGGATGAAAACACGGTTGACAAAGTATAAAATTAAGGGGAAACATTGAAACTGAACGGAATTTAGCATATATTGCAAACATAGGTCAAAACAAGTGAGATTCTTTATACCAACAACAGAAGTTAGACATGATAATTCGTCCAATGTGAGACCTTTTCTTCGTGTCATTGATACTACTTATTTCCCACTTTACTGTATAGAGTAAGCCCAGTAGATTTAAAATACAATGCCATTAAAAGCTTAAGATTGCCATTATTCTATGTGCAAGATGGCGAGTTCTTGTCGTTTTGCTTTTCCTTCATTGGGGCATCAATCATCATTTCTCCCAGCTAATCCTGACATATGGAAAAACGTGCGAGATGGTGAGGTGCAATATGAAAGGATACGAATAATGAATACGAAGGAAGTAGCTACTAAATCCGGAGCGATAGCTTCAAAAAGACCTACATGAAATAGATATGATGAAGATTTTAACGGATGCTGCTGCAGCAAAAACAATCCTTTGTCCTCCAGAAAGCCGATAATTGAATACTCTTTCCTTTTCGTGTGCAGTGTCTTCGTGTGCGGTAAGGCTTTATTAAGCATGCCTTAAGAGAGAACGCATCATCTCCCAGTGTGGAATCTCCCAGAAATACATATAGGAATCTCCCTGCATTTGATGATAATCGGCGTGGTTCAGGCAAATTAAGAGATTATCATTGATAGCAACACCCAGATTGCAAGTACCAAATAAACTACCGTTACTCATCCGTCTATAATCTCCCACATCAATCATAATCACATAATCCACAATCACAATTAGCGTTAAAAGTATGTTATCGAAAAAGTGCAAAGTTTCGTCGCAAAGAAAATTCGATCCACTAAATTGTGCTATTATTATTTCGAATATTTAAACAGGATATTTTCACTTCAGTATATAAAATACTGTTATCCTTGTGTGTCCTGTTGGTTAGTCCTGGCGTACTTACGAGGCCCGTTTGCGCCAACGAAAATCGCTCAACCAGACAACTAACTTATTTAAGCTAGACTTGCATTACACAATGCGTTTCTCTCAGAAACTCAACTGTAACTCAGAAAGAAAGATATGCCGGAGATGGGATTCGAACCGGCGCGGTTTGGTTTTGTCAGCCAAAGAACTGACCACTGAGCTACAGCGCCTAAATTGATCTCTACGCTTACATAACTTTAAAGTCTACAAAATACACACAACAATAACGTTTATCGCTTTTCTCTATGTAAATTAGTAAAATGCGGTTGAAGCTTGGTTGTTATATTTTTTTAAATAAAAGATCTATTGTTTTCAAGGGTAAATCTATTGTAAAAAAACGTGTAGTAACATGTGTTTGCAAAACGATTTCTCTATCGGCATAGCACATCGGAACAACCTTCGAACGCCAAAGATATTAAATTTACTAGTTATCCGAAATTTCCCAATACATATATTCTTTTAACTTTTAACAAAGCAGCAAGCTTACAAATATTTACTATGAAATACAGATTTTTTTATTGTTTTTGGTTTTATAGGTTTTTGTTTCATTTATGTAATCGATATATATATATATATATAGAAATATGTACATATTTCTAGATTCTCTTTTTTTTGTCCTTCATTATTTAAATAAATAATTTCAATATTGCGTTTGTATATTGAAAATGGCATGCCCATCTATTTCCTTATCGCCTGCATCCTTTTCGCCCAAAGAAGACTCTGATGAATATTGAACGGACTCAGGCGGTTGGAATGTAACCGCCTCTCCCATCATAATTGCGTTTACCCTTAAGTTCGATCGTATCATACATAGCGGATTGAGTTGCGAAACACTTAACTTGGCTCCTCGATATACAGACGGCATACGTTTGATGGGTTTACTTTTTGCGTTGCGATCGACAATGTTCAATTGCTCTAAAAATCCGTTTCGGAAATCTGTGCTTAGTACGTAAAGGATTATCGGGTTCATGGTCGAGTTGACAAACAGCAGTGCCGTTGCAAACTGGCCAATCTTCCCGGCGTGTTGCCACTTTGAAATAGGGCCTTTAAACGTGTAGTCCATCACCATTACGTTAGCGGGAAAATAGCAGCACAGAAAACACAAGAAAATCACTATGAGCATGTAAATTAATCTTTTGTTTTTCTTGGCGCGTTCCAGTATTTGCTCTCCGTTGAACGACCTGGTCGCCAAGAGCATTGTCTCGTTAAGCTTTACTCTGATACGGAGTACACAGAACAAAACGATGACCAGCGGCGCGCAGAAAAGTGTACTAAACGAAAACAAACGGTAGATTTTCGAATAGGAAAACGCGATCCCTTCAGAGATGCAGCTCATTTTCACCCAATAACCATCCGCCAGTTTCATCGTCGCGACCAACGGTAGAGCGAAACAGACGTAGGAAACGATCCAAGTTGCGACGACTACACAAACGATAAATCTGACCGAAGGTTTTCTTGAAAACGGGAAACATATAGCTCTGTACCGGCACACGGTGATTTGTACCATTGTGAAAATTGTGCTGGCGATCACCACATCGGACACAGGGAACACATATTTACACACGAACTCGCCGTATGGCCACGACACATACAAAGAAACAACAGACGTGGACAAACACCAAAGTATATTAATCAGATCGGCAATGGCAAGATTCGTGATGAATAGGTTATGTACGTTTCTCAACTTCCTCACGCGACAAATAGTGACAATTACCAGAACGTTGCCAAAGGTTCCTACGATGAAAATAACGCTGTAAATCACAGTTATTAAGCTTTTGAACGGAACCGCTCTTTCTTGGAACCCGTGAACTCCAGCGGCAGTTTCAATCGATATGTTAGACATTCCGGCGTGAAACGTTTTATACTTTCTTCATGCTGGAATCGCGCACTTCTGACTAATCCTGACCAGCGACCGAATCTCCGTTGTTTTTAAATGGATTCAATCAGCAAAGCTTTCCACCGGGAATTAAACCCCATGAAGTGCAAACAAACCTCACAATGAACCTAATACAACACACAATAGAATCGATGTAATGAACATTCACTGCTATTAGAATATAACTTAATTGAATTTTTTTCGATTTTAGAGTCAAATCTCATATCTTTCTCTCTCTATGACGTTAGCGAAAAAAGATTGAAGATATGGCGAAGAAACACAGAAACATTCCTTCGAGCGCACGCATTTTGAAAGGCTTCTAAATGATAAGTTTATTTGTGATTTCATTATAAAGCGCCGCGCTGTGCGGTCTATTGTTCCCGCGTATTTCATCATTAATGGATATCATGTGTGCATCCAGGCGAAAATTTCCGCTGTTTATAAAATGATATATGCAAGCCTTTACAGCGAAACGCTTTTTATCTGCGGGATAATACGAATCTAAGATTAACTCTAATCTACAAATCTAGAGTTCAAGGCGTAAACCGCTTACTAGAAAAAATAATTTTCTGTCATGTTTGAATAACTATTCGGTTTGAATGCCATCTTGCAATACACGGCCATCTTGTCTCGAAATAATCGATTCTCAAAGTACAGCATCTATGAAGCATTGCCGCACTTCACGCGTAAAAAGATCTTAGAAAATAAGTTGGGCAAAACTAAATAAGTTATGTAAGTTATAAGTTATGCGGAAGTATTCACCCACCATTCAATTTGCTGTACAAGTTCTATCCTGTATGAATACTTTCCTGTATTTTAAACCTAACCCCTTCCGTATCGTTTCCTTCTTGTATTTTAAACCTAACCCTTTCCGTATCGTTTCCTTCTTGTATTTTAAACCTAACTCTTTCCGTATCGTTTCCTTCTTGTATTTTAAACCTAACCCTTTCCGTATCGTTTCCTTCTTGTATTTTAAACCTAACCCTTTCCGTATCGTTTCCTTCTTGTATTTTAAACCTAACCCTTTCCGTATCGTTTCCTTCTTGTATTTTAAACCTAACCCTTTCCGTATCGTTTCCTTCTTGTATTTTAACCATATTTTCCGTATTTTCAACGTGTATAGCCTGTTAACTAGTTGTTGATGGATATACAGTATAATCTCGATAACTCGAACCCCTAGGGACCGAGTAAATTAGTTCGAGATAACGAATGTTCGAGTTATCGGGAGTTTTTATGAGAAACTATATTAAGAATGGGGAATGGAAAAACAGTTCGAGTTAACGCGAGTTCGACTTAACGGGGGTTCGAGTTATCAGGATTATACTGTATATAAACCTAATATGCGCATATTTCTTGTAAGAACTAATACCATTTTGTTGACAAGAAATAAATTGATCAGTAATAAAATAAGTATAATGAAACAAGGTTTTTTGCGGGGGATTCTCATTGTGTTTCCTTTTAAGTCCGGATTGCAACTTTAACAAGATAACTCGTTTGTTTGACATTCTGAAGAGATACGCTGAAGTTAGCAGTTTCAGCCAGACGAGAAGGATTGCCGTTGGATGCCTTCTCAAAGAAACACACAATTCATTAACGTTTCATGCTTGAAAAATATAAAATAGGTTTTTCCGCCACCTTGAACTGATAACGTACGGCTATTTATTTACGTACGTTGAGATATTATAGTGACGTATACGTTATTTGAGGATATTGATGTCGATAACATCCTTCTATGACCATTCTTTGTGATATGTGATGATACTACATGATCTGTGATTGTGATCAACTATCAGTTTAATGGATGGAAAAGATCGCGTGAAATGAAAACAAAAGGCAATCAAGGCCGCGACGGCGTTTATTAAATTCGAAGACATCTTAATGCGGTGTTTATTAGAGGGCAGGGTTTTATAGAGTTTATTTCAAAGTTGTTATTGGCAAAAGAAGTTGGCTTAGTCGTCCAAGCAAGATTTAATTGCGAACATCCAAATAAAATGGCATTTGAAAAACGGAAAAGATGTACTTAGCTACTTCGATTTTGAAGTTGACGAGTTTGTTAAAAAAAAAATTGAAATTCATTAAAAAGCGAATATTCCTTCTATTTTGCAAAGAACGAATGTCATGCGCAACATTTTACACACAAAACAAAGACCGAATTTAAAGCAAACTTGCGAGATTGAAAATATATTAAAAGAACGGAATATATTGCATTAATAACTTCCCGTCTATGCATTTTTACACTTTTTATTGTGGGAGCAAATTGTCTTTACAGCAAAAACATCGACATGTAAAGGTCCTTGATGGCAGTCATTTCCATGTGATGGACTTCATTGACCAACCTTCTTGTAAGTTAGTGAACGGTGATACATCACAAGGTTGAATTCTACTTCGTTTTATAGCTTTATAAAAATTACTCAAACCTTCTGTTTCCATTGTCCACCATTTTGCACTTGGCACCTTTTATGTACTATTTAGCTGCTCCATTAAAACTCTATACGATAGGTTAGATTGTTAAAGGACTAACTAAATGTGAACCATTTCCCTTAACATCCGACTAAGGATGTGAAAGTTTCTGAACAAATGTAGCATCTCTCTACATATTATTTGATGTCATTCTACATCTTGTTTTCTTACCATGGCAACACATACCATTAAATCATTCTCAAACTCATACGTGTCACATACTCAGCTTCCCACATTATCACCTCATTAACCTTTTGTTTATACGTTTACATTTGTATATATATTGAACGACAAAAACTTCCTCTCTTCTTTGTATAAAGAACGCCAACGTAGATTGAGCGAGAACAGTTGTGAAGTTTTTATTTTGGAATTAATGGTTCAACTTTGAACTATTAAACAAATTCCTTTGCATCTTCATTATCCCAAATTTGTATATTTTCTCTCATGGGTAGATTTCTCGCCATTATGTCATTAAAAACATTAAAAGCGTATTTGAAATGTTCTATTAAAAGGAATTATGACCGTCGTCTTTTTCAATCCGGAAGTTTTTTTCAATCCTGTTAGCCTCCATGTCTGTATTTTACGTCGGCGCCGACTGTTAGTAATTGCGCAATTCAATAATGGCATTCCCAGACTGAACACCAATTCATTTACTGTTATTTATTTGGCTTGCGATTACAATACGAAACAAAAATGTGGTTGTATGGAAGCTACTAGCTTTTATTTTATTTATTTATGAATATTTATACAGAATAAAGATATTTCAGTTCTATATACATACAATATATATATACAAATATATTATCAGTGTATGTCCTGTTATAAATAGAATAAAAGGAAAAGAATAAAACTTCGGAGAGAGAATAAAGGCTAAAAGGATTAAGGCTCTAAACACGGTGCGAGAATAGAGTAGAAACAAGAAAACTGATGTAAGGGATTGATCGAGTGAAACCAGAATATAAAAACGAACTACGATTTCACCCATAAAAATCAATGAGCTAATTTGAACTAATTTGTTCGCTCCCTTGGAGGTTCGAGTTTTTTAAATAACCATATTTTTTTATAGAGTATATTTTCAGCTTATATGTATATGTGTGTATGTATACATGGCGGGGTCCGCAATAATTCCTGGAAACTTACTTTATGCATCTTAATTATTGAAATACTTGTAAAAGTTTATAGTAACGAAATATATACTACTACAGTATACTCCCGATAAGTGGGACACCTAGGGGACCGACGAAATCTGTCCCACTTAGCGAATGTCCCACTTATCGGGGGTCCCACTGTATTACTTTTTATTTTATGGTATCCAACTATATGACTTCCTAAGACTTCTCTTAACTCCATGCCAGATTTCGCAATTTACTTTACGATGTTACTTTATATCGGTAATTCTATGGCAAAAGATCATTGTTCAAACACTCCCTTTACTGCAATACTGCTACTTTTGTGACGTTTATACATTCATTCGTTGGGGAGACATTAAGATTGCAATTGCATGTTAAATGGCATCACCATTAAATAAACGTGGATGCAATATATTGACCAATTTGTTGACACGTATGTTTTCGAAACACTGTATTGATCTCGTTTCTTTCGCCGTGCTTATTTGACTTTCTCTTGAAATAATATTTGTAGCATATTGAGAACTACTGTAGAGTATTCTTGGGCGAAAGAAATGTTAGTCTGTAATTTTTTTTGAAAAGTCAAAAGAAAAATGATTAATTCAACAATATCAAACGAAAAAATATATCGGTTGCCATTTTAGGTTTGAAATGCTTTGTTTCGAAATCTCTGTGGATTACTAAGTTATAGGAAGGACATTTCGTAGCGGGAGAATTCGGAAATTCATGCTCTGTTTAAGACCCAATGGCTTTGAAAGCGGATATTTGACGCTAAGTATTTATCTATGGGGAGCCACCATCACCAACCGTCCTCAAAAAACAGACTGATTGCAAGCTTCATTTCCGGATGGATTTTAAAAATTGGCACACAATGTTGTATTATTGTACAGAACAAAAACAATAGAAGGAACAAAGTGGTTACCGGTTGCCATAGTAATAGGGGAAGAAGTAAAGGAACACGAAAAGCAAGGGGTATCTCATCATATCTCTATAATTTAAAACACTGCATGTGTAGCTTAACAGTGAAGCACATGATTGCCTTTCTATAATCTCTTCATTAAAATCTCTGTACTGTAATTAACGCATGTAATAGCTTCCCACTTTAAGCGATTATTAACTTTGTTGACGACTTTTGGAAATAACATAGAAAACATGTGTACATTGTTGGTGATTTAGATCTAAAGATGCTGGATTTCAATTCTTGCGGGGATGTAAAAATGCTTTTGATCGACTATTCCACTAGCTACTACGTAATTCCGATAATACCGAAATCAATGAGAATTAGTAAAAGCAATTAAAATTAAGTAAATGTAAGGATCTCTCTTTTAAATTCTGCAATTCTGGTTTTCTCCTCTTTAAAGATCAAGAACTATTTCTCGGATAACGACACAATTAACCTAATATCAAAATCAAATGTCGTAAACAAAAGAGAAATTGGATTCCATTTAATTTCCTACCAATTATTACCATAATGATTACCGTAATAAAATTATTTTATATAAAAAATATCTCACGTTTTCCTAAAATACCCTAGGGCAGTGTTTCCCAACCTTTTTGAGCCCGTGGACCACTAAAAAATAATTTTCATCACCGCGGAGCACTATTTGAGATATTATATACCGGTGGATAAAATAAACCCCTTACAAGCTGCCTAACTCACAAGCTCTGAGCAATGACTATAAACTGACATAAACTATAAACTACTGACTAGAAACTAAGATAAGCGATAAAACATTAATGGTGAATAATCGTTTTCAATGGAAGGACTTCTCTGTGGACCACTTTAGAAGGCTCTGGATAACGGCTACCGTAACAGACGGTATGGGTCTTTCTTGATACTTGCATTACGGAAGTGGTAACACAGGCTGCATTCACTGTTACTCTGTGTATATGATGCTTCAAATCCTCAATAAAAAATGACAAAATTACTATTTTAGTATTTTAATTGGCCAATACAGTATGACTTGATCTGCCTAATTGATTCCAAAGTGAAAACAATTTCCTGAAAGAGATGTTGCTTGAACACAAAAAAGCCTACGACTATTGATGAAAAAAAGGCAAAACCTAATCTTTTCTGTTTTAATCACTTCATACAAAATTGCTCATAACATTAACCTTATTTGGAGATATTAGATGCAAGTGTTGCAACCGTATAAGAGTGTGTAAAAAGGAGAGCTTTGTAGAATGTTCCCATATCTTTTCTGTTTTAATCACTTCATACAAAATTGCTCATAACATTAACCTTATTTGGAGATATTAGATGCAAGTGTTGCAACCGTGAAGAGTGTGTGAAAAGGAGAGCTTTGTAGAATGTTCCCATATCTTTTCTGTTTTAATCACTTCATACAAATTGCTCATAACATTAACCTTATTTGGAGATATTAGATGCAAGTGTTGCAACCGTGTAAGAATGTGTAAAAGGGAGAGCTTTGTAGAATGTTCCCATTACCAAACTGGAATCATAGTGGAAAGGATCAGAAAGACAAGGTATATGCAACAGACATGCTTTTAACCACTAATTAACATTTCACATTGAAACAACATTGGCTTTCTGAGAAAGTAATTACCTTCTTTTATAGATCATGATGTTGTTTGCTGTTGTTTTTTATTTTGGTGTGATCTCTGCGGCTCCTAACATCCATTTCCGCGAATATTTTCACGAAAACGATGGGACGACTGTGGAGAAAAGAGAAGGTAAAAAACACATTTGAAACTTAAATAAGGTTCTATAGCAGAAATATATTCAGTAGAATTTGACTGTATAATACATACCGTTTTCGGGACAATACAGTACCAATACTTGGAACAAGAGAAATGATATGTAACCGTTTTGATAAATTGTTTATATTTATTAACCATTTTTTAAACATGTGATATTTTATCTTTTTTTTGATTTTTTGTTTTTTTAACAAAGCTTCCAGAACGCTGATTAAGCATTATCATAAAGATCTTGACCCGGAGTTTTAGTGTATTTAATTGGTCCCATTTGAGCTACGGTTATTTTTGATGAAATACGGGGTTGTTTATTTATAACCGCTCACTAAACAACTTTGTGATAGCATGGTCTCGAACCCAGAACCATTTGGTTACAAGCCGAACACCATTACCATTGCGCTATCGCCGCATCTCTTAATCGGACTTGGTGGTTAACCGGCAAGGTCCAGGTTCAAATCCGAAATTTCTTTTCCTAATACCATGTGAGTTTTTAAGCGCTACTCATTGCATAGTGCAAGTCTAGCTCAATCTGGTTGGTTGGCTAAACGGCCACATATAACCTATTGGAAATATTGCAATTAAGACACTTTGAGTGATTTTGTGGTGCAACCGTACATCCCAAAGTATGCTAGGAACAGACTACGTAGAACGTTCTGGAAATAATGTCAAGATCAATTTATTGGATACTTACGTTACAAATGTACAAATTTGACGTTTCTAACAGGGCATGTTTGTCGCTCCTGCTATATAACATTTGATACTATTAGGAACGTTAACATAGTCATTATAGTCACGAAATCAGAGGATGGTTCGCATTTTTTTTCCAGCTGCCTACTACTTGAGGACAGAAAAGGCTGCTAACGGAGCATCTAACTGCGGCGTTTTTTTCGGAAATTGCGGAAAAGAGTGCAATGGTGGTTGGTCAGCAAGTTGCAGTACTGTTAATCGTCAAATTAACGTTGGAAAGTCTTTATGTAAATGCTCTGGAGTTGATCCGAGCAAAGTAGTCCCAACTACATCTACTGAAAGCAAGTTGGTTTTTGTATGAATTATCTAAACAGCTTCTGACAACAAAAATAATCTACGCTTTAGCGATGAAACCATTATAAAATTATGAATACAACTACCAGAATCCTTTGTGTTAAATCTTTGAATAAAACAAATGTTAATTTGAAAACACATTAAATAGAATCATATTAATAGTTAAAATAATTTGTGCTTAGAAATGAATCTTTGTCATTAGTAGTTCAGTTTATATAGAGGATTTAAAATTTAAAACGCAAGGGATTCTGGTAATGGTATTTACGAATTTCCAATTATGGGAAAGACCCATTAAAAATATTAGCACTATCTTTTTGTACCGTGATAAACAATTTTGATGACGTCAAAACAGGAACCTTAAGTTGCACGAGGTCGGCTATATACCTCAATTTCTGTTACGGTTATGGACAAATAAAATTACAACTCAAATCAACGGTTTTATTACAAAGATTTCTTTGAAACATATATTCATCATTATCTAACAGAATTTTACCTACGGACGAATGAAGCAGCAAAAGGAGCAACCAGTTGTACCGACTTTTTTAAAAATTGCGGCAAATTATGCCAAGGCGGTTCGAACGCCAGATGCGGAACAAGCGGAGAGTCGATATCACTTGCAAGATCGGTATGCAAGTGTAAAGGTGTCTACAGAGCTCCCGAAAGTCTGCGTGAGTTTCGCATAAACATGCTGAATCGACACAACGAACTACGTGCCAAACATAGAAACACAGGAAGCTTAACTATGGATGACGGAATAAATATTATTGCTCAAAACTACGCCGAGGAATTAGCAGCGAAAGGGACATTCAAACATAGCCGCAGACCCGGGTGAATTTGATTTCATAAGAAGTTGTAGAATGGTGATTTCTAGTCGCATATTAATATTATAGTTCTTAAAACATTCGCATTAGATATCGCATTAGCTACATCAAATATATATATACTCATCTCTAGTTATGGGGAAAACCTTTACCGGAGTAGTGGAGACCTTGCCTTTGGGGCAGCTTCCACAGATGCTTGGTACAATGAAATATGCGATTACAACTTTGAACATCCGTCTTATAACCCTGAAAACAAAATGATTGGTCATTTTACTCAGGTAACTTAACGTGCTTTCTAGTTTATCAAGATAAATTAAACCGCGCAGACAGTATAATCCTGATAGGTTGCAAGGGACCGAGTAAAATTGAGCGAGATAACACATGTTTGACTTATCGGGAGATATATGAGAAACTATTAGGAAAAGGGAACGTAGAAACATTTGTAGTTGACGTGAGTTGGGCTTAACGTGGGTTCGTGTTATCGGGATTATATTAAGAAGTGAAATTTGAAAATTATACTTAATATGTAGTTGCAATATGTAATGCAAAGAGGACATCCTTTTGCTCGCATTTCTTTTTGTTACCATTCTTCATTTTGTTTCAAATGTTCAGGTCGTTTGGAAAGACACCACTTCAATTGGTATTGGAAGAGCGACCAGTATTCACGGAACATATGTGGTGGCAAACTACATACCACAGGGAAACTACGTGGATTATGAAACCATGAAACCTGGAAAGCAATACATAGAAAACGTACATCCAACCGTGTATGACAGGGATCAGTACTGCTCTCAACTTTAGGTTTTTATGTGAACATTTTAAACAGTTTTTACATGTTCCATAATTTTATTATCTCACTGTTACTTTTATTGTGTCAAATAAACAACGCAAACACCAGAAATACTTATTATTTGAAAAGAAACCTTATGGATGGACCATGGCTGCTTTCAACACCAGCTGCTTTCAACACTGGTATTCTTGATTCATTGATAATGTCCAAAAAAAATTTGCTAAATTGAGTGATGGTATTTTGACTCGGAATCGTCGGAATCGCCAGTTAAAAATCGCCAAATTAATTGGATGAAAATTAAAAATTGACTCTTTGAGCTTGATATAATCCACCATTTGTAGAATAATTTCAGAAATTCAGCAGCACAGAATAGATATATTTTCATTGAATTGTATGCCATAAATAAATCACCAGACTCTTTATCACAAGATGCAAGTAATGAAGTAATTTTCGAAAAGTTGAAACATTCGATGGATGATTATCACAAATTATAGCTCTGACATTGAATCCACTTCGACACAGAATATCAAGACATTTGCAAATTTCTTCTTTCAACCTCCAACATAATTCGATCGACAGTTTACGAAACAACATTTATACACTATTTTATTCGATAACTCAACACACAACTTCTGACTTCTGACTTCTGACGCAACTGACTTTGCTGGTTAAAATTTTTTTACAATTAGACAAAAAATGCGCTTTTTTTGCCTACTGTTTTTTTCTGAAAATGCGAAATGTGCGGCCGTGAATATATAGTAGGCCATGGATGGACCTTCATTCAAATAAATTTTCTTATCTCGTATTGCTTCCAATCGAAATATCGCTATCACAGGCCCTCGATGCCATGCCAGGATGCGTTGGTTTCAATTTGGTTACAGTTGTAGCAAGTTCAGTTTTTCAATTAAAGCACTTACAGGGATGACCAACGTGAAAGTACTTGCTTTCATCCCCATTCAAATCAATGAATTGTGACGAAACACATATATTTACGGTTATAGATGGTAGTTATTCCGGTGTCGCCGTAAATTAGGACTCGTGAAATTAAGACTTTTGAGTCTTGTTTTCCCGGGAAAAAGAACCTTTTGAGTTTAAATTTACCAGGAAATAAAGAGTGGATCGTTAAATTAAGACTCTAATAATTTCTTGAAATCAAAAGATTATTTTGCTACTACATAGTTGGAGTTTCCCAGGGAATTAGGGCTTCTATAGAACAACAAAAAATTTCAGCGGAACAATTTCCAATAGCGAGAATTTGTAAAGATTATTTTTTCAAATTGATGACCAAGAGATTGATAAATGTTTGATAACCATGGAATGTTAAACACAATACAAACAATAAACAATAATATATTGTACTATAACGATATTTAAAACCAGTAAAGTTCATATTAAGTGAAATTAAGTATGTAGGGAGCTTTAACATACTCATGGATTAAACAGATTTCAATGAAAAATTTATATTTGAATCAAAACATGAAAAATTTAGGTATGTTGCTTGAAACATCAACGACTTTCTAAATTTTTGGGAAAGGATACACGTATATTTTTTTATAAGAAACCCGTTTATAAGAAACTAGATCTAGACGCTCTCAAATAATCAAGAAACTGTAGTACAACAAAAATATTTCCTAAGAACTTGATATCGAATGTTTTAACGGGATGAGCAGACATTGTTGTCTGAATAATATAAGTATAAGGTACGTAATAAGTAAAAGGTTCATGCCTTTCAAAAAGAACCAAATAAATACGGGATACACATTTTTTACTTACGTCTGTAAATGATAACTAGCACTTATACTTTTAATAATTTTATGATTTAAGAAACTTTTGATACTTAACCCCCCGCCCCCCAACAAAAAAAAATTAAGAAACTGCAACTACAACTGGCCTTTGCTTAGTTTCTTATATAAAAAATACGTGTATAAGTGAGCAACTCTCAAGCGTCTGATAAAATTATTGCGAAAATGTAATTTAAATAATCGCGTGCAGGTATAGTAGAAGAGGTATCTTTCATTTCTAAGATATTCTTCTATCTATGCTTCCTTGCCTTCGCCATGATGCAGCGCACGTGTGTTTATTTGACACAAGTTACATATCCTATGTTTTGAGGTATATATACTATGTGACAACACGTTCACACTATGTTTTGAGGTATATATACTATGTGACAACACGTTCACACTATGTTTTGAGGTATATATACTATGTGACAACACGTTCACACTATGTTTTGAGGTATATATACTATGTGACAACACGTTCACGCTATGTTTTGAGGTATATATACTATGTGACAACACGTTCACGCTATGTTTTGAGGTATATATACTATGTGACAACACGTTCACGCTATGTTTTGAGGTATATATACTATGTGACAACACGTTCACACTATGTTTTGAGGTATATATACTATGTGACAACACGTTCACGCTATGTTTTGAGGTATATATGTTTTGGTTGGGAGGGCTAATGAAAAGCGCCTATGTAATTATTGGGGCCTTATATGTGTTACCTATCGTCTGTTTAGTCGTGGTATTAGAACAATAAAACTTACTACATTAATTAGAAAAATCAACTTAAAATAATATAATTAGTGATAGAGCACAAAAGGTACCGTAATAGTAATTACATTGTAAGAAATAATGAAATGAATTTGATGACATTTGTGCATCTTATCTGTATGGCTGCTTAACTCAAATTAAGTGCAGTAAGCATCATCCCTATTTTTTTATTACATTGCAATAGGCAAAAACATCTGCTATTGATAACAGATTATGTAAGCTGTTGTTTGCATTGCACTTTAAGCCTACTAACTCATTAGACCAAATCATTATTTTAATTTTTTAATCTTAAAGGATTTAAACCCATTGCCAAACAAAATAAAAATTGTTTCAAATATTTATGGGCCCCTGTTTAGCATGGGACCCGGGTACTTTGCCACCCTTGCCGCCTTTTTTCGGTGGGAATGCTAAGACGTTAATAGGTAAAAGAAATGTAGAAAAAAGAAAACATTCAGCGCTTCATACGTAAACGTCTAAAACAACGGACAAGCCATAAACATAATGACAAAAGCATACTGTGTAATTTGCAAAGAAGATTTGTTTTTCGATGATTTTAAAAGTGTTGTTCGATGAAAAATGTCTTCTATAATGAAGTCACCGAGGGATTCTTGCAGTTTCACCAAGGAAGTAGTATGGGTAGAGTTTAACTTCGATAATGATTGCCTCATTTTGGGCTAACATATTAAAGATTTTAATTATCCTGATGTTGATTGGTCGAAATCATGTTCTCCATATCGCTATCGCGTCTAGGTTCACTGTCACAATCTTTTCTTGATATATCAACACGTATTTAAGCCAATTCATCACCGTCCCAAACAGCGACTCTCACATGCTTATTCTTAGTGATGATTCATTCATTCATTCATTTCATATATTTTACTACTCAGCAATTTAAACGTTATAAAATAAAATACATAATATTATGCATATAATATAAATAACAGTAACAAATATATAGCTTGCTAAACACGTTAAAAAGCGAGTTGATTTTAAGGAGTGTTGGGAATTTAGTGAGTAGTAGGGACTTTTGATTTAGTTATATCACAAAGTCCTATTTTTAAAAGATGCTATAATTATTGTCATGCTATAATTTAATCATGAACTTTCAATAATAAGAAATTGTGTAAGTAAGTAAACTGTGGTATACACATATCTTTATAAGTGGCTTATATTCTCCCCGAAGAGATATTTTTCCAAACTATTTTTATACAAAAGAAGATTTACTCTTGAGACATATATTGTTAGCGTGATTAATAATGCTGTTACATAAAAAAATTTTTACGAACTGGTATTATGAAACTGTTAATCGCGTAGTTTGTGGAATATCGAGGATTAGCTTTTTCAAAATAGGTTTTAAAAGCTGATGGACACATATTGCGACTTGCGCATACGTAAACTTTAAATGTAAAGATATATTAATTTGATAAATATTGAATATATTAGAAGATTGCATGAGGTCACGGGTGCTTGTATATTTATCCACATTAAAAATAAAGCGACAAGCATGTTTCTGCTTACTGAAAATTTGTTTTAGTTTTGTCGGAGACACGTTTGCCCAATCGAATTCTTAATAAGTTAAGAATGTGTTTATAAATGAATAGTACAGATTCATCATTATGATCTGAACATGGTAAAAGAAATTTTTCAATCTCAAATTGGAAAAAACAACCATAGCATGCTGTCATTCAACCTTTGATTCGATTTTATCTACGTTCATTCAATCGTTCGGAAATTCCTATGGTTAAGGCAGATAAATGGAGATTCGGTTAAACCAAACTTCTTAATCAAAAGTAAAAATATCGTATATGAGATCCATACATGGCTTACTAAATAACAACTATTATTATTATTATTATCTAAAGACGGTGAATATTATATTGTATATTATGTTGTATACACAAAGGCACGAACGTATATGTATATGCAATTGAAAAATATTTTTCGAAAAAAAATGTCTTTCTTGATGTGTTTCGTAAAATAGAGCAAACACAAAACAATATTCGTTCTTTTGACGTTCTCGATGGGAATTTACGAAAATTATTTGAGTGATTATATACATTCCATCCGTTGCTCGTAACATTGTTTAATTATATTGGTCATAACACCTTGGTATAGCACCTTGATATAGCACCTTGAAACATACATTTTCTGTGAAGCCTTAACAGGTCTATATATACATAGAAAAAAAGGGGTTGTTGACTGAGTGAATTTGTTCTAATGTTGGCTATAAATTTGGCGAAAGAAAGTTTAGCCGACTGTATAAGTCGATTCCTTTTTTCTCAACAGACACAATAAGTTTTAAATACAGAAGCTATGTTAACTTTGGAGAAAACTCCCTTGAAGTTGTCTAGTTCTTTGGATCAGGTGCCCAATACCCCCGTTTTGCAGACTGTGTCTTAAAGAAGAATCTTCAGGTTCTTACTTACTTTTTGACCAGTAATTGGTTCATTATTCTTGTCATTTTTATGAACATATCTTACGATTGCCTGCATATTTATATTAGTAAATTGCTTATGGTTTGGCAATCATAGTTTAATAATACTTTGTCAGCGTTTTTCATTTTCTTCTCAAAGGGATAAAAAGATTGGGTCGTGTAAAATATAGCGCGTTGTCCAACTCTGTCCAATTTTTGAAAAAAATCACTTTTTTCCTGGTGCGTAAAACACTGGCATTCAGTCACTACCGTACGTAAATACAATAGGTTTTTAAATGCGAATATCCCACGCTAGGTTCGTCAATAATATAAAAACAACGTTCACTGTGCTCACAACACTTTGTTAATCGTTATAATCTTTGCAATCTCATCATACATCGGCAACACAGTAGGATGCAGATGTAGTGCATAAGCCATTTAGATCCTTATCTTATATTGTAAGATCCTTATCTTTATAAATGAATGAATATGCTTTGTCATTATGCGTTTTGATTAATAAAAAAAATATTTTTTGGGAGAATGAATGTGGCATGTTATTGTGAGATGACCTTAAAATCTTTTAATCTCACTTGCTGACTCACCACTTTTTTTTTGTACCTGCCAGAGTAATGTTTCTTCTACAATCCCCTGCTACATGACGGTGTAGTTAAAAGTAAGATTAATCTTTTTGACATTATCCGAAATTCTTTGATAGATTATTATTTGGCATTCTTTCCGGCGTGTAAAAGTATTGATAATGTGGAAGAATTTAATCATTTTTGAAAAAAGGTTAAAGAAATAAGTCAAATAGTTTATTTGGTATATAATACGAATTTTCTGAGTAGAAAAATAGAACGTAATTCCATCCTCCGACTAATGGATAATGACAGATAAAGTCCTGTTCATTGATTCACTGATCACTGATTGAAAATTTTTATGAAAAAAGTGAAGGTGTTTTGTTAAGTTTTAAATACCAATCAGTGAAGTTACTACCCATACAAGGAAACAAGAATGAAGAGGCTTATCTTAAGGTTTCTAGGCTTTGCTTCGCGTTTCTGGGTTAAGAATCGAGAGGATCGTATACGTAGATATGTTATCGATAAAACCACAATTATTTTTTTCCCACATTTTAAACTTCATTATATTCACAGGTGAAATTTCAAAAAGTATACTAGAGAGCTTCAAATAAACTGCATCATCATTGTTTTTGACCTTGTGTATTCACACTTGATGATTTGTTGCATTAATAAAGATAAGAAAAAGATGGTTGGTTGTCTTTGTCCCGAAACAAAAATAAATATCTAGGCTCAAGACCTGTGGGATTCTTTTCCACTTGACATAGAAAAGGGTTGCAAATGTTTCATGTAACCATATGTAATGCTGGATGCTAGGGTGTCCTTTGCTATTCACAATTAGCGATCTTTCTTTTACCAAGATGCAGTGTACTGATGCTATCTTTATGATCTCCATTAGTGTTAAAGGTGAATAGAGCTATTGTAATCCGCGATAAAGTTCTACGCTTACTTTGGATTAATCTTAAGGAAAACATAGCATGTTGTCTACAATTTAAAGATAGAAAAATATTTAGACAGTTTGGAATGCTCCATCAGATTAAATTTCGAAGACATTCTTTCACGAATAACCAAATTGCATGTTTTTGGTCCTTTTTTGTATAAGTAAAGTTATATGAAGTTTACACCTTTCTGTGTACATTGAGGTATGAAAATATTAAAGTCTGGTCCGTAGAAACTGCTTATAATAAAATCCGTTTCCGATTTTTCAAATAATCCGTAGTCGGCTGTATTAATTTTGGAATAAATCGATTGTCCAAACGCTAAGTTGCTTGTAACGACAAGAAAAATTATCGAAAGTTCAACTTCACTCGCAACATTTTATGTACGCAACTTTTTATGAATGTCCTGTCTCGCAACATTTAATGTACGCGACTTTTTCTTTTAAAGTTGCGAAAATAAAATCCCAACTTTCGCAACTATTTCTTCCCGCAACAATTTCTTCCTTTAAAGTAGACTACTTTGTAAAATAAATGCATAGAATAGAATTTTGTGTACTGTTGCGCAAGAACATTTCCACATTTCGTGGGAAAATTACATGAAACTAACTAATGATTAGACATTCTTAGCAAGAAACTCCGTTCTATTCTAAAGCAGATGATATACGGTTTGGTTTTCCAATGTTGTTGAAGTAATGCCTGCTGTGCAGAAACCGCCTTTATAATTTGTGGACACAATGTAAAAACTGTGCAATGGAATTAAACAGGAAATCTTCATTGCTATAGAGCATTGCTTTATTAAGGTGCCAATAAAATTTACAAAGCGATTGACAGAGTGTCTTTTTAGTTGTTGTCTTACTTTACCCCTTCACTCTGAATATTTCAGATTTTGCCTTTGATGTAATGGCTATTAATAGTCGGAACATGTCGAGCATAAAAAATGTTGTCGTATACTTAGAGTTATATCGATTTATGTGCTTTGTAAGAACTTGTTTAAATATTACTATTATTCTAAGTAAGTAGTCTCGAAATCGTTCCTGTCTTTATTTTATTTTTTTGGTCGTGTAACATTTCAGCTCAATTCTAACTCAATTCTTTTTATTGATTCGAAAGTGGACAAAACATCAAAGAGCGATTTTTAATGTCGCCTTGGAAGCCGCGTTTGCTTTTGACATCGGATGACTATAGCAATAAATTTAAAAGGTTTCTGAATTAATCTCAAGCATCGGCATTGCTAGTTAAAAGGAACAATAAAACAACTAGGAATACGGTTAGCGTGCTTATAACAAAAATGTGGTTTGGCTGAACTCTATCATTTGCCTTTTAATCGGATTTGCCTCTCTTTTTGTAATTGGCCTACGGGCGATCTACTCTGAAACCTTTGCAAAGTTCTATAGCACTTTAATTGCTCATCTGATAATCTTTTTTTTAACTATAGAATTGCTTTGTATGCAGATAATAGATAGTAGAATGGTAACCGATGATGTAATTACCATATATGGAGGTATTAGATACAAGTATTGCAACCATAACAAGTGTTTAAAAGGATGAGATTTATAGAATGTGTACATAACCAAACTGAGTTTATAGTGGAAAGGATCAGAAAGATAAAGTTTATACAACTGATTTTCAGCTCTTAATAATTCAGAGAATGTAAGTTGATTATTATCTTACGTACGTAATAACATTTCACGTTTGTAACATTACTCGCTGGCACTCGCTGACTTATCACTGATGCATTTTATGAGAAAGCAATTCTTCCTTTATAGATCGCGATGTTGCTTACCTTCTTTCTTTATTTTGGTGCGATCTCTGCTGCTCCTAGCATCCATTTTCGGGAATATCATAAAAAAAACGATGGGTTCACTATTGAAAATAGAGAAGGTAAGGTTTCATGATTATGTTTTGGATTCAATGATGTCATGCACAAAGTACTTTGGACTTATTAGAGATGTTTTCATGCCAACCAATGAATTGTAGAACCATTCCAGCAATCATTTCCCGTAGAAATTATAGGACAGTAGTGGCTAAGATTTCGAAACAATGTTTTCCATGTTCAAGATTAAAAATTGAGAAAGGATGCAACTCCTGCACCATTCTTAACCAAATAACCGCATTTTTTTTTTCAGCTGCCTACTACTTGAGGACAGAAAAGGCTGCTAACGGAGCATCTAACTGCGGCGTTTTTTTCGGAAATTGCGGAAAAGAGTGCAATGGTGGTTGGTCAGCAAGTTGCAGTACTGTTAATCGTCAAATTAACGTTGGAAAGTCTTTATGTAAATGCTCTGGAGTTGATCCGAGCAAAGTAGTCCCAACTACATCTACTGAAAGCAAGTTGGTTTTTGTATGAATTATCTAAACAGCTTCTGAGAACAAAAATAATCTACGCTTTAGCGATGAAACCATTATAAAATCATGAATACAACTACCAGAATCATTTGCGTTAAATCTTTGAATAAAACAAATGTTAATTTGAAAACACATTAAATAGAATCATATTAATAGTTAAAATAATTTGTGCTTAGAAATGAATCTTTGTCATTAGTAGTTCAATTTATATAGAGGATTTAAAAGTTAAAACGCAAGGGATTCTGGTAGTTGTAATTACGAATTTACAATTATGGGAAAGACCCATTGAAAATATTAGCACTATCTTTTTGTACCGTGATAAACAATTTTGATGACGTCAAAACAGGAACCTTAAGTTGCACGAGGTGGGCTATATACCTCAATTTCTGTTAAGGTTATGGACAAATAAAATTACAACTCAAATCAACGGTTTGTTACAAAGGTTTCTTTGAAACATATATTCATCATTATCTAACAGAATTTTACCTACGGACGAATGAAGCAGCAAAAGGAGCAACCAGTTGTACCGACTTTTTTAAAAATTGCGGCAAATTATGCCAAGGCGGTTCGAACGCCAGATGCGGAACAAGCGGAGAGTCGATATCACTTGCAAGATCGGTATGCAAGTGTAAAGGTGTCTACAGAGCTCCCGAAAGTCTGCGTGAGTTTCGCATAAACATGCTGAATCGACACAACGAACTACGTGCCAAACATAGAAACACAGGAAGCTTAACTATGGATGACGGAATAAATACCATTGCTCAAAACTACGCCGAGGAATTAGCAGCGAAAGGGATATTCAAACATAGCCGCAGACCCGGGTGAATTTGATTTCATAAGAAGTTGTAGAATGGTGATTTCTAGTCGCATATTAATATTATAGTTCTTAAAACATTCGCATTAGATATTGCATTAGTTACATCAAATATATATATATTCATCTCTAGTTATGGGGAAAACCTTTACCGGAGTAGTGGAGACCTTGCCTTTGGGGCAGCTTCCACAGATGCTTGGTACAATGAAATATGCGATTACACCTTTGAACATCCGTCTCATAACCCTGAAAACAAAATGATTGGACATTTTACTCAGGTAACTTAACGTGCTTTCTAGTTTATCAAGATAAATTAAACCGCGCAGACAGTATAATCCTGATAGATTGCAAGGGACCGAGTAAAATTGAGCAAGATAACGCATGTTTGACTTATCGGGAGATTTTATGAGAAACTATTAGGAAAAGGGAACGGAGAAACATTTGTAGTTGACGTGAGTTGGACTTAACGTGGGTTCGTGTTATCGGGATTATATTAAGAAGTGAAATTTAAAAATTATACTTAATATGTAGTTGCAATATGTAATGCAAAGAGGACATCCTTTTGCTCGCATTTCTTTATGTTACCATTCTTCATTTTGTTTGAAATGTTCAGGTCGTTTGGAAAGACACCACTTCAATTGGTATTGGAAGAGCGACCAGTATTCACGGAACATATGTGGTGGCAAACTACATACCACAGGGAAACTACGTGGATTATGAAACTATGAAACCTGGAAAGCAATACATAGAAAACGTACATCCAACCTTGTATGACAGGGATCAGTACTGCTCTCAACTTTAGGTTTTTATGTGAACATTTTAAACAGTTTTTACATGTTCCATAATTTTATTATCTGACTGTTACTTTTATTGTGTCAAATAAACAACGCAAACACCAGAAATACTTATTATTTGAAAAGAAACCTTATGGATGGACCATGGCTGCTTTCAACACCAGCTGCTTTCAACACTGGTATTCTTGATTCATTGATAATGTCGAAAAAAAATTTGCTAAATTGAGTAATGGTATTTTGACACGAAATCGTCGGAATCGCCAGTTAAAAATCGCCAAATTAATTGGATGAAAATTAAAAATTGACTCTTTGAGCTTGATATAATCCACCATTTGTAGAATAATTTCAGAAATTCAGCAGCACAGAATAGATATATTTTCATTGAATTGTATGCCATAAATAAATCACCAGACTTTTTATCACAAGATGCAAGTAACGAAGTAATTTTCGAAAAGTTGAAACATTCGATGGATGATTATCACAAATTATAGCTCTGACATTGAATCCATTTTGACACAGAATATCAAGACATTTGCAAATTCCTTCTTTCAACCTCTAACATAATTCGATTGACAGTTTACGAAACAACATTTATACACTATTTTATTCGATAACTCAACACACAACTTCTGACTTTTGACTTCTGACGCAACTGACTTTGCTGGTTATAAATTCTTTACAATTAGACAAAAAATGCGCCCTTTTTTGCCTACTATTTTTTTTCTGAAAATGCAAAATGTGCGGCCGTGAATATATAGTAGGCCATGGATGGACCTTCATTCAAATAAATCTTCTTCTCTCGTATTGCTTCCAATCGAAATATCGCTATCACAGGCCCTCGATGCCATGCGGCGGTTTGTATGTAGGACAGTCCGTGAATATGTGGCTTGCAGTTTGGGGTTTTCCACAATCGCAGGAGGCGTTGGTTTCAATTTGGTTACAGTTGTAGCAAGTTCAGTTTTCCAATTAAGGCATTTACAGGGATGACCAACGTGAAGGTACTTGCTTTCATCCCCATTGAAATCAATGAATTGTGACGAAACACATATATTTACGGTTATAGATGGTAGTTATTCCGGTGTCGCCGTAAATTAGGACTCGTGAAATTAAGACTTTTGAGTCTGTTTTTCCCGGGAAAAAGAACCTTTTGAGTTTAAATTTACCAGGAAATTAAGAGTGGATCGTTAAATTAAGACTCTAATAATCTTTTGAAATCGAAAGATTATTTTGCTACTACATAGTTGGAGTTTCCCAGGGAATTAGGGCTTCTATAGAACAACAAAAAATTTCAGCGGAACAATTTCCAATAGCGAGAATTTGTAAAGATTATTTTTTCAAATTGATGACTAAGAGATTGATAAATGTTTGATAACCATGGAATGTTAAACACAATACAAACAATAAACAATTATATATTGTACTATAACAATATTTAAAACCAGTAAAGTTCATATTAAGTGAAATTAAGTATTCAATGAAAAATTTATATTTGAATCAAAACATGAAAAATTTAGGTATGTTGCTTGAAACATCAACGACTTTCTAAATTTTTGGGAAAGGATACACGTATATTTTTTATAAGAAACCCGTTTATATGAAACTAGATCTAGGCGCTCTCAAATAATCAAGAAACTGTAGTACAACAAAAATAACAACCGTGCAACCGTGAAGAGTGTGTGAAAAGGAGAGCTTTGTAGAATGTTCCCATATCTTTTCTGTTTTAATCACTTCATACAAATTGCTCATAACATTAACCTTATTTGGAGATATTAGATGCAAGTGTTGCAACCGTGTAAGAATGTGTAAAAGGGAGAGCTTTGTAGAATGTTCCCATTACCAAACTGGAATCATAGTGGAAAGGATCAGAAAGACAAGGTATATGCAACAGACATGCTTTTAACCACTAATTAACATTTCACATTGAAACAACATTGGCTTTCTGAGAAAGTAATTACCTTCTTTTATAGATCATGATGTTGTTTGCTGTTGTTTTTTATTTTGGTGTGATCTCTGCGGCTCCTAACATCCATTTCCGCGAATATTTTCACGAAAACGATGGGACGACTGTGGAGAAAAGAGAAGGTAAAAAACACATTTGAAACTTAAATAAGGTTCTATAGCAGAAATATATTCAGTAGAATTTGACTGTATAATACATACCGTTTTCGGGACAATACAGTACCAATACTTGGAACAAGAGAAATGATATGTAACCGTTTTGATAAATTGTTTATATTTATTAACCATTTTTTAAACATGTGATATTTTATCTTTTTTTTGATTTTTTGTTTTTTTAACAAAGCTTCCAGAACGCTGATTAAGCATTATCATAAAGATCTTGACCCGGAGTTTTAGTGTATTTAATTGGTCCCATTTGAGCTACGGTTATTTTTGATGAAATACGGGGTTGTTTATTTATAACCGCTCACTAAACAACTTTGTGATAGCATGGTCTCGAACCCAGAACTATTTGGTTACAAGCCGAACACCATTACCATTGCGCTATCGCCGCATCTCTTTATCGGACTTGGTGGTTAACCGGCAAGGTCCAGGTTCAAATCCGAAATTTCTTTTCCTAATACCATGTGAGTTTTTAAGCGCTACTCATTGCATAGTGCAAGTCTAGCTCAATCTGGTTGGTTGGCTAAACGGCCACATATAACCTATTGGAAATATTGCAATTAAGACACTTTGAGTGATTTTGTGGTGCAACCGTACATCCCAAAGTATGCTAGGAACAGACTACGTAGAACGTTCTGGAAATAATGTCAAGATCAATTTATTGGATACTTACGTTACAAATGTACAAATTTGACGTTTCTAACAGGGCATGTTTGTCGCTCCTGCTATATAACATTTGATACTATTAGGAACGTTAACATAGTCATTATAGTCACGAAATCAGAGGATGGTTCGCATTTTTTTTCCAGCTGCCTACTACTTGAGGACAGAAAAGGCTGCTAACGGAGCATCTAACTGCGGCGTTTTTTTTGGAAATTGCGGAAAAGAGTGCAATGGTGGTTGGTCAGCAAGTTGCAGTACTGTTAATCGTCAAATTAACGTTGGAAAGTCTTTATGTAAATGCTCTGGAGTTGATCCGAGCAAAGTAGTCCCAACTACATCTACTGAAAGCAAGTTGGTTTTTGTATGAATTATCTAAACAGCTTCTGACAACAAAAATAATCTACGCTTTAGCGATGAAACCATTATAAAATTATGAATACAACTACCAGAATCCTTTGTGTTAAATCTTTGAATAAAACAAATGTTAATTTGAAAACACATTAAATAGAATCATATTAATAGTTAAAATAATTTGTGCTTAGAAATGAATCTTTGTCATTAGTAGTTCAGTTTATATAGAGGATTTAAAATTTAAAACGCAAGGGATTCTGGTAGTGGTATTTACGAATTTCCAATTATGGGAAAGACCCATTAAAAATATTAGCACTATCTTTTTGTACCGTGATAAACAATTTTGATGACGTCAAAACAGGAACCTTAAGTTGCACGAGGTCGGCTATATACCTCAATTTCTGTTACGGTTATGGACAAATAAAATTACAACTCAAATCAACGGTTTTATTACAAAGATTTCTTTGAAACATATATTCATCATTATCTAACAGAATTTTACCTACGGACGAATGAAGCAGCAAAAGGAGCAACCAGTTGTACCGACTTTTTTAAAAATTGCGGCAAATTATGCCAAGGCGGTTCGAACGCCAGATGCGGAACAAGCGGAGAGTCGATATCACTTGCAAGATCGGTATGCAAGTGTAAAGGTGTCTACAGAGCTCCCGAAAGTCTGCGTGAGTTTCGCATAAACATGCTGAATCGACACAACGAACTACGTGCCAAACATAGAAACACAGGAAGCTTAACTATGGATGACGGAATAAATATTATTGCTCAAAACTACGCCGAGGAATTAGCAGCGAAAGGGACATTCAAACATAGCCGCAGACCCGGGTGAATTTGATTTCATAAGAAGTTGTAGAATGGTGATTTCTAGTCGCATATTAATATTATAGTTCTTAAAACATTCGCATTAGATATCGCATTAGCTACATCAAATATATATATACTCATCTCTAGTTATGGGGAAAACCTTTACCGGAGTAGTGGAGACCTTGCCTTTGGGGCAGCTTCCACAGATGCTTGGTACAATGAAATATGCGATTACAACTTTGAACATCCGTCTTATAACCCTGAAAACAAAATGATTGGTCATTTTACTCAGGTAACTTAACGTGCTTTCTAGTTTATCAAGATAAATTAAACCGCGCAGACAGTATAATCCTGATAGGTTGCAAGGGACCGAGTAAAATTGAGCGAGATAACACATGTTTGACTTATCGGGAGATATATGAGAAACTATTAGGAAAAGGGAACGTAGAAACATTTGTAGTTGACGTGAGTTGGGCTTAACGTGGGTTCGTGTTATCGGGATTATATTAAGAAGTGAAATTTGAAAATTATACTTAATATGTAGTTGCAATATGTAATGCAAAGAGGACATCCTTTTGCTCGCATTTCTTTTTGTTACCATTCTTCATTTTGTTTCAAATGTTCAGGTCGTTTGGAAAGACACCACTTCAATTGGTATTGGAAGAGCGACCAGTATTCACGGAACATATGTGGTGGCAAACTACATACCACAGGGAAACTACGTGGATTATGAAACCATGAAACCTGGAAAGCAATACATAGAAAACGTACATCCAACCGTGTATGACAGGGATCAGTACTGCTCTCAACTTTAGGTTTTTATGTGAACATTTTAAACAGTTTTTACATGTTCCATAATTTTATTATCTCACTGTTACTTTTATTGTGTCAAATAAACAACGCAAACACCAGAAATACTTATTATTTGAAAAGAAACCTTATGGATGGACCATGGCTGCTTTCAACACCAGCTGCTTTCAACACTGGTATTCTTGATTCATTGATAATGTCCAAAAAAAATTTGCTAAATTGAGTGATGGTATTTTGACTCGGAATCGTCGGAATCGCCAGTTAAAAATCGCCAAATTAATTGGATGAAAATTAAAAATTGACTCTTTGAGCTTGATATAATCCACCATTTGTAGAATAATTTCAGAAATTCAGCAGCACAGAATAGATATATTTTCATTGAATTGTATGCCATAAATAAATCACCAGACTCTTTATCACAAGATGCAAGTAATGAAGTAATTTTCGAAAAGTTGAAACATTCGATGGATGATTATCACAAATTATAGCTCTGACATTGAATCCACTTCGACACAGAATATCAAGACATTTGCAAATTTCTTCTTTCAACCTCCAACATAATTCGATCGACAGTTTACGAAACAACATTTATACACTATTTTATTCGATAACTCAACACACAACTTCTGACTTCTGACTTCTGACGCAACTGACTTTGCTGGTTAAAATTTTTTTACAATTAGACAAAAAATGCGCTTTTTTTGCCTACTGTTTTTTTCTGAAAATGCGAAATGTGCGGCCGTGAATATATAGTAGGCCATGGATGGACCTTCATTCAAATAAATTTTCTTATCTCGTATTGCTTCCAATCGAAATATCGCTATCACAGGCCCTCGATGCCATGCCAGGATGCGTTGGTTTCAATTTGGTTACAGTTGTAGCAAGTTCAGTTTTTCAATTAAAGCACTTACAGGGATGACCAACGTGAAAGTACTTGCTTTCATCCCCATTCAAATCAATGAATTGTGACGAAACACATATATTTACGGTTATAGATGGTAGTTATTCCGGTGTCGCCGTAAATTAGGACTCGTGAAATTAAGACTTTTGAGTCTTGTTTTCCCGGGAAAAAGAACCTTTTGAGTTTAAATTTACCAGGAAATAAAGAGTGGATCGTTAAATTAAGACTCTAATAATTTCTTGAAATCAAAAGATTATTTTGCTACTACATAGTTGGAGTTTCCCAGGGAATTAGGGCTTCTATAGAACAACAAAAAATTTCAGCGGAACAATTTCCAATAGCGAGAATTTGTAAAGATTATTTTTTCAAATTGATGACCAAGAGATTGATAAATGTTTGATAACCATGGAATGTTAAACACAATACAAACAATAAACAATAATATATTGTACTATAACGATATTTAAAACCAGTAAAGTTCATATTAAGTGAAATTAAGTATGTAGGGAGCTTTAACATACTCATGGATTAAACAGATTTCAATGAAAAATTTATATTTGAATCAAAACATGAAAAATTTAGGTATGTTGCTTGAAACATCAACGACTTTCTAAATTTTTGGGAAAGGATACACGTATATTTTTTTATAAGAAACCCGTTTATAAGAAACTAGATCTAGACGCTCTCAAATAATCAAGAAACTGTAGTACAACAAAAATATTTCCTAAGAACTTGATATCGAATGTTTTAACGGGATGAGCAGACATTGTTGTCTGAATAATATAAGTATAAGGTACGTAATAAGTAAAAGGTTCATGCCTTTCAAAAAGAACCAAATAAATACGGGATACACATTTTTTACTTACGTCTGTAAATGATAACTAGCACTTATACTTTTAATAATTTTATGATTTAAGAAACTTTTGATACTTAACCCCCCGCCCCCCAACAAAAAAAAATTAAGAAACTGCAACTACAACTGGCCTTTGCTTAGTTTCTTATATAAAAAATACGTGTATAAGTGAGCAACTCTCAAGCGTCTGATAAAATTATTGCGAAAATGTAATTTAAATAATCGCGTGCAGGTATAGTAGAAGAGGTATCTTTCATTTCTAAGATATTCTTCTATCTATGCTTCCTTGCCTTCGCCATGATGCAGCGCACGTGTGTTTATTTGACACAAGTTACATATCCTATGTTTTGAGGTATATATACTATGTGACAACACGTTCACACTATGTTTTGAGGTATATATACTATGTGACAACACGTTCACACTATGTTTTGAGGTATATATACTATGTGACAACACGTTCACACTATGTTTTGAGGTATATATACTATGTGACAACACGTTCACGCTATGTTTTGAGGTATATATACTATGTGACAACACGTTCACGCTATGTTTTGAGGTATATATACTATGTGACAACACGTTCACGCTATGTTTTGAGGTATATATACTATGTGACAACACGTTCACGCTATGTTTTGAGGTATATATGTTTTGGTTGGGAGGGCTAATGAAAAGCGCCTATGTAATTATTGGGGCCTTATATGTGTTACCTATCGTCTGTTTAGTCGTGGTATTAGAACAATAAAACTTACTACATTAATTAAAAAAATCAACTTAAAATAATATAATTAGTGATAGAGCACAAAAGGTACCGTAATAGTAATTACATTGTAAGAAATAATGAAATGAATTTGATGACATTTGTGCATCTTATCTGTATGGCTGCTTAACTCAAATTAAGTGCAGTAAGCATCATCCCTATTTTTTTATTACATTGCAATAGGCAAAAACATCTGCTATTGATAACAGATTATGTAAGCTGTTGTTTGCATTGCACTTTAAGCCTACTAACTCATTAGACCAAATCATTATTTTAATTTTTTAATCTTAAAGGATTTAAACCCATTGCCAAACAAAATAAAAATTGTTTCAAATATTTATGGGCCCCTGTTTAGCATGGGACCCGGGTACTTTGCCACCCTTGCCGCCTTTTTTCGGTGGGAATGCTAAGACGTTAATAGGTAAAAGAAATGTAGAAAAAAGAAAACATTCAGCGCTTCATACGTAAACGTCTAAAACAACGGACAAGCCATAAACATAATGACAAAAGCATACTGTGTAATTTGCAAAGAAGATTTGTTTTTCGATGATTTTAAAAGTGTTGTTCGATGAAAAATGTCTTCTATAATGAAGTCACCGAGGGATTCTTGCAGATTCACCAAGGAAGTAGTATGGGTAGAGTTTAACTTCGATAATGATTGCCTCATTTTGGGCTAACATATTAAAGATTTTAATTATCCTGATGTTGATTGGTCGAAATCATGTTCTCCATATCGCTATCGCGTCTAGGTTCACTGTCACAATCTTTTCTTGATATATCAACACGTATTTAAGCCAATTCATCACCGTCCCAAACAGCGACTCTCACATGCTTATTCTTAGTGATGATTCATTCATTCATTCATTTCATATATTTTACTACTCAGCAATTTAAACGTTATAAAATAAAACACATAATATTATGCATATAATATAAATAACAGTAACAAATATATAGCTTGCTAAACACGTTAAAAAGCGAGTTGATTTTAAGGAGTGTTGGGAATTTAGTGAGTAGTAGGGACTTTTGATTTAGTTATATCACAAAGTCCTATTTTTAAAAGATGCTATAATTATTGTCATGCTATAATTTAATCATGAACTTTCAATAATAAGAAATTGTGTAAGTAAGTAAACTGTGGTATACACATATCTTTATAAGTGGCTTATATTCTCCCCGAAGAGATATTTTTCCAAACTATTTTTATACAAAAGAAGATTTACTCTTGAGACATATATTGTTAGCGTGATTAATAATGCTGTTACATAAAAAAATTTTTACGAACTGGTATTATGAAACTGTTAATCGCGTAGTTTGTGGAATATCGAGGATTAGCTTTTTCAAAATAGGTTTTAAAAGCTGATGGACACATATTGCGACTTGCGCATACGTAAACTTTAAATGTAAAGATATATTAATTTGATAAATATTGAATATATTAGAAGATTGCATGAGGTCACGGGTGCTTGTATATTTATCCACATTAAAAATAAAGCGACAAGCATGTTTCTGCTTACTGAAAATTTGTTTTAGTTTTGTCGGAGACACGTTTGCCCAATCGAATTCTTAATAAGTTAAGAATGTGTTTATAAATGAATAGTACAGATTCATCATTATGATCTGAACATGGTAAAAGAAATTTTTCAATCTCAAATTGGAAAAAACAACCATAGCATGCTGTCATTCAACCTTTGATTCGATTTTATCTACGTTCATTCAATCGTTCGGAAATTCCTATGGTTAAGGCAGATAAATGGAGATTCGGTTAAACCAAACTTCTTAATCAAAAGTAAAAATATCGTATATGAGATCCATACATGGCTTACTAAATAACAACTATTATTATTATTATTATCTAAAGACGGTGAATATTATATTGTATATTATGTTGTATACACAAAGGCACGAACGTATATGTATATGCAATTGAAAAATATTTTTCGAAAAAAAATGTCTTTCTTGATGTGTTTCGTAAAATAGAGCAAACACAAAACAATATTCGTTCTTTTGACGTTCTCGATGGGAATTTACGAAAATTATTTGAGTGATTATATACATTCCATCCGTTGCTCGTAACATTGTTTAATTATATTGGTCATAACACCTTGGTATAGCACCTTGATATAGCACCTTGAAACATACATTTTCTGTGAAGCCTTAACAGGTCTATATATACATAGAAAAAAAGGGGTTGTTGACTGAGTGAATTTGTTCTAATGTTGGCTATAAATTTGGCGAAAGAAAGTTTAGCCGACTGTATAAGTCGATTCCTTTTTTCTCAACAGACACAATAAGTTTTAAATACAGAAGCTATGTTAACTTTGGAGAAAACTCCCTTGAAGTTGTCTAGTTCTTTGGATCAGGTGCCCAATACCCCCGTTTTGCAGACTGTGTCTTAAAGAAGAATCTTCAGGTTCTTACTTACTTTTTGACCAGTAATTGGTTCATTATTCTTGTCATTTTTATGAACATATCTTACGATTGCCTGCATATTTATATTAGTAAATTGCTTATGGTTTGGCAATCATAGTTTAATAATACTTTGTCAGCGTTTTTCATTTTCTTCTCAAAGGGATAAAAAGATTGGGTCGTGTAAAATATAGCGCGTTGTCCAACTCTGTCCAATTTTTGAAAAAAATCACTTTTTTCCTGGTGCGTAAAACACTGGCATTCAGTCACTACCGTACGTAAATACAATAGGTTTTTAAATGCGAATATCCCACGCTAGGTTCGTCAATAATATAAAAACAACGTTCACTGTGCTCACAACACTTTGTTAATCGTTATAATCTTTGCAATCTCATCATACATCGGCAACACAGTAGGATGCAGATGTAGTGCATAAGCCATTTAGATCCTTATCTTATATTGTAAGATCCTTATCTTTATAAATGAATGAATATGCTTTGTCATTATGCGTTTTGATTAATAAAAAAAATATTTTTTGGGAGAATGAATGTGGCATGTTATTGTGAGATGACCTTAAAATCTTTTAATCTCACTTGCTGACTCACCACCTTTTTTTTGTACCTGCCAGAGTAATGTTTCTTCTACAATCCCCTGCTACATGACGGTGTAGTTAAAAGTAAGATTAATCTTTTTGACATTATCCGAAATTCTTTGATAGATTATTATTTGGCATTCTTTCCGGCGTGTAAAAGTATTGATAATGTGGAAGAATTTAATCATTTTTGAAAAAAGGTTAAAGAAATAAGTCAAATAGTTTATTTGGTATATAATACGAATTTTCTGAGTAGAAAAATAGAACGTAATTCCATCCTCCGACTAATGGATAATGACAGATAAAGTCCTGTTCATTGATTCACTGATCACTGATTGAAAATTTTTATGAAAAAAGTGAAGGTGTTTTGTTAAGTTTTAAATACCAATCAGTGAAGTTACTACCCATACAAGGAAACAAGAATGAAGAGGCTTATCTTAAGGTTTCTAGGCTTTGCTTCGCGTTTCTGGGTTAAGAATCGAGAGGATCGTATACGTAGATATGTTATCGATAAAACCACAATTATTTTTTTCCCACATTTTAAACTTCATTATATTCACAGGTGAAATTTCAAAAAGTATACAAGAGAGCTTCAAATAAACTGCATCATCATTGTTTTTGACCTTGTGTATTCACACTTGATGATTTGTTGCATTAATAAAGATAAGAAAAAGATTTGTCCTTGTTGGTTGTCTTTGTCCCGAAACAAAAATAAATATCTAGGCTCAAGACCTGTGGGATTCTTTTCCACTTGACATAGAAAAGGGTTGCAAATGTTTCATGTAACCATATGTAATGCTGGATGCTAGGGTGTCCTTTGCTATTCACAATTAGCGATCTTTCTTTTACCAAGATGCAGTGTACTGATGCTATCTTTATGATCTCCATTAGTGTTAAAGGTGAATAGAGCTATTGTAATCCGCGATAAAGTTCTACGCTTACTTTGGATTAATCTTAAGGAAAACATAGCATGTTGTCTACAATTTAAAGATAGAAAAATATTTAGACAGTTTGGAATGCTCCATCAGATTAAATTTCGAAGACATTCTTTCACGAATAACCAAATTGCATGTTTTTGGTCCTTTTTTGTATAAGTAAAGTTATATGAAGTTTACACCTTTCTGTGTACATTGAGGTATGAAAATATTAAAGTCTGGTCCGTAGAAACTGCTTATAATAAAATCCGTTTCCGATTTTTCAAATAATCCGTAGTCGGCTGTATTAATTTTGGAATAAATCGATTGTCCAAACGCTAAGTTGCTTGTAACGACAAGAAAAATTATCGAAAGTTCAACTTCACTCGCAACATTTTATGTACGCAACTTTTTATGAATGTCCTGTCTCGCAACATTTAATGTACGCGACTTTTTCTTTTAAAGTTGCGAAAATAAAATCCCAACTTTCGCAACTATTTCTTCCCGCAACAATTTCTTCCTTTAAAGTAGACTACTTTGTAAAATAAATGCATAGAATAGAATTTTGTGTACTGTTGCGCAAGAACACTTCCACATTTCGTGGGAAAATTACATGAAACTAACTAATGATTAGACATTCTTAGCAAGAAACTCCGTTCTATTCTAAAGCGGATGATATACGGTTTGGTTTTCCAATGTTGTTGAAGTAATGCCTGCTGTGCAGAAACCGCCTTTATAATTTGTGGACACAATGTAAAAACTGTGCAATGGAATTAAACAGGAAATCTTCATTGCTATAGAGCATTGCTTTATTAAGGTGCCAATAAAATTTACAAAGCGATTGACAGAGTGTCTTTTTAGTTGTTGTCTTACTTTACCCCTTCACTCTGAATATTTCAGATTTTGCCTTTGATGTAATGGCTATTAATAGTCGGAACATGTCGAGCATAAAAAATGTTGTCGTATACTTAGAGTTATATCGATTTATGTGCTTTGTAAGAACTTGTTTAAATATTACTATTATTCTAAGTAAGTAGTCTCGAAATCGTTCCTGTCTTTATTTTATTTTTTTGGTCGTGTAACATTTCAGCTCAATTCTAACTCAATTCTTTTTATTGATTCGAAAGTGGACAAAACATCAAAGAGCGATTTTTAATGTCGCCTTGGAAGCCGCGTTTGCTTTTGACATCGGATGACTATAGCAATAAATTTAAAAGGTTTCTGAATTAATCTCAAGCATCGGCATTGCTAGTTAAAAGGAACAATAAAACAACTAGGAATACGGTTAGCGTGCTTATAACAAAAATGTGGTTTGGCTGAACTCTATCATTTGCCTTTTAATCGGATTTGCCTCTCTTTTTGTAATTGGCCTACGGGCGATCTACTCTGAAACCTTTGCAAAGTTCTATAGCACTTTAATTGCTCATCTGATAATCTTTTTTTTAACTATAGAATTGCTTTGTATGCAGATAATAGATAGTAGAATGGTAACCGATGATGTAATTACCATATATGGAGGTATTAGATACAAGTATTGCAACCATAACAAGTGTTTAAAAGGATGAGATTTATAGAATGTGTACATAACCAAACTGGGTTTATAGTGGAAAGGATCAGAAAGATAAAGTTTATACAACTGATTTTCAGCTCTTAATAATTCAGAGAATGTAAGTTGATTATTATCTTACGTACGTAATAACATTTCACGTTTGTAACATTACTCGCTGGCACTCGCTGACTTATCACTGATGCATTTTATGAGAAAGCAATTCTTCCTTTATAGATCGCGATGTTGCTTACCTTCTTTCTTTATTTTGGTGCGATCTCTGCTGCTCCTAGCATCCATTTTCGGGAATATCATAAAAAAAACGATGGGTTCACTATTGAAAATAGAGAAGGTAAGGTTTCATGATTATGTTTTGGATTCAATGATGTCATGCACAAAGTACTTTGGACTTATTAGAGATGTTTTCATGCCAACCAATGAATTGTAGAACCATTCCAGCAATCATTTTCCGTAGAAATTATAGGACAGTAGTGGCTAAGATTTCGAAACAATGTTTTCCATGTTCAAGATTAAAAATTGAGAAAGGATGCAACTCCTGCACCATTCTTAACCAAATAACCGCATTTTTTTTTTCAGCTGCCTACTACTTGAGGACAGAAAAGGCTGCTAACGGAGCATCTAACTGCGGCGTTTTTTTCGGAAATTGCGGAAAAGAGTGCAATGGTGGTTGGTCAGCAAGTTGCAGTACTGTTAATCGTCAAATTAACGTTGGAAAGTCTTTATGTAAATGCTCTGGAGTTGATCCGAGCAAAGTAGTCCCAACTACATCTACTGAAAGCAAGTTGGTTTTTGTATGAATTATCTAAACAGCTTCTGAGAACAAAAATAATCTACGCTTTAGCGATGAAACCATTATAAAATCATGAATACAACTACCAGAATCATTTGCGTTAAATCTTTGAATAAAACAAATGTTAATTTGAAAACACATTAAATAGAATCATATTAATAGTTAAAATAATTTGTGCTTAGAAATGAATCTTTGTCATTAGTAGTTCAATTTATATAGAGGATTTAAAAGTTAAAACGCAAGGGATTCTGGTAGTTGTAATTACGAATTTACAATTATGGGAAAGACCCATTGAAAATATTAGCACTATCTTTTTGTACCGTGATAAACAATTTTGATGACGTCAAAACAGGAACCTTAAGTTGCACGAGGTGGGCTATATACCTCAATTTCTGTTAAGGTTATGGACAAATAAAATTACAACTCAAATCAACGGTTTGTTACAAAGGTTTCTTTGAAACATATATTCATCATTATCTAACAGAATTTTACCTACGGACGAATGAAGCAGCAAAAGGAGCAACCAGTTGTACCGACTTTTTTAAAAATTGCGGCAAATTATGCCAAGGCGGTTCGAACGCCAGATGCGGAACAAGCGGAGAGTCGATATCACTTGCAAGATCGGTATGCAAGTGTAAAGGTGTCTACAGAGCTCCCGAAAGTCTGCGTGAGTTTCGCATAAACATGCTGAATCGACACAACGAACTACGTGCCAAACATAGAAACACAGGAAGCTTAACTATGGATGACGGAATAAATACCATTGCTCAAAACTACGCCGAGGAATTAGCAGCGAAAGGGATATTCAAACATAGCCGCAGACCCGGGTGAATTTGATTTCATAAGAAGTTGTAGAATGGTGATTTCTAGTCGCATATTAATATTATAGTTCTTAAAACATTCGCATTAGATATTGCATTAGTTACATCAAATATATATATATTCATCTCTAGTTATGGGGAAAACCTTTACCGGAGTAGTGGAGACCTTGCCTTTGGGGCAGCTTCCACAGATGCTTGGTACAATGAAATATGCGATTACACCTTTGAACATCCGTCTCATAACCCTGAAAACAAAATGATTGGACATTTTACTCAGGTAACTTAACGTGCTTTCTAGTTTATCAAGATAAATTAAACCGCGCAGACAGTATAATCCTGATAGATTGCAAGGGACCGAGTAAAATTGAGCAAGATAACGCATGTTTGACTTATCGGGAGATTTTATGAGAAACTATTAGGAAAAGGGAACGGAGAAACATTTGTAGTTGACGTGAGTTGGACTTAACGTGGGTTCGTGTTATCGGGATTATATTAAGAAGTGAAATTTAAAAATTATACTTAATATGTAGTTGCAATATGTAATGCAAAGAGGACATCCTTTTGCTCGCATTTCTTTATGTTACCATTCTTCATTTTGTTTGAAATGTTCAGGTCGTTTGGAAAGACACCACTTCAATTGGTATTGGAAGAGCGACCAGTATTCACGGAACATATGTGGTGGCAAACTACATACCACAGGGAAACTACGTGGATTATGAAACTATGAAACCTGGAAAGCAATACATAGAAAACGTACATCCAACCTTGTATGACAGGGATCAGTACTGCTCTCAACTTTAGGTTTTTATGTGAACATTTTAAACAGTTTTTACATGTTCCATAATTTTATTATCTGACTGTTACTTTTATTGTGTCAAATAAACAACGCAAACACCAGAAATACTTATTATTTGAAAAGAAACCTTATGGATGGACCATGGCTGCTTTCAACACCAGCTGCTTTCAACACTGGTATTCTTGATTCATTGATAATGTCGAAAAAAAATTTGCTAAATTGAGTAATGGTATTTTGACACGAAATCGTCGGAATCGCCAGTTAAAAATCGCCAAATTAATTGGATGAAAATTAAAAATTGACTCTTTGAGCTTGATATAATCCACCATTTGTAGAATAATTTCAGAAATTCAGCAGCACAGAATAGATATATTTTCATTGAATTGTATGCCATAAATAAATCACCAGACTTTTTATCACAAGATGCAAGTAACGAAGTAATTTTCGAAAAGTTGAAACATTCGATGGATGATTATCACAAATTATAGCTCTGACATTGAATCCATTTTGACACAGAATATCAAGACATTTGCAAATTCCTTCTTTCAACCTCTAACATAATTCGATTGACAGTTTACGAAACAACATTTATACACTATTTTATTCGATAACTCAACACACAACTTCTGACTTTTGACTTCTGACGCAACTGACTTTGCTGGTTATAAATTCTTTACAATTAGACAAAAAATGCGCCCTTTTTTGCCTACTATTTTTTTTCTGAAAATGCAAAATGTGCGGCCGTGAATATATAGTAGGCCATGGATGGACCTTCATTCAAATAAATCTTCTTCTCTCGTATTGCTTCCAATCGAAATATCGCTATCACAGGCCCTCGATGCCATGCGGCGGTTTGTATGTAGGACAGTCCGTGAATATGTGGCTTGCAGTTTGGGGTTTTCCACAATCGCAGGAGGCGTTGGTTTCAATTTGGTTACAGTTGTAGCAAGTTCAGTTTTCCAATTAAGGCATTTACAGGGATGACCAACGTGAAGGTACTTGCTTTCATCCCCATTGAAATCAATGAATTGTGACGAAACACATATATTTACGGTTATAGATGGTAGTTATTCCGGTGTCGCCGTAAATTAGGACTCGTGAAATTAAGACTTTTGAGTCTGTTTTTCCCGGGAAAAAGAACCTTTTGAGTTTAAATTTACCAGGAAATTAAGAGTGGATCGTTAAATTAAGACTCTAATAATCTTTTGAAATCGAAAGATTATTTTGCTACTACATAGTTGGAGTTTCCCAGGGAATTAGGGCTTCTATAGAACAACAAAAAATTTCAGCGGAACAATTTCCAATAGCGAGAATTTGTAAAGATTATTTTTTCAAATTGATGACTAAGAGATTGATAAATGTTTGATAACCATGGAATGTTAAACACAATACAAACAATAAACAATTATATATTGTACTATAACAATATTTAAAACCAGTAAAGTTCATATTAAGTGAAATTAAGTATTCAATGAAAAATTTATATTTGAATCAAAACATGAAAAATTTAGGTATGTTGCTTGAAACATCAACGACTTTCTAAATTTTTGGGAAAGGATACACGTATATTTTTTATAAGAAACCCGTTTATATGAAACTAGATCTAGGCGCTCTCAAATAATCAAGAAACTGTAGTACAACAAAAATATTTCCTAAGAAACCTTAGCCTGGTTCTCAATCGTGTCATAAACATGCTAACTTGATATCGAATGTTTTAATGGGATGAGCAGACATTGTTGTCTGAATAATATAAGTATAAGGTACGTAATAAGTATAAGGTTCATGCCTTTTAAAAAGAACCAAATAAATACGGGATACACATTTTTTACTTACGTCTGTTAATGATAACTAGCACTTATACTTTTAATAATTTTATGATTTAAGAAAATTTTGATACTTAACCCCCCGCCCCCCCAAAAAAAAATAATTAAGAAACTGCAACTACAACTGGCCTTTGCTTAGTTTCTTATATAAAAAACACGTGTATAAGTGAGCAACTCTCAAGCGTCTGATAAAATGATTGCAAAAATGTAATTTAAATAATCGCGTGCAGGTATAGTAGAAGGGGTATCTTTTATTTCTAAGATATTCTTCTATCTATGCTTCCTTGCCTTCGCCATGATGCAGCGCACGTGTGTTTATTTGACACAAGTTACATATCGTATTATTTTCATACGCTCAAATCAACTTTGATTTACAATAGAATGACTTACCATGAAGACAAGACTTGAAAGTCTTAATTCACCGCCCGATCATAATTTACCGGGAAATTATGACCCGTGACGTCAAAATTTACAGGGAAATCAAGACTTTGAAGTCCTGATTTTCTGGGGTTTTAATTTTCCGCTACACCGGTAATCATTTTTTGGTATAGAAATAACTTTAAATCTGTAAAATTACAATGCTAGCAATTAAAAAATTAAAAATAATTTAAAGAAAACAAGATTTCAAACAATTAGATAATGTTGCATGTGGCAACACGTTCACACTATGTTTCGAGGTATATATACTAAGACGCTGGGCCGCCAAGAGAAAAGAAAGCATGGGGGCAGAAGTGTAGTTGGGCCCTAGAACGAGCGCGCAGCGCGAGTGTTATTTTCGCCGAAGGCGCAAATAATTTGTTATGGTTGTGGGGGCGAATGAAAAACGCCTATGTAATTATTGGGGCCTTATATGTGTTACCTATCGTCTGTTTAGTCGTGGTATTAGACCAATAAAACTTACTACATTAATTAAAAAAAATCAACTTAAAGTAATATAATTAGTGATAGAGCGCAAAAGTAATTAGTAATTACATTGTAAGAAATAATGAAATGAATTTGATGATATTTGTGTATCTTATCTGTATGGCTGTATCTGTATTAGTCACTAAGTGCAGTAAGCATCATCCCTAAATTTATTACATTGCAATAGGCAAAAACAGCTGTTATTGATAACAGATTATGTAAGCTGTAATGCTAATAGGTAAAAGAAATGTAGAAAAAAGAAAACATTCAGCGCTTCATACGTAAACGTCTAAAACAACGGACAAGCCATAAACATAATGACAAAAGCATACTGTGTAATTTGCAAAGAAGATTTGTTTTTCGATGATTTTAAAAGTGTTGTTCGATGAAAAATGTCTTCTATAATGAAGTCACCGAGGGATTCTTGCAGTTTCACCAAGGAAGTAGTATGGGTAGAGTTTAACTTCGATAATGATTGCCTCATTTTGGGCTAACATATTAAAGATTTTAATTATCCTGATGTTGATTGGTCGAAATCATGTTCTCCATATCGCTATCGCGTCTAGGTTCACTGTCACAATCTTTTCTTGATATATCAACACGTATTTAAGCCAATTCATCACCGTCCCAAACAGCGACTCTCACATGCTTATTCTTAGTGATGATTCATTCATTCATTCATTTCATATATTTTACTACTCAGCAATTTAAACGTTATAAAATAAAATACATAATATTATGCATATAATATAAATAACAGTAACAAATATATAGCTTGCTAAACACGTTAAAAAGCGAGTTGATTTTAAGGAGTGTTGGGAATTTAGTGAGTAGTAGGGACTTTTGATTTAGTTATATCACAAAGTCCTATTTTTAAAAGATGCTATAATTATTGTCATGCTATAATTTAATCATGAACTTTCAATAATAAGAAATTGTGTAAGTAAGTAAACTGTGGTATACACATATCTTTATAAGTGGCTTATATTCTCCCCGAAGAGATATTTTTCCAAACTATTTTTATACAAAAGAAGATTTACTCTTGAGACATATATTGTTAGCGTGATTAATAATGCTGTTACATAAAAAAATTTTTACGAACTGGTATTATGAAACTGTTAATCGCGTAGTTTGTGGAATATCGAGGATTAGCTTTTTCAAAATAGGTTTTAAAAGCTGATGGACACATATTGCGACTTGCGCATACGTAAACTTTAAATGTAAAGATATATTAATTTGATAAATATTGAATATATTAGAAGATTGCATGAGGTCACGGGTGCTTGTATATTTATCCACATTAAAAATAAAGCGACAAGCATGTTTCTGCTTACTGAAAATTTGTTTTAGTTTTGTCGGAGACACGTTTGCCCAATCGAATTCTTAATAAGTTAAGAATGTGTTTATAAATGAATAGTACAGATTCATTATTATGATCTGAACATGGTAAAAGAAATTTTTCAATCTCAAATTGGAAAAAACAACCATAGCATGCTGTCATTCAACCTTTGATTCGATTTTATCTACGTTCATTCAATCGTTCGGAAATTCCTATGGTTAAGGCAGATAAATGGAGATTCGGTTAAACCAAACTTCTTAATCAAAAGTAAAAATATCGTATATGAGATCCATACATGGCTTACTAAATAACAACTATTATTATTATTATTATCTAAAGACGGTGAATATTATATTGTATATTATGTTGTATACACAAAGGCACGAACGTATATGTATATGCAATTGAAAAATATTTTTCGAAAAAAAATGTCTTTCTTGATGTGTTTCGTAAAATAGAGCAAACACAAAACAATATTCGTTCTTTTGACGTTCTCGATGGGAATTTACGAAAATTATTTGAGTGATTATATACATTCCATCCGTTGCTCGTAACATTGTTTAATTATATTGGTCATAACACCTTGGTATAGCACCTTGATATAGCACCTTGAAACATACATTTTCTGTGAAGCCTTAACAGGTCTATATATACATAGAAAAAAAGGGGTTGTTGACTGAGTGAATTTGTTCTAATGTTGGCTATAAATTTGGCGAAAGAAAGTTTAGCCGACTGTATAAGTCGATTCCTTTTTTCTCAACAGACACAATAAGTTTTAAATACAGAAGCTATGTTAACTTTGGAGAAAACTCCTTTGAAGTTGTCTAGTTCTTTGGATCAGGTGCCCAATACCCCCGTTTTGCAGACTGTGTCTTAAAGAAGAATCTTCAGGTTCTTACTTACTTTTTGACCAGTAATTGGTTCATTATTCTTGTCATTTTTATGAACATATCTTACGATTGCCTGCATATTTATATTAGTAAATTGCTTATGGTTTGGCAATCATAGTTTAATAATACTTTGTCAGCGTTTTTCATTTTCTTCTCAAAGGGATAAAAAGATTGGGTCGTGTAAAATATAGCGCGTTGTCCAACTCTGTCCAATTTTTGAAAAAAATCACTTTTTTCCTGGTGCGTAAAACACTGGCATTCAGTCACTACCGTACGTAAATACAATAGGTTTTTAAATGCGAATATCCCACGCTAGGTTCGTCAATAATATAAAAACAACGTTCACTGTGCTCACAACACTTTGTTAATCGTTATAATCTTTGCAATCTCATCATACATCGGCAACACAGTAGGATGCAGATGTAGTGCATAAGCCATTTAGATCCTTATCTTATATTGTAAGATCCTTATCTTTATAAATGAATGAATATGCTTTGTCATTATGCGTTTTGATTAATAAAAAAAATATTTTTTGGGAGAATGAATGTGGCATGTTATTGTGAGATGACCTTAAAATCTTTTAATCTCACTTGCTGACTCACCACCTTTTTTTTGTACCTGCCAGAGTAATGTTTCTTCTACAATCCCCTGCTACATGACGGTGTAGTTAAAAGTAAGATTAATCTTTTTGACATTATCCGAAATTCTTTGATAGATTATTATTTGGCATTCTTTCCGGCGTGTAAAAGTATTGATAATGTGGAAGAATTTAATCATTTTTGAAAAAAGGTTAAAGAAATAAGTCAAATAGTTTATTTGGTATATAATACGAATTTTCTGAGTAGAAAAATAGAACGTAATTCCATCCTCCGACTAATGGATAATGACAGATAAAGTCCTGTTCATTGATTCACTGATCACTGATTGAAAATTTTTATAAAAAAAGTGAAGGTGTTTTGTTAAGTTTTAAATACCAATCAGTGAAGTTACTACCCATACAAGGAAACAAGAACTAATAGGCTTATCTTAAGGTTTCTAGGCTTTGCTTCGCGTTTCCGGGTTAAGAATCGAGAGGATCGTATACGTAGATATGTTATCGATAGAACCACAATTATTTTTTTCCCACATTTTAAACTTCATTATATTCACAGGTGAAATTTCAAAAAGTATACTAGAGAACTTCAAATAAACTGCATCATCATTGTTTTTGACCTTGTGTATTCACACTTGATGATTTATTGCATTAATAAAGATAAGAAAAAGATGGTTGGTTGTCTTTGTCCCAAAACAAAAATAAATATCTAGGCTCAAGACCTGTGGGATTCTTTTTCCACTTGACATAGAAAAGGGTTGCAAATGTTTTATGTAACCATATGTATTGCTGGATGCTAGGGTGTCCTTTGCTATTCACAATTAGCGATCTTTCTTTTACCAAGATGCAGTGTACTGATGCTATCTTTATGATCTCCATCAGTGTTAAAGGTGAATAAAGCTATTGTAATCCGCGATAAAGTTCTACGCTTACTTTGGATTAATCTTAAGGAAAACATAGCATGTTGTCTACAATTTAAAGATAGAAAAATATTTAGACAGTTTGGAATGCTCCATCAGATTAAATTTCGAAGACATTCTTTCACGAATAACCAAATTGCATGTTTTTGGTCCTTTTTTGTATAAGTAAAGTTATATGAAGTTTACACCTTTCTGTGTACATTGAGGTATGAAAATATTAAAGTCTGGTCCGTAGAAACTGCTTATAAGAAAATCCGTCTCCGATTTTTCAAATAATCCGCAGTCGGCTGTATTAATTTTGGAATAAATCGATTGTCCAAACGCTAAGTTGCTTGTAACGACAAGAAAAATTATCGAAAGTTCAACTTCACTCGCAACATTTTATGTACGCAACTTTTTATGAATGTCCTGTCTCGCAACATTTAATGTACGCGACTTTTTCTTTTAAAGTTGCGAAAATAAAATCCCAACTTTCGCAACTATTTCTTCCCGCAACAATTTCTTCCTTTAAAGTAGACTACTTTGTAAAATAAATGCATAGAATAGAATTTCGTGTACTGTTTCGCAAGAACACTTCCACATTTCGTGTGGAAATTACATGAAACTAACTAATAATTAGACATTCTTAGCAAGAAACTCCGTTCTATTCTAAAACGGATGATTTAGGGTTTGGTTTTCCAATGTTGTTGAAGTAATGCCTGCTGTGCAGAAACCGCCTTTATAATTTGTGGACACAATGTAAAAACTGTGCAATGGAATTAAACAGGAAATCTTCATTGCTATAGAGCATTGCTTTATTAAGGTGCCAATAAAATTTACAAAGCGATTGACAGAGTGTCTTTTCAGTTGATGTCTTTCTTTACCCCTTCACTCTGAATATTTTAGATTTTGCCTTTGATGTAATGGCTATTAATAGTCGGAACATGTCGAGCATAAAAAATGTTGTCGTATACTTAGAGTTATATCGATTTATGTGCTTTGTAAGAACTTGTTTAAATATTATTATTATTCTAAGTAAGTAGTCTCGAAATCATTCCTGTCTTTATTTTATTTTTTTGGTCGTGTAACATTTCAGCTCAATTCTAACTCAATTCCTTTTATTGATTCGAAAGTGGACAAAACATCAAAGAGCGATTTTTATTTTGCCTTGGAAGCCGCGTTTGCTTTTGACATCGGATGACTATAGCAATAAATTTAAAAGGTCTCTGAATTAATTTCAAGCATCGGCATTGCTAGTTAAAAGGAACAATAAAACAACTAGGAATACGGTTAGTGTGCTTATAACAAGAATGTGGTTTGGCTGAACTCTATCATTTGCCTTTAAATCGGATTTGCCTCTCTTTTTGTAATTGGCCTACGGGCGATCTACTCTGAAACCTTTGCAAAGTTCTATAGCACTTTAATTGCTCATCTGGTAATCTTTTTTTTTAACTATAGAATTGCTTTGTATGCAGATAATAGGTAGTAGAATGGTAACCGATAATGTAATTACCATATATGGAGGTATTAGATACAAGTATTGCAACCATAACAAGTGTTTAAAAGGATGAGATTTATAGAATGTGTACATAACCAAACTGGGTTTATAGTGGAAAGGATCAGAAAAATAAAGTTTATACAACTGATTTTCAGCTCTTAATAATTCAGAGAATGTAAGTTGATTATTATCTTACGTACGTAATAACATTTCACGTTTGCAACATTACTTGCTGGCACTCGCTGATGCATTTTCTGAGAAAGCAATTCTTCCTTTATAGATAGCGATGTTGCTTACCTTCTTTCTTTATTTTGGTGCGATCTCTGCTGCTCCTAGCATCCATTTTCGGGAATATCATGAAAAAAACGATGGGTTCACTATTGAAAAAAAAGAAGGTAAGGTTTCATGATTATGTTTTGGATTCAATGATGTCATGCACAAAGTACTTTGGACTTATTAGAAATGTTTTCATGCCAACCAATGAATTGTAGAACCATTCCAGCAATCATTTCCCCGTAGAAATTATAGGACAGTAGTGGCTAAGACTTCGAAACAATGTTTTCCATGTTCAAGATTAAAAAATGAGAAAGGATGCAACTCCTGCACCATTCTTAACCAAATAACCGCATTTTTTTTCCAGCTGCCTACTACTTGAGGACAGAAAAATTTTATCCAAATGCTTAATGGCGTATACCCTTTTTCACCCTGAAAAAACAATAATATAAAAACTTAAAGGTTAAAATTCATACTTGTATAATTAAATAATACAACATCAAAAATAAATTAGTTAAAAATAAATTATGTTAGACACGCATTCCTTTTATAGGCGATTACAGAGCTCCCGAAAGTCTGCATCAGTTTCGAATTAACATGCTGAATCGACACAACGAACTACGTGCAAAACATAGAAACACGGGAAGCTTAACTATGGATGACGGAATAAATACCATTGCTCAAAACTACGCCGAGGAATTAGCAGCGAAAGGGACATTCGTATATAGCTACAGACCCGGGTGAATTTGATTTCATAAGAAGTTGTAGAATGGTGATTTCTAGTCGCATATTAATATTATAGTTCTTAAAACATTCGCATTAGATATTGCATTAGTTACATCAAATATATATATTCATCTCTAGTTATGGGGAAAACCTTTACCGGAGTAGGGGAGACCCTGCCTTTGGGGCAGCTTCCACCGATGCTTGGTACAATGAAATATGCGATTATAACTTTGCACATCCGTCTCATAACCCTGAATACAAAATAACTGACCATTTTACTCAGGTAATTCAACGTACTTTCCAGTATATCAGGATAAATTAAACCGCGCAAACAGTATAATCCTGACAGTATAACTAATGTTCGAGTTATCAGGAGATTTTATGAGAGACTATTACGAAAAGGGAGCGCAATAACATTTCTAGTTGACGCGAGTTCGACTTAACGGCGGTTCGTATTATCGGGATTGTACTGTATTAAGAAATGAATCTTGAAAATTATACTTAGTTAAAGTATTTAATGCTAAGAGGATTATTAGAGGATATCCTTTTGCTTGCGTTTTCTTTCTTTTCCATTCTTCACCTTGTTTCAAATGTTCAGCTCGTTTGGAAAGACACCACTTCAATTGGTATTGGAAGAGCAACCGGTTCTAAATGGACATATGTGGTAGCAAACTACAAAGCTCAGGGAAACTTCGTGGATTATGAAACCAATAAACCTGGAAAGCACTACATAGAAAACGTACAGCCAACCTTGTATGACAGGGATCAGTACTGCTCTGAAATTTGAAACCAGTTTTCACACAAGTTTATCTCACTCCTACCACCAAATTATTACTGCCATGATATATAATAATGCCTTCCTCGCCGATGTCAGACGATTTGTTAGAGGGTTTATGATTTTAACTTTGTTATATTTTATCATTTTAAAAATGCACTCCTGTTGGAAGCTTTTGTTGTTGACTATAATACGCATTACAAACTAACTCGCTTTTTTTGGTTGTTGCTATCACAAAACAAAAGTTAGTAAAATAATCCAAATATATATTTTTAATGTTGAAGAGAGAGAGAGAGAGAGGGCTTTTCTCTAATTTAGAGGTGAAATATAAGATGCAATGCAACGTATATATATATAAAAGCACATAAAAGCGGACTTTGAATATATAGTACAAATTTTATATCTATATATTTACACATATATTTGTGTTCATTCAAATGAGTGTCCACTTCCAACATTACCAACACTGAAACTCATCGAGCTGAATTTTAAACACAACCATGCAAGTAAGTTTCTTGCAGTAGATGAAATTTTGTCCTGGAAGTGACATAGAGTTTAAAATATCGACAAATATCGATCAAGAAAGACAATTTTCATATCTATTTCCCAAGATAGTAATATCAGGAGATATACGAAACTTGACCATGAGACGTGAGATGAAGGAAACGTGGACATGAGATGAAACGTAAAGATTGATTATGGAAACTCATAATATACATTATATATATTATTATTTGAAAACTGTCATGTAATTCACTAATTAATAATAGTATTTGAGAAAGCCTAAAACCTAAAGATAGCTTAAAATTTTAGCCCACAAAATTCCTTTGATCTAAAGATCTCTCTTAAATACCTTCTTTTACTTTGCGTAGTGTTTTTGTGCTTTGTTGGGGACTGTTTATATAGCAATGAGGCTTAGACTGGCTGGCGCTTTTCCCATTATAAACACTTTTCGTTTTTTTATATTATTTGTATACAAACATCTTTTACACAAGAGGAATTTTGAGTTGTTTACAAACATTTTGAACTGCTTCATTGGGAGTAGGGCCGTCAATTCCCAGGCTTGCTTCAAAACAAATGCAAACAAATAATTTGGCTTTAGAACACACCTAATTAATTATTACCACTGTTCCTTGCCAAACCTTTCTAGTAAATCGCTTCATTTCGGAGATGAAATTTTGTTTTACTAAGTTATTCCTGGCGTTGAAGCTTCTATTTCAGGTTTCGTCTCTCCTATACAGTCATAATGAGGTTACAGTCATAATAGAGTCAACCTAAAACATTTCGCAGATGATCTTCCAAGCCCAAACTCAGGGCTTCATTGACGATGGACCGTCTTAGCAACATAACGTTTAATAACATTTTAAAACGTCTTCAACAACAAACAAACATTCATTGTGACGTCTATAGACTATGACGACGCTGTAAAGATTTTCATACAACTCCAGCCTCGTAAAATCTTATTAACCAATGTGATATTTCAGCAGTGTCACTCACTGATAAAAAGAAAGTATTTAGAACGTTCTGGAAGTGTCATATATTCTCTCTGTTCAATTCAACCAATCGTTTTCCAGCTTTTAAGTTTTGTGATGTAGGGATTTCACGATTAGGATTAAGATTGAAACAGTACGCATATTCTTTTAGGAAAACCGTTTTTAAGAAACTAAATGTATGGACCTCTGAAGCATGCACTCGTATACTAATGGTGCCCAAAACTTTAAATATACTGGTGCAATGTGGTGAAGCCTTCTAATAAGCTCCTGGGCGGTAGTTAAACGTACAAACTTGTGCCAATTTTATTAATATTTTGTTAATAAGCTCCCGAGCGGTTATTAGAATGACACAGATAAGCGATGTGACAGAGAGATCCTTGTTCTTATCTATTTTTGTAAGATTCCGGCCATTCTTTTGTTCATCACTCCATCCATCACTGTTTGTTTAGAAAGATTCTTTAGACAGATACGTACACTTTGAGTTTCTTTTAAAGTGATGTTTCTGGATTTCTAATAATTTTTAAAATAATTTTAAATATAGGTGCCCTCTTTTCCTTTTTTTAGTGACTGGGGGATTAAAAGAAAAAATACGGGCTCTCTCGTATTATATATATTTTTGTTAAATACAATCTAAACAATAAATGCACAATAGCACATCAGAGCACAATAGCACCTCAGAACACAATAGGTCAATTTTCACCGTCAGGTTTTGTCACATTTTTTGTTTACACCGCCTACCCCTTGTGCGACGTCATGATCGCTAACAAAAAGAAATGTGAGACAAATAGTTTTTGAAATCTATCAGCTAAAAAGTGATATTGAAACTTGATCTAAACCATAAATAATCAGCCACACATTTCGTGCATGTTCGCAAGACACTCGGTTCCATGCTTCCATTCCATTGTGCATATCGTTGAACACACATTTCGTGCATGGTTGCAAGACACTCGGTTCCATGCTTCCATTCCATTGTGCATATCGTCGAACACACATTGCGTGCATGATTGCAAGACACTCGGTTCCATGCTTTCATTCCATTGTGCATATCGTTGAACACACATTTCGTGCATGGTCGCAAGACACTCGGTTCCATGCTTTCATTCCATTGTGCATATCGTTGAACACACATTTCGTGCATGGTCGCAAGACACTCGGTTCCATGCTTCCATTCCATTGTGCATATCGTTGAACACACATTGCGTGCATGATCGCAAGACACTCGGTTCCATGCTTCCATTCCATTGTGCATATCGTTGAATGTTTTGTTTTGTAAAAACACTCCTAGTTTAGTAAGCACCAAAATCGAAGTTTATTTCATGTTTTCAAACTGATCGATTATTGATTATTAATAAGGCATTTAAAAAGATTCCCATCCATTGACACTTCGTCAATCAAAAGCATTTACAAAGTTTGGCTACGCAAACTGGGATGCTACACACTGAGCAACTAATACTCTATTCACCCGAATAGACGTCCACCCGTTTATTAATTTCGAATACTTTAATGTAAACTGAGCTTTAATTTTCTAATTTTGTCTTCGAATTATTTTTGAATTAGTAGTAATATCAATTCTAAAAAACATTCTTATACTTCTTTTCAATATACTTGGAGTATTTTCCGTCCCAAAATTTCGTTGAACATAATTGACTGCATTAATTGAAAAAAATTGTCTTAATATTGATACATATATTGATATGTAATTTATTAATATGGTGGTATTATTGGTGATCATAAAGTGTAATTTCAGGAGTCTATGGAATTTACGATTCTAGACAAATGAAGTGGTTAAAGATTACATTGGTGATGTCAGGGCGGAAATCAGGAATTAAATATTGATCGATATATTATTGTTGTTTACCAATGACAAAGTTGTGACGTCAGCAAACAAAACGCGATATGAGAGGATTGGGAAAGAAAAAGGAAGTGGTCTTAAATAGGGTTTTGAGCCACACCATACCTAAAAGAAAGCAGACGTTCTCTACACGTTTTTTTATAGGAAACCGGTTTATAAGAAACTCTAGTCACTTGAGCTCGCAAACATAAGAAACTACTACAGTAAGCTCACTCTATTCTAAGAGACTGAGAAATTTCGTGAGCTAAATTTTTTTCTCTCATTGTTAAGAATATTGTGAAACAGTCTTTTTAAAGCAATAGAAAAGAAAAAGCGCTATAAAATAAAAAGAAAAGAAAAAATCATAAAAGGTTTCTTCTCTGTTACATTCCTCAGTAAGGCAAAAATATATATATAAGATATAGTCAACAAACATCATGTGTAGACTGTGACCAACTGCCATGTGCGCTTGTCCAATAAGCTTGAGTGTGAATATGGCGTCGGTTGTAGACTTGCCCGCACTAAATTCATATTGTGTGTCGCTAACGTTGACCTTGGCAAGTCTGTTCAAATCCTCTTGGATGATGCTGAGCATTATTTTGCTGGCATGCGTGATTAAAGCCAGGATGCGGTAGTTACTGCAATCACCATTGTCACCTTTTTTATAGAAGGCAATGTAGTTCGATGTCAGTGCCGAAAATGGCCATATGCCAGTTGTCCAGATGCGGTTGATGGCGCGATGGATTGCTAAAAATACAACCGGGTCGTCTAGCATGGCTTTCAAAAACTCAGCTTGCACTCCGTCTGGCCCAGCAACCTTCCCGTTTTTGAACCGAGAGATGGCGCGTTTGATGACATCAGCAGGTAGTGGAGCGGATGCAAATTGTTGTGGCGTATACGTTCACGTTGCATGCTTCACTGGAAGAGCTCTTGAGCATACTCATGCCAGCGTTGTACTTTGTCTGCAGGAGTATTACATAAGGTGCCATCGCTTAGCTTGATAGTGGCTTTCGATTTGCGTGATCCGGCAGTCAGACCCTTCGCTGTCTTGAATAGAAGAGCAGAGTCGTTGCGGTGGAAAGCATCGTTGATAGTGTCTGCCTGATGAGTAGCCAAATGTCCAGGTCGTTGTCGCATGCTGCTCTCACCTGGTTCTTTAGCAGACAATATTCAGGTGTTTCGAACGCTTTCCGCTTCTTTTCAATCAGGTCGATGGTTTCGAAGTGATGCGAGGCTTCGATTTGTTGTGTCTCATGGAGGTGCTTGTCTTGAGTGCTGCGTCATGGATAGCTGTTGTGATGGTTTTCAGCTCATCGGTGTCATCGACACTGCCTCTGACTTCCATCTTGATCGTAGCGGCAAGCTCGGAGGTGAGCAGATTGGCACACGGCTTTGGTGGAGGTTTAACAAGCTTCGGTGTACGTTTGATCTGCAGCTTCATGTTGCACACAACAAGCCTGTGGTCGGTGTCGAAAGCAGCTGAGTAGCAGCGGCAGTCAACCAGCTGCTGGAGGTGTTTCTGTCTGACTAGGATGTAGTCTATTGCGTTTCTTGCATTACCAGTGCGACTTATCCAAGTCACTTTGTGCAGCAACCTCTTCTTGAACCATGTATGTGTTAGCGGAGGTGAGTTGGTGAGCGCGGCAGAAATCCAGCAGTCGCAGTCCACGGTCATTAATGGTGCGATGCTGTGTGGGCCAATAACTAGCAGATCAGTACGGTTTGCACCAAGTTTTGCATTCAAATCACCTGCAAATACCAACGTGTCCGAGGGTTTTACTCTTTGAATCACACCTTCTAGTTGTTTGTAAAAGGTGTCTATTACTTCATCAGTTGCAGTGCTGATGGGTGCATAGGCAGCAACCAGGACCAGTGAGCCGGAGCCCTTTAAGCAGAGACGGGCTGACATGACACGGTCTGAGATGCATTCGTGTGACATGAGTGCTGCTTTTGCTTTTGGAGAGAGGAGTATGCCGATACCAGCGTAGTGTTTCGTTCCGCCGGAGAGGAGTAGTCTGTTATTCAATTGAGTTTCGATTCCGATGCCATGGGCCTTGGTCTGAGCGATGGCGTCGTATTTTTATGTCTTTAAGGCCTGCTCTAGATGCTCGTCATCTAGGGCATGTCGCAGCGTGGTCACGTTCCACGTTCCATTAGTAAAAATTGATAGACCCGGCGCAACATCAGTTCTACGGCATATCAGCCTCACACCGTCCTCGGAAGGTTTTAAGTGTGACGCGTCATTAGTCGATGTCTGCTGCAGCGGCGGGGCTACATTCCAAGTAACGTTGAGATCCGGGTCGGCGCTTGGAAGCCACACATCCGCCAGATCATTGTTGTCTTCATTGATAGTTGTAGTCATAGTTGTAATGGCTATAGTGGAGGGGGCGCCGCTCCTCATTCCACGCCAAATAGCCCTTGGCCATGGCGCAGTGGTGCACATCCTCGCTTGCAGTAAAGCAACCAAAGCACATGCAGGTTGCCATGAAACAGCCGGTCTCCGACATCCAAAGATGCTGCTGCCCATCTTGTTCATGCGTAACCCGACACGGGGGGCTTAGGGGGCGCTTTCACTTGCCCAAGGTGAACTCTCAAAGTGAGTTTGAAGCGTTGGTACGTATTCTAGTTTATCGACAACCGATGATTATAAGTAATAAAATGAAAATTATGTTATATATACAGAATAAAATAATAGTTTAAAAGAGGATCAATATCAAGTGATGACTATTTATAACTAAAACTGGATTTAAAGTGATTCCGAGGCGAAAAATATTTGGTTTCAAAATTGATTTAAATATGATTGTTAAAACATTTTAAAGTGTCGTTTTGAGTACCGAAGTCTAATAATGAAGAATTATAAAAAAATATCTTTGTTTAATACATTTCTGTCATGGCCGCCATTTTTCTCGAACCTCCCGCTTCAACATGTTTTATTATTTAGCGTCCAGTCCACGCGGCCCGCAAAGCGGTTTTTGACGTCATTATGGAGTATGATTTTGAGAAAAACATTTAAGCAAATAACAATAAGCATTTGAATAATTGTCCTTGAACTTCAACATAGATGTATATTTGTATAGAACTGCAAAAAACACACTTTTGACGATCAAAGAAGTAAAAGCATATAACTTTGCAAGTTCGTGTTTTCGTTTAAAATGCCTCATTCATTGTTGTGCTTTTGCGAGATTTATTTTTGCGATTTTAGGCCAAAAAATAAGTTTGCAAAAATTAATCCAGCACGATTTAATCCAGCATTAATTAATACGCTTAAGGTAAGACAAAGGTAGCTAAAGTAATAATAGATGAAGGTTGATAATATTTTTAAAATTTTCATTTTTTTCGATACAGATACAATAGAACTGTCGATAAATTTTAGCTGATTCAAGATGCACTGTTAACAATCACTGTTCTTTTTCATTCATTCGTTCATATTTTCTTTTTCATAAATTTTCAAGAAAAACACAATTCCTAGATAAATTCAACACTACATTTTTTAGTTGAAAAATGAATATATATATATATATATCTTTTTATACAAAATATAATATTATAAATGATCAAAGAAAAAGTTGAAACTCATAGATGGTCAAATTTGACTAATTAGAATTATTGAGAACATTATTAAAATTATTATTTATCCATTAATATAAGTTTATAAAAAATCAAAAATCGTTAATTTATCTCTGCATACAAGAAATATATGATATACAAATAAAAATTCTTGACAAACAAACTAACAGAACAAAAAATTAACATTGATAATTTAAAAATATTTATATATATCATTATCCAGTGAAATTGAAATACTTTTAACAAGGGTTTTAAAACTGAAAAAATAAATATTTGTTTTGATTAGATTTGAAACAATTAAATTATTCCAAAGATTTGCAAGTTTCCAATTCAGATTTACAAACTGATGAGTTATTTGTTGATTTTGCCACTGAAACTGTCGATGTAAAATGTGAACAAGCAACTCAAACCGAAGTCCAACCCAGATTGTTACGCTTCAACATCCACAATAACATTGGTGAACTCCACAACTGACTGTGTTTCATGTCAGACTAATATCGTCCGTAAAAAAGCCAAAGTCGGCAGTTTCCATCACATATAAAGAAACTGAGTCTAATCTAAATGTAAACTTGAAAGGTTTTGTTACGCGCCAACCAATCAAACTTTCATAGAATATTTTTTTTAAGCATACAGGTCGGAAATCTTCCAGTTCTACACAGCTTGCAGCTATAATATAAGGCAATCCTGTATTTTAGCGTCGAAAACAAAATAGCTATTTGTGTACCATTCATACATATTTAATGAGTGCGAAGGAGAGTGCCGTTTCGGGCAATCCTGTATTTTAGCGTCGAATTGAACAGCTACCTTAATAAATATAAATAATTCAAATGACGTGTATATATATCAAGAGTACTATATTTCGCGGGTAGTAATTTTCGCGGTTTTCGCGGAAATTAAATACTTATAATGTATTCCGTTTGCTTTGAAAATTGGTAGTTTTACTAATTAGAGGATGCTGATTTTAAATCAAGTACCAGAATTGGGATATTTTTACCCCTAATACCCTATTTGGGCAAATTTGGGCCAAAAGTTTAAAATATTATGTTTGCTTTGAAAATTGGTAGGCTTACTAATTAGAGGATGCTGATTTCAAATCAAGTACCAAAATTGGGATATTTTTACCCCTAATACCTTATTTGGGCAAATTTGGGCTAAAAGTTTAAAGTATTCCGTTTGCTTTGAAAATTGGTAGGTTTACTAATTAAATGATGCTGATTTCAAATCAAATACCAGAATTTGGGTATTTTCACCACCAACACCTTATTTGGGCAAATTTAGGCCCAAAGTTTAAAATATTCCGTTTGCTTTGAAAATTGGTAGGTTTACTAATTAAATAATGCTGATTTCAGACCAAGTACCAGAATTTGGGTATTTTCACCCCTAATACCTTATTTGGGCAAATTTGATATAAGAAGCTCGGCACTTAAAATCTTTTGGCATTTTTTTGAGTATGACCCATGAAAAAAAAATTCAAAAAAGTGGCAAATGAAAAGGCGAATAACTTCCGTAATTTTGACCATTAAAACTTCGTGAAGTTTTAAGGGAAAAAAAACCATCCTCGGCATGATATAAGAAGCCCGAATTTTAATTCGTAATAATTAGGGGGTTATTGTCCCACACGGCAACTCCACTTTTTACATATAGAATATTTTTTTTAAGCAGACAGGTCGGAAATCTTCCAGTTCCACACAGCTTGCAGCGATAATATAAAATAAAAACTTAATCCAGTTAAATAATTGTATGAGCAAATTTGAACCTAGCTATAAAGAAACAGGAAATAGAAAAGAATAAAACTAACCTTCTGGAAGTTGAATGCGAACCTGATTAAGTTCTACACAGCACAAACACTCCCTGCTCACTTCAATCGTTTGACACATTCAACACTTAACACCACTCAGTCACTCGCTCGCTTGTCCTTTGACCAACCATCTTTTCCTCGCATTTGCCTGCATGCTCACTATTTTCAAAACATTTTAGCTCTTCCTCGGAGAATTTCCTTTTCGGTTCAAACAAGTATGGTTTACAAAACATCTTTACTGTGAAACGTCTTCAAAAAGAGTTATTTTGAGATGTAAACCAGGATTTTGTAAAATTTTTCATTACAATCAATTTGTTGTTACTCCATAACTACGTCACAGTTTAAAAAGGTCTGAACACTAATTTGAAAATCGGACCGCAAACCACATTTGAGAACAGTTAGAAAAATGTCAAAAATTTGTTTTTAAAAAGCTGTTTGCCAACGAATAGTTTGGCATTGCAAAAAAATGAAAAAGCAATACGTTTAAAAATAAGTTCAAAATAAGTTCGCATGTTTTTAGACCTCGGAATCATTTTAAAAGTAACATGGTACGCTAACCAGAAGATTTCTTTTGATTTTTTAAACGCTCTTATTGGTCTTACATTTTCTCCTAAATATTTCCAAAAATTTAGCGCGATACGACCATTTTGAAAGAATTTTTTTTGAGAGTACATCCCATATCCATTCGAGGGTAATCTTTATTGAGTTTTGCCCCTGACTTAGCTTTCGACCTCATAAATGCATAACTCGATGAATAATCAAAATATTGAATTGAAATTTTCAACGAAGATTAGAAATAATAGTATCAATCTGAAATATATGACAATTATCTTTAAAATTTGGATATAGTGGTTTGCGCATGCGTAAACGTAAATTAAATATATAGAGCCCCACCGAAAGTTATATCAAACGAATTCTTGTGTCTGTACAGCTATGCTATTGTGTCACCGGTTCATAATTCCGAAAATACTATGGTAACTAAAGGAAATGACACGTAACTAAGGAAAAAGAAGTCTTTCATGCGTATAACTTCCACGTTTTTATCTTTTTTCGAAATTTTATTCCAGAATATCTTACCAAAATGGATAATCTTTCTTGGTGCAAAATTTTAGATTTTTATCATAAGTATCTCGCAAATTCGGTTTTGCGCACGCGCAGGTCAAAAAAGTTTTTTTGTCGATCGAATTTTGTCCTTAAGTTATAGGCCATATATGAAGTGATTTCGACCAGTAGTTAAGGATATATAAGAAGCTTGAAACAGGCAATTCGGGTCCGACCCCAACAGTTTTTGAAACCTTGGCAGGTAACCCCAATTTTCACATGTGTGAAGGCATAGGGGCTGACTAAGACCTGTGCAAGAGGATTTTTACTCTTGTTCTGTATAAGGGGGTTAATTTTGCCCTAGAAGGGCCAGGCTTAGGATTACACCGGTTGATCTTACAATGAAAGCGAAAATTTTAACCAATCAGTTTCGATTCGTTTCAATCTAATGCTAATATCGTATCTCTTTATCGCTATCGTGGAAATTAATTTAAGATTAAATAGCGCCATGAATTCTAAATGATTTCGAAAGCGAAAAAAAACATATGGCTAGAAATTATCCATGGGGGGATTAGCCTAGTACCACCGAGCCATATTTTTAATATGCTGCTAGTTTTCCCATGAATAAAATAATTCGTTTAAGAATAATAGACGATGCGCTACGCCGAAATTTTTTTGGAAACAAAGGTGATTTTACAAACCCGATTTAAAACGATCAAGGGAAACGTCCTGATTAAGAAAAGAATTATTGGGGATTTTTAGTTTTGGTGACGTCATAATGTAAACAAAAATTTGAAAGAATATATATATATATTAATTGACATATATTTTGATTCTGAGCAATAATTCCTGAAAATACAAATATAACAAAACGCCCATTTTCTTTTCTGGCTCTTTTTCGCTCTTTATAGTGTGTGTTAAAAATGGATAAAATATCAGAATGATTGATTGAATATTTGATTTCAGAATGAAATCATTTATCAGAACTTGGTGACAAGTCAAGAAGATGTCTAGAACCAGATGACACCTAGAGTAGATCTGTGAACGGTTCCCACGGTAAACATTTTAATTCTAGTTGGCTTTTATTTAGTAATGGTAAATGTATAGCCGTGAAATTTGTACGGCTTCTTGCTGTCGTCGTAATCCGAAGAGATGTCTACTTCAGATAACGCCATATTTTTAAAAACTAATATTTTACGTACAAGTCAGTTTCTCAATAATAAATACTAACTCCATGAAGTAAAAATTACTGAAGAAAACATAATATAACAATAGTAACCTAATAACTCTAATTTTCTATTTTGTTTCGCTTCAATAAATTTTGAACTTGTTCAAGACTCATCACAAACACAAGAATTAGAAAGAAAAGGTTTTACTAAAAGGCAAAGCTTAACAACCCATAACTTTTCAAAATGAGACAGAAGTGCCGTACGCGAAAAAAACTACGAAAACGTAAAATGAGTCTTGACGTTTAATAACAGACTTCAATCCAAGAATTCTCAATTGTAAGATTATGAAAGTTGGTGTAGCTACGTAAAACAAACATCAAAAATTTCCCGAAGTTGTTATCTTTACACCATTCTCCATTCGTTCACTCATCGAGAAAAGAAATCTCTAAACAATAAAAATATTTTGAAAAGGTAAAACAAACCTGAATTAAAACAAAAGATTCTTACCTGAATTTTAGTTGAAATTTTACCAAAACTAGATAGGTTCTTCAAATTCCTCTTTTGTATCATCTTCGTCTGTACCTTCTTCATATTATATTCTTCATTTTCATTAACCTCTTCAGTCATAAACAGTTTTTCTAGTGACTGAATATGCTTTACAACATATGTCAATCTTTTATTCAGGAGACCTCTGATACCACCATTCTTCGTGTAAAGCGACGAACGTAAAATAGTTTCTTGGTTTTTCCAATAAGAAAAACAGTTGGTTATTTCATTGCTGATCAAGGCAACCTCTTCCTGAGCACGCATTTTTCTCAGGAAGTACTGCACCGACATACGCTTTATGCTCCTTCTACAGAGTCTATTTAAAGACTAAAATGACTAAATGGTCTAAATGACTAAATGGTTAAATGGTCTAAATCCCACAATCAGTTCTTGACCCAAGAAACAAATCATGAAACTCATAACACCTCATTAAAGCACAAACTGAGCACTTTAAGGGATGACCTCAAGAGAGATTGCTTAAAGCTGACTGGATTTAGTGCTTAAAGATAAACATCACTGCGTCACTGGACATTAAGACCAAACATAAGAGTACAGTAACGCTTTAAGTAATATATAATACGACTGGAAATGTGAGGCTAAAAATGTTTTCTTACGCCGAAGATATTGTTCCGTTACATTGGAATGTGAAGGAACACTATTCCGCTATAGTTCTGTCACATTTAGTATGATGAATAATACCCTACCCCTAATAACAATAACAATCCAATGTAACGAAACAATATCTACGTATTTGTACTTCTTATTGTCCCTCATATTTATTGTAGTTATCAACAAGCTGTTAGATTTCTGTTGGTTTGTTGTATGATATGAAATAAATAAATGGTGATTAATATATAACATCAGCAGAAAAGCTCGCCATCTTTTCCTATATTTCGGTTGTTTTGCTATATGATTTTCATTCTCGACATTAACATTTTTAAGAAAGGAACTTTAATAATCGACATTAAAATTGTTGTTGAGGCCGTGTTTTCCATTTAAAGCCAGTTAATTTAACAAAGCGATTGCCAGAGTTTCTATTCAGTACATGTGTTACATGATGCCTTGAAGCTGAATGTTTAAAATTTTGCCTATGATATACTTACTTACTCACTTCTTCTTGCTCAAGCGTAGCAATCAGCTCCGAAAGCTCGATGGATATCTTTCATTTATCCATCGGTTGAAATACAGTTTGTCCATCATTATTCTTCTTAGCTGTTGCTGGTCCAAATTTGTGGTTCTTTTGAGCCTTTTCCATCTGTCGATCCTTCCTCGTTTTCTGTGCATAAACAGATTAATGACTATTAATAGTCGATATATGTCGAGCATAAAAACTGTTGTCGTATACCTAGAGTTATATCAAACTCAGTGCTTTCTAAGAACTTGTTTAAATAATATATTATTCTACCACGGAAGGAAGTAGTCTCAAATTGGTTCCTGTCTTTTTTTTCTTTTTTAGGTGGTGTAACATTTCAGCTCAAGCATCGGCATTGAAAAGTAAAAATAAAACAATTAGGAATACGGTTAGCGTGTTTAATAACAAGAATGTGGTTTGGCTGAACTCTATCATTTGCCGTTTAATCGGATTTCCATCTATTTTTGTAATTCGCCTACAGGCGATCTCCGTTTAAACTTTTGTATAGTTCTATAGCACTTTAATTGCTTATCTGGTAATCTTCTTTTTTGAATTATAGAATTGCTTTGTATGCAGATAATAGGTAGTAGAATGGTAACCGATGATGTAATTACCATATGTGGAGGTATTAGATACAAGTATTGTGACCATAACAAATGTGTAAAAGGATGAGATTTATATAATGTGTACATAATCAAACTGGGTTTATAGTGGAAAGGATCAGAAAGATAAGGTTTATACAACAGTTTTTCCGCTCTTGATAATTCAGATAATGTAAGTTGACTAATATCTTACTATATGTAATAACATTTAACATTACTCGCTGGCACTCGCTGACTTGTCACTGATGCATTTCTGAGAAAGCAATTGTCTTCTTTTGTAGATCGCGATGTTCCTTACCTTTTTTCTCTATTTTGGTGTGATCTCTGCTGCTCCTAGCATCCATTTTCGGAACTATCTTGAAGAAAACGATGGGATCACTGTTGAAAGAATTGAAGGTAAGTTTTAAGACTTCATGATTATGTTTTAGACCCGATCATGTCATGCACAAAAGACTTTGGTCTTATTAGAGATCTTGTCATGCCAACCAATGAATTGTGGAACGATTCCAGCAAATATTTTCCATGTTTCAGATTAAAATTTGAGAAAGGATGCAACTCCTGCACCATTGTTAACCAATGGGTAGGTTCACAATGACAAAGTTTAATTTAGGAAGTATGACCTGGAATTAAGAAATGTTACACGATCAAAAAAGAAAAAAAAGACCGGAACCAATTTGAGACTACTTACTTTCGTGTTAGAATAATATAGCATTTAAACAAGTACTTAAAAAGCACTGAATTCGCTATACCTCTTAAGTATACGACAACATACTTCAACATATTTCGACTATTAATAGTCATTTTTAAGAATGAAAAAGAGTTATTTAATGAAGTGTCAAGAAGATCAGCTTACAAAATTCTCCTCTAGCAAGAATAACAGTAAATCAGTAGAATTCTGATACAAGAAAGTGATGTTAATTGTTTCCATAGTCCTTTTTGATTTCACCTATGACTATGACCCATTGTTCACGTCAAATTATGTTAAATGCGAGATAACTTTCTTCGTGTTCTTTCCTTTCATTTTGAACTCTGTTATTTCTATATTTTGAATATTTAATACTTTTATGGATGTTCCCTTTTAGTATTGAGAAAAAAAAATCATAGTTCAATTATCACGATAATAAAAGCAGAGGGTGGTTTGCAATTTTCCGTTTTATTTCAGGTCACTACTACCTTAGGACAGTAGAAGCTGCTAATGGAGCGTCTAACTGCGACGCCTTTGTGGGAAATTGTATAGCTGAGTGCAGTGGTGGTTATTCCGCAAGTTGCGACACTGTTAATGGTCAAATTAACGTTGACATCGCTTTGTGCAAATGCTTTGGAGTTGATCCAAACAGAGTAGTCCCAACTGTAATTGTAACTACAACTACCACTACCACTCCCACTACCACTACCACTACAATTCCAACTACAACTCCAACGACAACTCCCACTACCACTTCCACTACAACTCCAACTACAACTCCAACTACAACTCCAACGACAACTCCCACTACCACTCCCACTACCACTCCCACTACAACTCCAACTACAACTCCAACGACAACTCCCACTACCACTCCTACTACAACTCCAACCACAACTCCAACGACAACTCCAACTCCAAATGAAGGCAAGTTGTTGTTGTAAGAATTGTCTAAACAATGAATAGTGACTTTAGGGAGGACGTAGTTCATAAAATCATCTGGCAAGACTTTTTGGCGCTTTAGTGATTACCTAAAACCTTAGTTGAAAATATCCTAACATCAAATTCAGATTTTATCCAAATGCTTAATGGCGTATATCCTTTTGCACTCTGAAAAAACAATAATATAAAAATTTAAAGGTTAAAATTCATACTTGTATAATTAAATAATACAACATCGAAAATAAATTAGTTAAAAATAAATCATGTTAGACACGCATTCTTTTTAATATGTGTATTTACAACTATTACTAATAAGTTAAGATCGATAAAAAATTGCACCCTAAAAATCAATGACAATTAGGTCCTCGTTTTCGTTTGAAAGTCAAATCAGAAACCTGAAATTTTACCAGGTTGGCCTATATACGCAAATTAACGTTTTGTAGTTTTGTTAAAAACGAAGTTTATAAATGTTTAGGTGTCAGATTGTTGCTTACAACTTTGTTTTCCAAACATATATTCATCATTCTGTAATAGAATATTACATACGGACGAATGAAGCAGCTGCAGGAGCAACGAGTTGTTCCGAATTTTATTCAAATTGCGACGAAGAATGTCAAAGTGGATGGAGTGCCATATGCGCAACAAGTGGAGAGTCGATATTAGTTGCCCATTCTAAATGCAAGTGTGAAGGCGTTTACAGAGATCACGAAAGTCTGGATCAGTTTCGAATTAACATGCTGAATCGACACAACGAACTACGTGCAAAACATAGCACGGAAAAGTTAACTTTGGACGGAGAAATAAATATCATTGCTCAAAACTACGCCGAAGAACTAGCAGCGAAAGGGATATTCCAACATAGCTACAGACCCGGGTGAATTTGATTTCATAAGAAGTTGTAGAATGATGATTTCTAGTGCATATTATTAATGTTTTTAAAACTTTCGCAATGGATATCGCATTAGTTACATCATATACAATATGTATATTCATCTCTAGTTATGGGGAAAATCTTTACTGGAATAGTGGAGACCTTGCCTTTGGGGCAGTTGCCACAGATGCTTGGTACAATGAGATATGCGATTACAACTTTGAACATCCGTCTCATAACCCTGAAAACAAAATGATTGGCCATTTTACTCAGGTAACTTAACGTGCTTTCCAGTTTATCAAGATAAATTAAACCGCGCAGACAGTATAATCCTGATAAATTGCAAGGGACCGAGTAAAATTGAGCAAGATAACAAATGTTTGACTTATCGGGAGATATTATGAGAAACTATTAGGAAAAGGGAACGGAGAAACATTTGTAGTTGACGTGAGTTGGACTTAACGTGGGTTCGTGTCATCGAGATTGTATTAAGAAATAAAAATTATTTAGTTAAAATATTTAATGCGAAGAGGATTATTAGAGGACATCCCTTTGCTCGCGTTGTCTTTATTACCATTCTTCACCTTGTTTCAAATGTTCAGGTCGTTTGGAAAGACACCACTTCAATTGGTATTGGAAGAGCTACTAGTATTAACGGAACATATGTGGTAGCAAATTACAAACTTCCTGGAAACGTCGTGGAATTTGAAACCATGAAACCTGGAAAGCAATACATAGAAAACGTACAGCCAACCTTGTATGACAGGGATCAGTACTGCTCTCGAATTTTAGTTTAACGTCTTTAACCAGTTTTCACACGAGTTTATCTCACCCCTACCACCGAATTATTACTGCCATGATATATAATAATGCCTTCCTCGCCGATGTCAGACAATTTGTTAGAGGGTTTATGATTTTAACTTTGTTATATTTTATCATTTTAAATATGCACTCCTGTTGGAAGCTTTTGTTGTTGACTATAATACGCATTACAAACTAACTCGTTTTTTTTGGTTGTTGCTATCACAAAACAAAAGTTAGTAAAATAATCCAAATATATATTTTTAATGTTGAAGAGAGAGAGAGAGCGAAGGTTGATGCAAAATTTAATGAAGACAGCAAAATCCAATTAGGATAAGCGAGCCAGAACTTTATCATGATAGAATTTTCTTGTATATAGATACAGTATAAAAATTTTAATATATTCCTTTTACTTTAACTTTTTATGAGATGTACACAAAATTCCTAAAATCTTTCTTGAAAACCTTCTTTTACTTTGCGTATTGTTTTTGTGCTTTGTTGGGGACTGTTTATATAGCAGTGAGGCCTAGACTGGCTGGCGCTCTTCTCATTATAAACACTTTTCGTTTTTATATATTATTCATATACAAACGTCTTTTACACAAGAGGAATTTTGAGTTTTGAATTTTGAGTTGTTTACAAACATTCTGAGCTACTTCTTTGGGAGTAAGGCCGTCGATTTCCAGGCTTGCTGCAAAACAAATGCAAACGAATAATTTGGCTTTAGAACACACCTACTAATTATTACCACTGTTCCTTGCCAAACATTTACTAGATGGCTTCATTTCGGAGATTAAATTTTGTTTCAGCAAGTTCTCCCTGACGTCAAAGATTCTGTTTCTGGTTCCTTCTCTCCTATACAGTCATAACGAGGTTACAGTCATAACGAGGTCGATTTACAACATTCCGCAGATGATCTTCCAAACCCCAACTCAGGGCTTCAATGACGATGGACCGTCGTCTAAGCAATATAGCGTTGATAAACATACATCGCGACGTGTCTGTAGACTATGACGATGCTGTACAACTCCAGCCTTGTAAAATCTAATTAACCAATGTGATATTTCAACAGTGTCACTCACTGATAAAAAAAAAAGTTTGAACGTTCTAGAAGTGTCATATATTCTACCCGTTCAATTATAGAGTCATGTAAAGTGTCACGATTAAGATTAAATCAATACGCATATTTTTTTAGGAGACCCGTTTTAAAAAAACTAAATGCATGGGCCTCTGAAGCTTGCACTCGTATACTAATGGTGCCCAAAACTTTAAATAAACTGGTGCAATGTGGTGAAGCCCTCTAATAAGCTCCTGGGCGGTAGTTAAACGTACAAACTTAATATTTTGATAATATATTTTTATATTAATATTGTTATTAATATAACTGATTAAATATTTTGTTAATAAGCTCCCGAGCGGTTTTAGAATGACACAGATAAGTGATGTGACAGAGAGATCCTTGCTCTTATCTATTTTTGTAAGATTCCGGCCATCCTTTTGTTCATCACTTCATCCATCACTGTTTGTTTAGAAAGATTCTCTAGAAAGATACGTACACTTTGAGTTTCTTTTAAAGTGATGTTTCTGGATTTCTAATGATTTTTAAAATAATTTTAAATAAGGGTGCCCTCTTTTCCTTTTTTAACCGAGATATTAAAAGAAAAAATACGGGCTCTCTCGTATTATATATATATTTTCGCTAAATACAATCTAAACAACAAATGTACATCAGAGCACAATAGCACCTCAGAGCACAATAGCATATCAGAACACAATAGCACCTCAGAGCACAATAGCACATCAGAGCACAATAGCTCCATTTTCACTGTCAGGTTTTGTCACATTTTTTGTCTACACCGCCTACTTCTTGTGCGACGTCATGATCGCTAACAAAAAGAAATGTGGGAAAAAATAGTTTTTGAAACCTATCAGCTAGAAGGTGAAATTGAAACTTGATCTAAACCATAAATAATCAGCCACACATTTCGTGCATGTTCGCAAGACACTCGGTTCCATGCTTCCATTCCATTCCATATCGTTGAATGTTTTGTTTTGTAAAAAATACTCCTAGTTAGCAAGCACCGAAATCGAAGTTTATTTCATGTTTTCAAACTGATCGATTATCGATTATTAATAAGGCATTTGAAAAGATTCCCAACCATTGACACTTCTTCAATCAAAAGCATTTACAAAGTTGGGCTACGCAAACTGGGATGGTACACACTGAGCAGCTATTACTGTATTCACCCAAATAGACGTCTACCCGTTTATTAATTTCGAATACTTTAATGTAAACTGAGCTTTAATTTTCTAATTTTGTTTTCGAATCATTTTCGAATTAGTAGTGATATCAATTCTAAAAAAATTCTCATACTTCTTTTCAATATACTTGGAGTATTTTCCGTCCCAAAATTTCGTTGAACATAATTGACTGGATTAATTGAAAAAAATTGTCTTAGTATTATTGGTGATCATAAAGTGTAATTTCAGGAGTCTATGGAATTTACGATTCTAGACAAATGAAGTGGTTAAAGATTACATTGGTGATGTCAGGGCGGAAATCAGGAATTAAATATTGATCGATATATTATTGTTGTTTACCAATGACAAAGTTGTGACGTCAGCAAACAAAACGCGATATGAGAGGATTGGGAAGGAAAAAGGAAGTGGTCTTAAATAGGGTTTTGAGCCACACCATACCTAAAAGAAGGCAGACGTTCTCTACACGTTTTTTTATAGGAAACCGGTTTATAAAAAACTCTAGTCACTTGAGCTCGCAAACCTAAGAAACTACTACAGTAAGCTCACTCTATTCTAAGAAACTGAGAAATTTCGTGAGCTAAATTTTTCCCTCATTGTTAAGAATATTGTGAAACAGTCTTTTTAAAGCAATAGAAAAGAAAAAGCGCTATAAAACAAAAAGATAAGAAAAAATCATAAAAGGTTTCTTCTCTGTGACATTCCTCAGTAAGGCAAAAATTCTGATATAATAAGAAACCCTTAAGAAACTTTTCTAGTAAATTTAGGGTAAATCTGTAAGAAACTGCCTAGAGACCCAAAAGCTTAGTTTCTTATAAAAAAACAACGTGTAAAGCACACATTTCCAAGCTCCTCTAATTCTATAATACGAAAGTTACTATATTAGCCTTATAAGTGTGGTCAACCCGAAGAATTTTGGATAAGGTTAACGATGAATACCTCTCTAAAAATCCTCATAATTTCATCATCAAATGCAACAATTTTTGCTGATGAGAAGTACTTTGAAAAGTCTAGTGTTCCGTTCATCAGAATGGATGACGTCATTTTCAAAGTTTTGCGTACGGTGTAGGACCGCTGTGTATTTGAATAATTTTTTAAAAAATGTCTGCGAAGAAAAAATGTCGATTTAATAATGGCATTTACTTTTTAAGATAAGATTTTGCTTTGATAAGAGCTAGATTTTTAATTTTTTGGTATTGCTTGATAATGGTCAATTTTATTAGAAAATTTTATATAAAGTAAAACACCGATGCTGGACTATTTACTGCATAGCTAACAATATTATTGAGTCTTTGTCTCAAAGACATATAAAAAATTATTATACATGAATTGTTGGTAAAGCTTGCGTTCTATAATGACATGTAGGTACAAAATTAAATAAAAAAATTATGGGACCTCTGCAGCTAAAAATCTTGCCAAAACATAGTTCTTCTAATGGCAATGTGCTCAATATTTTTAGTTCTATATATAAAACAAATTTGTTGTGGCCCAAAGTTTGGCGCTAATGTGCTTTCGCACCCCCCCCCCCCCCCCCCCCCCTCTATTTTATTGGCTGAAACTAATTTTCTCAGCTTTAAAAAGTCCATTGAAAACAAATATACCCCTGTAATATTCATTGTAGCTAAGATAGGCAATTTTTAGTCGGTTAACTTATAGATATAGCATAAA
>OZ005676.1:6381559-6433215 GCA_963930725.1 Candelabrum cocksii | reverse complement strand
AAGCACCTAGAATTGCTCTAGCGGATTGCAGGAAAGGCCGAAGGACCAGGGCCGGGTGTCAAACTTCTTAGCACCATGAGGTGGTTGTGCGTACATAGGTTCCTACCCGCCACGCCCTCCTGGTTCCCCGCATATTGCCCCACGGACCCCCAGAGGCCGTTATTCCTTAATATAAGCACTTAGAATTTCTCTAGCAGATTCCAGGTAGGGCCGGGGGACCTGGGCCGCGTGTCAAACTTCTCACCACCATGAGGTGGTTGTGCGTACATGGGTGCCTACCCGCCACGCCGTCCTGGTTCCCCGCTTTTTGCCCAACGGACCCCCAGAGGCCTTAATTCCTTAATATAAGCACTTAGAATTTCTCTAGCGGATTCCAGGAAGGGCCGAGGGATCTGGGCCGGGTGTCAAACTTCTTACCACCATGAGGTGGTTGTGCGTACATGGGTGCCTACCCGCCACGCCCTCCTGGTTCCCCGCATTTTGCCCCTTGGATCCCCAGAGGCTTTAATTCCTTAATATAAGCAACAAGAATTGCTCTAGCGGATTCCAGGAAGGGCCTAGAGGCCTGGGTCGGGTCTCAAACTTCTTACCACCATGAGGTGGTTGTGCGTACATAGGTTCCTACCCGCCACGCCCTCCTAGTTCCCCGCATTTTGCCCCACCGTCCCCCAGAGGCCTTAATTCCTTAATATAAGCACTTAGAATTGCTCTACCGGATTCCTGGAAGGGCCTAGAGGCCTGGGTCGGGTCTCAAACTTCTTACCACCATGAGGTGGTTGTGCGTACATAGGTTCCTACCCGCCACGCCCTCCTAGTTCCCCGCATTTTGCCCCACCGTCCCCCAGAGGCCTTATTTCCTTAATATAAGCCCCTAGAATTGCTCTAGCGGATTCCAGGAAGGGCCGAGGGACCTGGGCCGGGTGTCAAACTTTTTACCACCATGAGGTGGTAGTGCGTACATGGGTGCCTACCCGCCACGCCCTCATGGTTCCCCGCATTTTGCCCCACGGTACCCCAGAAGCTTTAATTCCTTAATATAAGCACCTAGAATTGCTCTAGCGGATTCCAAGAAAGGCCGAAGGACCAGGGCCGGGTGTCAAAGTTCTTAGCACCATGAGGTGGTTGTGCGTACATAGGTTCCTACCCGCCACGCCCTCCTGGTTCCCCGCATTTTGCCCCACGGACCCCCAGAGGCCTTAATTCCTTAATATAAGCACTTAGAATTTCTCTAGCGGATTCCAGGAAGGGCCGAGGGACCTGGGCCGGGTGTCAAACTTCTTACCACCATGAAGTGGTTGTGCGTACATGGGTGCCTACCCGCCACGCCCTCCTGGTTCCCCGCATTTTGCCCCTTGGATCCCCAGAGGCTTTAATTCCTTAATATAAGCAACAAGAATTGCTCTAGCGGATTCCAGGAAGGGCCTAGAGGCCTGGGTCGGGTCTCAAACTTCTTACCACCATGAGGTGGTTGTGCGTACATAGGTTCCTACCCGCCACGTCCTCCTGGTTCCCCGCATTTTGCCCCACCGTCCCACAGAGGCCTTAATTCCTTAATATAAGGACCTAGAATTGCTCTAGCGGATTGCAGGAAAGGCCGAAGGACCAGGGCCGGGTGTCAAACTTCTTAGCACCATGAGGTGGTTGTGCGTACATAGGTTCCTACCCGCCACGCCCTCCTGGTTCCCCGCATATTGCCCCACGGACCCCCAGAGGCCGTTATTCCTTAATAGAAGCACTTAGAATTTCTCTAGCAGATTCCAGGAAGGGCCGGGGGACCTGGGCCGGGTGTCAAACTTCTCACCACCATGAGGTGGTTGTGCGTACATGGGTGCCTACCCGCCACGCCCTCCTGGTTCCCCGCATTTTGCCCCACCGTCCCCCAGAGGCCTTAATTCCTTAATATAAGCACTTAGAATTTCTCTACCGGATTCCAGGAAGGGCCGGGGGACCTGGGCCGGGTGTCAAACTTCTTACCACCATAAGGCGATTGTGCGTACATGGGTGCCTACCCGCCACGCCCTCCTGGTTCCCCGCATTTTGCCCCACGGTCCCCCAGAGGCCTTAATTCCTTAATATAAGCACCTAGAATTGCTCTAGCGGATTGCAGGAAAGGCCGAAGGACCAGGGCCGGGTGTCAAACTTCTTAGCACCATGAGGTGGTTGTGCGTACATAGGTTCCTACCCGCCACGCCCTCCTGGTTCCCCGCATTTTGCCCCTCGGACCCCCAGAGGCCGTTATTCCTTAATATAAGCACTTAGAATTTCTCTAGCGGATTCCAGGAAGGGACGGGGGACCTGGGCCGGGTGTCAAACTTCTAACCACCATGAGGTGGTTGTGCGTACATGGGTGCCTACCCGCCACGCCCTCCTGGTTCCCCGCTCTTTGCCCCACGGACCCCCAGAAGCTTTAATTCCTTAATATAAGTACCTAGAATTGCTCTAGCGGATTCCAGGAAAGGCCGAAGGACCAGGGCCGGGTGTCAAACTTCTTAGCACCATGAGGTGGTTGTGCGTACATAGGTTCCTACCCGCCACGCCCTTCTGGTTCCCCGCATTTTGCCCCACGGACCCCCAGAGGCCTTAATTCCTTAATATAAGCACTTAGAATTTCTCTAGCGGATTCCAGGAAGGGCCGAGGGACCTGGGCCGGGTGTCAAACTTCTTACCACCATGAGGTGGTTGTGCGTACATGGGTGCCTACCCGCCACGCCCTCCTGGTTCCCCGCATTTTGCCCCTTGGATCCCCAGAGGCTTTAATTCCTTAATATAAGCAACAAGAATTGCTCTAGCGGATTCCAGGAAGGGCCTAGAGGCCTGGGTCGGGTCTCAAACTTCTTACCACCATGAGGTGGTTGTGCGTACATAGGTTCCTACCCGCCACGCCCTCCTAGTTCCCCGCATTTTGCCCCACCGTCCCCCAGAGGCCTTAATTCCTTAATATAAGCACTTAGAATTGCTCTAGCGGATTGCAGGAAAGGCCGAAGGACCAGGGCCGGGTGTCAAACTTCTTAGCACCATGAGGTGGTTGTGCGTACATAGGTTCCTACCCGCCACGCCCTCCTGGTTCCCCGCATATTGCCCCACGGACCCCCAGAGGCCGTTATTCCTTAATATAAGCACTTAGAATTTCTCTAGCGGATTCCAGGAAGGGCCGAGGGATCTGGGCCGGGTGTCAAACTTCTTACCACCATGAGGTGGTTGTGCGTACATGGGTGCCTACCCGCCACGCCCTCCTGGTTCCCCGCATTTTGCCCCTTGGATCCCCAAAGGCTTTAATTCCTTAATATAAGCAACAAAAATTGCTCTAGCGGATTCCAGGAACGGCCGAGGGACCTGGGCCGGGTGTCAAACTTCTTACCACCATGAGGTGGTTGTGCGTACATGGGTGCCTACCCGCCACGCCCTCCTGATTCCCCGCATTTTGGCCCTTGGATCCCCAGAGCCTTTAATTCCTTAATATAAGCAACAAGAATTGCTTTAGCGGATTCCAGGAAGGGCCGAGGGACCTGGGCCGCGTGTCAAACTTCTTACCACCATGAGGTGGTAGTGCGTACATTGGTGCCTACCCGCCACGCCCTCCTGGTTCCCCGCATTTTGCCCCACGGACCCCCAGAGGCCTTAATTCCTTAATATAAGCACTTAGAATTTCCCTAGCGGATTCCAGGAAGGGCCGAGGGACCTGAGCCGGGTGTCAAACTTCTTACCACCATGAGGTGGTTGTGCGTACATGGGTGCCTACTCGCCACGCCCTCCTGGTTCCCCGCATTTTGCCCCACGGACCCCCAGAAGCCTTATTTCCTTAATATAAGCCCCTAGAATTGCTCTAGTGGATTCCAGGAAGGGCCGAGGGACCTGGGCCGGGTGTCAAACTTCTTACCACCATGAGGTGGTAGTGCGTACATGGGTGCCTACCCGCCACGCCCTCATGGTTCCCCGCATTTTGCCCCACGGTACCCCAGAGGCTTTAATTCCTTAATATAAGCACCTAGAATTGCTCTAGCGGATTCCAAGAAAGGCCGAAGGACCAGGGCCGGGTGTCAAACTTCTTAGCACCATGAGGTGGTTGTGCGTACATAGGTTCCTACCCGCCACGCCCTCCTGGTTCCCCGCATTTTGCCCCACGGACCCCCAGAGGCCTTAATTCCTTAATATAAGCACTTACAATTTCTCTAGCGGATTCCAGGAAGGGCCGAGGGACCTGGGCCGGGTGTCAAACTTCTTACCACCATGAGGTGGTTGTGCGTACATGGGTGCCTACCCGCCACGCCCTCCTGGTTCCCCGCATTTTGCCCCTTGGATCCCCAGAGGCTTTAATTCCTTAATATAAGCAACAAGAATTGCTCTAGCGGATTCCAGGAAGGGCCTAGAGGCCTGGGTCGGGTCTCAAACTTCTTACCACCATGAGGTGGTTGTGCGTACATAGGTTCCTACCCGCCACGTCCTCCTGGTTCCCCGCATTTTGCCCCACCGTCCCCCAGAGGCCTTAATTCCTTAATATAAGCACCTAGAATTGCTCTAGCGGATTGCAGGAAAGGCCGAAGGACCAGGGCCGGGTGTCAAACTTCTTAGCACCATGAGGTGGTTGTGCGTACATAGGTTCCTACCCGCCACGCCCTCCTGGTTCCCCGCATATTGCCCCACGGACCCCCAGAGGCCGTTATTCCTTAATATAAGCACTTACAATTTCTCTAGCGGATTCCAGGAAGGGCCGAGGGACCTGGGCCGGGTGTCAAACTTCTTACCACCATGAGGTGGTTGTGCGTACATGGGTGCCTACCCGCCACGCCCTGCTGGTTCCCCGCATTTTGCCCCTTGGATCCCCAGAGGCTTTAATTCCTTAATATAAGCAACAAGAATTGCTCTAGCGGATTCCAGGAAGGGCCGAGGGATCTGGGCCGGGTGTCAAACTTCTTACCACCATGAGGTGGTTGTGCGTACATGGGTGCCTACCCGCCACGCCCTCCTGGTTCCCCGCATTTTGCCCCTTGGATCCCCAGAGGCTTTAATTCCTTAATATAAGCAACAAGAATTGCTCTAGCGGATTCCAGGAACGGCCGAGGGACCTGGGCCGGGTGGCAAACTTCTTACCACCATGAGGTGGTTGTGCGTACATGGGTGCCTACCCGCCACGCCCTCCTGGTTCCCCGCATTTTGCCCCACGGTCCCCCAGAGGCCTTAATTCCTTAATATAAGCACCTAGAATTTCTCTAGCGGATTCCAGGATGGGCCGAGGGACCTGGGCCGGGTGTCAAACTTCTTACCACCATGAGGTGGTAGTGCGTACATGGGTGCCTACCCGCCACGCCCTCCTGGTTCCCCGCATTTTGCCCCACGGTCCCCCAGAGGCCTTAATTCCTTAATATAAGTACGTAGAATTGCTCTAGCGGATTCCAGGAAATGCCGAAGGACCAGGGCCGGGTGTCAAACTTCTTAGCACCATGAGGTGGTTGTGCGTACACAGGTTCCTACCCGCCACGCCCTCCTGGTTCCCCGCATTTTGCCCCACGGACCCCCAGAGGCTTTAATTCCTTAATATAAGCACTTAGAATTTCTCTAGCGGATTCCAGGAAGGGCCGAGGGACCTGGGCTGGGTGTCAAACTTCTTACCACCATGAGGTGGTTGTGCGTACATGGGTGCCTACCCGCCACGCCCTCCTGTTTGCCCGCATTTTGCCCCTTGGATCCCCAGACGCTTTAATTCCTTAATATAAGCAACAAGAATTGCTCTAGCGGATTCCAGGAAGGGCCGAGAGGCCTGGGTCGGGTGTCAAACTTCTTACCACCATGAGATGGTTGTGCGTACATAGGTTCCTACCCGCCACGCCCTCCTGGTTCCCCGCATTTTGCCCCACGGACCCCCAGAGGCCTTAATTCCTTAATATAAGCACTTAGAATTTCTATAGCGGATTCCAGGAAGGGCCGGGGGACCTGGGCCGGGTGTCAAACTTCTTACCACCATGAGGTGGTTGTGCGTACATGGGTGCCTACCCGCCACGCCCTCCTGGTACCCCGCATTTTGACCCACGCACCCCCAGAGGCCTTAATTCCTTAATAAAAGCACTTAGAATTTCTCTAGAGGATTCCAGGAAGGGCCGAGGGACCTGGATCGGGTGTCAAACTTCTTACCACCATGAGGTGGTTGTGCGTACATAGGTTCCTACCCGCCACGCCCCCCTGGTTCCCTGCATTTTGCCCCACGGACCCCCAGAGGCCTTAATTCCTTAATATAAGCACTTAGAATTTCTCTAGCGGATTCCAGGAAGGGCAGGGGGACCTGGGCCGGGTGTCAAACTTCTTACCACCATGAGGTGGTTGTGCGTACATGGGTGCCTACCCGCCACGCCCTCCTGGTTCCCCGCTTTTTGCCCCACGGACCCCCAGGGGCCTTAATTCCTTAATATAAGAACTTAGAATTTCTCTAGCGGATTCCAGGAAGGGCCGAGGGATCTGGGCCGGGTGTCAAACTTCTTACCACCATGAGGTGGTTGTGCGTACATGGGTGCCTACCCGCCACGCCCTCCTGGTTCCCCGCATTTTGCCCCACGGACCCCCAGAGGCCTTAATTCCTTAATATAAGCACTTAGAATTTCTCTAGCGGATTCCAGGAAGGGCCGAGGGATCTGGGCCGGGTGTCAAACTTCTTACCACCATGAGGTGGTTGTGCGTACATGGGTGCCTACCCGCTACGCCCTCCTGGTTCCCCGCATTTTGCCCCTTGGATCCCCAGAGGCTTTAATTCCTTAATATAAGCAACAAGAATTGCTCTAGCGGATTCCAGGAACGGCCGAGGGACCTGGGCCGGGTGTCAAACTTCTTACCACCATGAGGTGGTTGTGCGTACATGGGTGCCTACCCGCCACGCCCTCCTGGTTCCCCGCATTTTGGCCCTTGGATCCCCAGAGCCTTTAATTCCTTAATATAAGCAACAAGAATTGCTCTAGCGGATTCCAGGAAGGGCCGAGGGACCTGGGCCGGGTGTCAAACTTCTTACCACTATGAGGTGGTAGTGCGTACATGGGTGCCTACCCGCCACGCCCTCCTGGTTCCCCGCATTTTGCCCCACGGTCCCCCAGAAGCCTTAATTCCTTAATATAAGCACCTAGAATTGCTCTAGCGGATTCCAGGAAGGGCCGGGGGACCTGGGCCGGATGTCAAACTTCTTACCACCATGAGGTGGTTGTGCGTCCATGGGTGCCTACCCGCCACGCCCTCCTGGTTCCCCGCTTTTTGCCCCACGGACCACCAGAGGCCTTAATTCCTTAATATAAGCACTTAGAATTTTTCTAGCAGATTCCAGGAAGGGCCGAGGGATCTGGGCCGGGTGTCAAACTTCTTACCACCATGAGGTGGTTGTGCGTACATGGGTGCCTACCCGCCACGCCCTCCTGGTTCCCCGCATTTTGCCCCACGGACCCCCAGAAGCCTTAATTCCTTAATATAAGCACTTAGAATTTCTCTAGCGGATTCCAGGAAGGGCCGAGGGACCTGGGCCGGGTGTCAAACTTCTTACCACCATAAGGTGGTTGTGCGTACATGGATGCCTACCCGCCACGCCCTCCTGGTTCCCCGCATTTTGCCCCTTGGATCCCCAGAGGCTTTAATTCCTTAATATAAGCAACAAGAATTGCTCTAGCGGATTCCAGGAAGAGCCGAGAGGCCTGGGTCGGGTGTCAAACTTCTTACCACCATGAGGTGGTTGTGCGTACATAGGTTCCTACCCGCCACGCCCTCCTGGTTCCCCGCATTTTGCCCCACGGACCCCAAGAGGCCTTAATTCCTTAATATAAGCACTTAAAATTTCTCTAGCGAATTCCAGGAAGGGCCGGGGGACCTGGGCCGGGTGTCAAACTTCTTACCACCATGAGGTGGTTGTGCGTACATGGGTGCCTACCCGCCACGCCCTCCTGGTACCCCGCATTTTGAACCACGCACCCCCAGAGGCCTTAATTCCTTCATATAAGCACTTAGAATTTCTCTAGAGGATTCCAGGAAGGGCCGAGGGACCTGGATCGGGTGTCAAACTTCTTACCACCATGAGGTGGTTGTGCGTACATGGGTGCCTACCCGCCACGCCCTCCTGGTTCCCCGCATTTTGCCCCACGGACCCCCAGAGGCCTTAATTCCTTAATATAAGCACTTAGAATTTCTCTAGCGGATTCCAGGAAGGGCCGAGGGACCTGGGCCGGGTGTCAAACTTCTTACCACCATGAAGTGGTTGTGCGTACATGGGTGCCTACCCGCCACGCCCTCCTGGTTCCCCGCATTTTGCCCCTTGGATCCCCAGAGGCTTTAATTCCTTAATATAAGCAACAAGAATTGCTCTAGCGGATTCCAGGAAGGGCCTAGAGGCCTGGGTCGGGTCTCAAACTTCTTACCACCATGAGGTGGTTGTGCGTACATAGGTTCCTACCCGCCACGTCCTCCTGGTTCCCCGCATTTTGCCCCACCGTCCCACAGAGGCCTTAATTCCTTAATATAAGCACCTAGAATTGCTCTAGCGGATTGCAGGAAAGGCCGAAGGACCAGGGCCGGGTGTCAAACTTCTTAGCACCATGAGGTGGTTGTGCGTACATAGGTTCCTACCCGCCACGCCCTCCTGGTTCCCCGCATTTTGCCCCACGGACCCCCAGAGGCCTTAATTCCTTAATATAAGCACTTACAATTTCTCTAGCGGATTCCAGGAAGGGCCGAGGGACCTGGGCCGGGTGTCAAACTTCTTACCACCATGAGGTGGTTGTGCGTACATGGGTGCCTACCCGCCACGCCCTCCTGGTTCCCCGCATTTTGCCCCTTGGATCCCCAGAGGCTTTAATTCCTTAATATAAGCAACAAGAATTGCTCTAGCGGATTCCAGGAAGGGCCTAGAGGCCTGGGTCGGGTCTCAAACTTCTTACCACCATGAGGTGGTTGTGCGTACATAGGTTCCTACCCGCCACGCCCTCCTGGTTCCCCGCATTTTGCCCCACCGTCCCCCAGAGGCCTTAATTCCTTAATATAAGCACCTAGAATTGCTCTAGCGGATTGCAGGAAAGGCCGAAGGACCAGGGCCGGGTGTCAAACTTCTTAGCACCATGAGGTGGTTGTGCGTACATAGGTTCCTACCCGCCACGCCCTCCTGGTTCCCCGCATATTGCCCCACGGACCCCCAGAGGCCGTTATTCCTTAATATAAGCACTTAGAATTTCTCTAGCAGATTCCAGGAAGGGCCGGGGGACCTGGGCCGCGTGTCAAACTTCTCACCACCATGAGGTGGTTGTGCGTACATGGGTGCCTACCCGCCACGCCGTCCTGGTTCCCCGCTTTTTGCCCAACGGACCCCCAGAGGCCTTAATTCCTTAATATAAGCACTTAGAATTTCTCTAGCGGATTCCAGGAAGGGCCGAGGGATCTGGGCCGGGTGTCAAACTTCTTACCACCATGAGGTGGTTGTGCGTACATGGGTGCCTACCCGCCACGCCCTCCTGGTTCCCCGCATTTTGCCCCTTGGATCCCCAGAGGCTTTAATTCCTTAATATAAGCAACAAGAATTGCTCTAGCGGATTCCAGGAAGGGCCTAGAGGCCTGGGTCGGGTCTCAAACTTCTTACCACCATGAGGTGGTTGTGCGTACATAGGTTCCTACCCGCCACGCCCTCCTAGTTCCCCGCATTTTGCCCCACCGTCCCCCAGAGGCCTTAATTCCTTAATATAAGCACTTAGAATTGCTCTAGCGGATTCCAGGAAGGGCCTAGAGGCCTGGGTCGGGTCTCAAACTTCTTACCACCATGAGGTGGTTGTGCGTACATAGGTTCCTACCCGCCACGCCCTCCTAGTTCCCCGCATTTTGCCCCACCGTCCCCCAGAGGCCTTATTTCCTTAATATAAGCCCCTAGAATTGCTCTAGCGGATTCCAGGAAGGGCCGAGGGACCTGGGCCGGGTGTCAAACTTTTTACCACCATGAGGTGGTAGTGCGTACATGGGTGCCTACCCGCCACGCCCTCATGGTTCCCCGCATTTTGCCCCACGGTACCCCAGAAGCTTTAATTCCTTAATATAAGCACCTAGAATTGCTCTAGCGGATTCCAAGAAAGGCCGAAGGACCAGGGCCGGGTGTCAAAGTTCTTAGCACCATGAGGTGGTTGTGCGTACATAGGTTCCTACCCGCCACGCCCTCCTGGTTCCCCGCATTTTGCCCCACGGACCCCCAGAGGCCTTAATTCCTTAATATAAGCACTTAGAATTTCTCTAGCGGATTCCAGGAAGGGCCGAGGGACCTGGGCCGGGTGTCAAACTTCTTACCACCATGAAGTGGTTGTGCGTACATGGGTGCCTACCCGCCACGCCCTCCTGGTTCCCCGCATTTTGCCCCTTGGATCCCCAGAGGCTTTAATTCCTTAATATAAGCAACAAGAATTGCTCTAGCGGATTCCAGGAAGGGCCTAGAGGCCTGGGTCGGGTCTCAAACTTCTTACCACCATGAGGTGGTTGTGCGTACATAGGTTCCTACCCGCCACGTCCTCCTGGTTCCCCGCATTTTGCCCCACCGTCCCACAGAGGCCTTAATTCCTTAATATAAGCACCTAGAATTGCTCTAGCGGATTGCAGGAAAGGCCGAAGGACCAGGGCCGGGTGTCAAACTTCTTAGCACCATGAGGTGGTTGTGCGTACATAGGTTCCTACCCGCCACGCCCTCCTGGTTCCCCGCATATTGCCCCACGGACCCCCAGAGGCCGTTATTCCTTAATAGAAGCACTTAGAATTTCTCTAGCAGATTCCAGGAAGGGCCGGGGGACCTGGGCCGGGTGTCAAACTTCTCACCACCATGAGGTGGTTGTGCGTACATGGGTGCCTACCCGCCACGCCCTCCTGGTTCCCCGCATTTTGCCCCACCGTCCCCCAGAGGCCTTAATTCCTTAATATAAGCACTTAGAATTTCTCTACCGGATTCCAGGAAGGGCCGGGGGACCTGGGCCGGGTGTCAAACTTCTTACCACCATAAGGCGATTGTGCGTACATGGGTGCCTACCCGCCACGCCCTCCTGGTTCCCCGCATTTTGCCCCACGGTCCCCCAGAGGCCTTAATTCCTTAATATAAGCACCTAGAATTGCTCTAGCGGATTGCAGGAAAGGACGGGGGACCTGGGCCGGGTGTCAAACTTCTAACCACCATGAGGTGGTTGTGCGTACATGGGTGCCTACCCGCCACGCCCTCCTGGTTCCCCGCTCTTTGCCCCACGGACCCCCAGAAGCTTTAATTCCTTAATATAAGTACCTAGAATTGCTCTAGCGGATTCCAGGAAAGGCCGAAGGACCAGGGCCGGGTGTCAAACTTCTTAGCACCATGAGGTGGTTGTGCGTACATAGGTTCCTACCCGCCACGCCCTTCTGGTTCCCCGCATTTTGCCCCACGGACCCCCAGAGGCCTTAATTCCTTAATATAAGCACTTAGAATTTCTCTAGCGGATTCCAGGAAGGGCCGAGGGACCTGGGCCGGGTGTCAAACTTCTTACCACCATGAGGTGGTTGTGCGTACATGGGTGCCTACCCGCCACGCCCTCCTGGTTCCCCGCATTTTGCCCCTTGGATCCCCAGAGGCTTTAATTCCTTAATATAAGCAACAAGAATTGCTCTAGCGGATTCCAGGAAGGGCCTAGAGGCCTGGGTCGGGTCTCAAACTTCTTACCACCATGAGGTGGTTGTGCGTACATAGGTTCCTACCCGCCACGCCCTCCTAGTTCCCCGCATTTTGCCCCACCGTCCCCCAGAGGCCTTAATTCCTTAATATAAGCACTTAGAATTGCTCTAGCGGATTGCAGGAAAGGCCGAAGGACCAGGGCCGGGTGTCAAACTTCTTAGCACCATGAGGTGGTTGTGCGTACATAGGTTCCTACCCGCCACGCCCTCCTGGTTCCCCGCATATTGCCCCACGGACCCCCAGAGGCCGTTATTCCTTAATATAAGCACTTAGAATTTCTCTAGCGGATTCCAGGAAGGGCCGAGGGATCTGGGCCGGGTGTCAAACTTCTTACCACCATGAGGTGGTTGTGCGTACATGGGTGCCTACCCGCCACGCCCTCCTGGTTCCCCGCATTTTGCCCCTTGGATCCCCAAAGGCTTTAATTCCTTAATATAAGCAACAAAAATTGCTCTAGCGGATTCCAGGAACGGCCGAGGGACCTGGGCCGGGTGTCAAACTTCTTACCACCATGAGGTGGTTGTGCGTACATGGGTGCCTACCCGCCACGCCCTCCTGATTCCCCGCATTTTGGCCCTTGGATCCCCAGAGCCTTTAATTCCTTAATATAAGCAACAAGAATTGCTTTAGCGGATTCCAGGAAGGGCCGAGGGACCTGGGCCGCGTGTCAAACTTCTTACCACCATGAGGTGGTAGTGCGTACATTGGTGCCTACCCGCCACGCCCTCCTGGTTCCCCGCATTTTGCCCCACGGACCCCCAGAGGCCTTAATTCCTTAATATAAGCACTTAGAATTTCCCTAGCGGATTCCAGGAAGGGCCGAGGGACCTGAGCCGGGTGTCAAACTTCTTACCACCATGAGGTGGTTGTGCGTACATGGGTGCCTACTCGCCACGCCCTCCTGGTTCCCCGCATTTTGCCCCACGGACCCCCAGAAGCCTTATTTCCTTAATATAAGCCCCTAGAATTGCTCTAGCGGATTCCAGGAAGGGCCGAGGGACCTGGGCCGGGTGTCAAACTTCTTACCACCATGAGGTGGTAGTGCGTACATGGGTGCCTACCCGCCACGCCCTCATGGTTCCCCGCATTTTGCCCCACGGTACCCCAGAGGCTTTAATTCCTTAATATAAGCACCTAGAATTGCTCTAGCGGATTCCAAGAAAGGCCGAAGGACCAGGGCCGGGTGTCAAACTTCTTAGCACCATGAGGTGGTTGTGCGTACATAGGTTCCTACCCGCCACGCCCTCCTGGTTCCCCGCATTTTGCCCCACGGACCCCCAGAGGCCTTAATTCCTTAATATAAGCACTTACAATTTCTCTAGCGGATTCCAGGAAGGGCCGAGGGACCTGGGCCGGGTGTCAAACTTCTTACCACCATGAGGTGGTTGTGCGTACATGGGTGCCTACCCGCCACGCCCTCCTGGTTCCCCGCATTTTGCCCCTTGGATCCCCAGAGGCTTTAATTCCTTAATATAAGCAACAAGAATTGCTCTAGCGGATTCCAGGAAGGGCCTAGAGGCCTGGGTCGGGTCTCAAACTTCTTACCACCATGAGGTGGTTGTGCGTACATAGGTTCCTACCCGCCACGTCCTCCTGGTTCCCCGCATTTTGCCCCACCGTCCCCCAGAGGCCTTAATTCCTTAATATAAGCACCTAGAATTGCTCTAGCGGATTGCAGGAAAGGCCGAAGGACCAGGGCCGGGTGTCAAACTTCTTAGCACCATGAGGTGGTTGTGCGTACATAGGTTCCTACCCGCCACGCCCTCCTGGTTCCCCGCATATTGCCCCACGGACCCCCAGAGGCCGTTATTCCTTAATATAAGCACTTACAATTTCTCTAGCGGATTCCAGGAAGGGCCGAGGGACCTGGGCCGGGTGTCAAACTTCTTACCACCATGAGGTGGTTGTGCGTACATGGGTGCCTACCCGCCACGCCCTCCTGGTTCCCCGCATTTTGCCCCTTGGATCCCCAGAGGCTTTAATTCCTTAATATAAGCAACAAGAATTGCTCTAGCGGATTCCAGGAAGGGCCGAGGGATCTGGGCCGGGTGTCAAACTTCTTACCACCATGAGGTGGTTGTGCGTACATGGGTGCCTACCCGCCACGCCCTCCTGGTTCCCCGCATTTTGCCCCTTGGATCCCCAGAGGCTTTAATTCCTTAATATAAGCAACAAGAATTGCTCTAGCGGATTCCAGGAACGGCCGAGGGACCTGGGCCGGGTGGCAAACTTCTTACCACCATGAGGTGGTTGTGCGTACATGGGTGCCTACCCGCCACGCCCTCCTGGTTCCCCGCATTTTGCCCCACGGTCCCCCAGAGGCCTTAATTCCTTAATATAAGCACCTAGAACTTCTCTAGCGGATTCCAGGATGGGCCGAGGGACCTGGGCCGGGTGTCAAACTTCTTACCACCATGAGGTGGTAGTGCGTACATGGGTGCCTACCCGCCACGCCCTCCTGGTTCCCCGCATTTTGCCCCACGGTCCCCCAGAGGCCTTAATTCCTTAATATAAGTACGTAGAATTGCTCTAGCGGATTCCAGGAAATGCCGAAGGACCAGGGCCGGGTGTCAAACTTCTTAGCACCATGAGGTGGTTGTGCGTACACAGGTTCCTACCCGCCACGCCCTCCTGGTTCCCCGCATTTTGCCCCACGGACCCCCAGAGGCTTTAATTCCTTAATATAAGCACTTAGAATTTCTCTAGCGGATTCCAGGAAGGGCCGAGGGACCTGGGCTGGGTGTCAAACTTCTTACCACCATGAGGTGGTTGTGCGTACATGGGTGCCTACCCGCCACGCCCTCCTGTTTGCCCGCATTTTGCCCCTTGGATCCCCAGACGCTTTAATTCCTTAATATAAGCAACAAGAATTGCTCTAGCGGATTCCAGGAAGGGCCGAGAGGCCTGGGTCGGGTGTCAAACTTCTTACCACCATGAGATGGTTGTGCGTACATAGGTTCCTACCCGCCACGCCCTCCTGGTTCCCCGCATTTTGCCCCACGGACCCCCAGAGGCCTTAATTCCTTAATATAAGCACTTAGAATTTCTATAGCGGATTCCAGGAAGGGCCGGGGGACCTGGGCCGGGTGTCAAACTTCTTACCACCATGAGGTGGTTGTGCGTACATGGGTGCCTACCCGCCACGCCCTCCTGGTACCCCGCATTTTGACCCACGCACCCCCAGAGGCCTTAATTCCTTAATAAAAGCACTTAGAATTTCTCTAGAGGATTCCAGGAAGGGCCGAGGGACCTGGATCGGGTGTCAAACTTCTTACCACCATGAGGTGGTTGTGCGTACATAGGTTCCTACCCGCCACGCCCCCCTGGTTCCCTGCATTTTGCCCCACGGACCCCCAGAGGCCTTAATTCCTTAATATAAGCACTTAGAATTTCTCTAGCGGATTCCAGGAAGGGCAGGGGGACCTGGGCCGGGTGTCAAACTTCTTACCACCATGAGGTGGTTGTGCGTACATGGGTGCCTACCCGCCACGCCCTCCTGGTTCCCCGCTTTTTGCCCCACGGACCCCCAGGGGCCTTAATTCCTTAATATAAGAACTTAGAATTTCTCTAGCGGATTCCAGGAAGGGCCGAGGGATCTGGGCCGGGTGTCAAACTTCTTACCACCATGAGGTGGTTGTGCGTACATGGGTGCCTACCCGCCACGCCCTCCTGGTTCCCCGCATTTTGCCCCACGGACCCCCAGAGGCCTTAATTCCTTAATATAAGCACTTAGAATTTCTCTAGCGGATTCCAGGAAGGGCCGAGGGATCTGGGCCGGGTGTCAAACTTCTTACCACCATGAGGTGGTTGTGCGTACATGGGTGCCTACCCGCTACGCCCTCCTGGTTCCCCGCATTTTGCCCCTTGGATCCCCAGAGGCTTTAATTCCTTAATATAAGCAACAAGAATTGCTCTAGCGGATTCCAGGAACGGCCGAGGGACCTGGGCCGGGTGTCAAACTTCTTACCACCATGAGGTGGTTGTGCGTACATGGGTGCCTACCCGCCACGCCCTCCTGGTTCCCCGCATTTTGGCCCTTGGATCCCCAGAGCCTTTAATTCCTTAATATAAGCAACAAGAATTGCTCTAGCGGATTCCAGGAAGGGCCGAGGGACCTGGGCCGGGTGTCAAACTTCTTACCACTATGAGGTGGTAGTGCGTACATGGGTGCCTACCCGCCACGCCCTCCTGGTTCCCCGCATTTTGCCCCACGGTCCCCCAGAAGCCTTAATTCCTTAATATAAGCACCTAGAATTGCTCTAGCGGATTCCAGGAAAGGCCGGGGGACCTGGGCCGGATGTCAAACTTCTTACCACCATGAGGTGGTTGTGCGTCCATGGGTGCCTACCCGCCACGCCCTCCTGGTTCCCCGCTTTTTGCCCCACGGACCACCAGAGGCCTTAATTCCTTAATATAAGCACTTAGAATTTTTCTAGCAGATTCCAGGAAGTGCCGAGGGATCTGGGCCGGGTGTCAAACTTCTTACCACCATGAGGTGGTTGTGCGTACATGGGTGCCTACCCGCCACGCCCTCCTGGTTCCCCGCATTTTGCCCCACGGACCCCCAGAAGCCTTAATTCCTTAATATAAGCACTTAGAATTTCTCTAGCGGATTCCAGGAAGGGCCGAGGGACCTGGGCCGGGTGTCAAACTTCTTACCACCATAAGGTGGTTGTGCGTACATGGATGCCTACCCGCCACGCCCTCCTGGTTCCCCGCATTTTGCCCCTTGGATCCCCAGAGGCTTTAATTCCTTAATATAAGCAACAAGAATTGCTCTAGCGGATTCCAGGAAGAGCCGAGAGGCCTGGGTCGGGTGTCAAACTTCTTACCACCATGAGGTGGTTGTGCGTACATAGGTTCCTACCCGCCACGCCCTCCTGGTTCCCCGCATTTTGCCCCACGGACCCCAAGAGGCCTTAATTCCTTAATATAAGCACTTAAAATTTCTCTAGCGAATTCCAGGAAGGGCCGGGGGACCTGGGCCGGGTGTCAAACTTCTTACCACCATGAGGTGGTTGTGCGTACATGGGTGCCTACCCGCCACGCCCTCCTGGTACCCCGCATTTTGAACCACGCACCCCCAGAGGCCTTAATTCCTTCATATAAGCACTTAGAATTTCTCTAGAGGATTCCAGGAAGGGCCGAGGGACCTGGATCGGGTGTCAAACTTCTTACCACCATGAGGTGGTTGTGCGTACATGGGTGCCTACCCGCCACGCCCTCCTGGTTCCCCGCATTTTGCCCCACGGACCCCCAGAGGCCTTAATTCCTTAATATAAGCACTTAGAATTTCTCTAGCGGATTCCAGGAAGGGCCGAGGGACCTGGGCCGGGTGTCAAACTTCTTACCACCATGAAGTGGTTGTGCGTACATGGGTGCCTACCCGCCACGCCCTCCTGGTTCCCCGCATTTTGCCCCTTGGATCCCCAGAGGCTTTAATTCCTTAATATAAGCAACAAGAATTGCTCTAGCGGATTCCAGGAAGGGCCTAGAGGCCTGGGTCGGGTCTCAAACTTCTTACCACCATGAGGTGGTTGTGCGTACATAGGTTCCTACCCGCCACGTCCTCCTGGTTCCCCGCATTTTGCCCCACCGTCCCACAGAGGCCTTAATTCCTTAATATAAGCACCTAGAATTGCTCTAGCGGATTGCAGGAAAGGCCGAAGGACCAGGGCCGGGTGTCAAACTTCTTAGCACCATGAGGTGGTTGTGCGTACATAGGTTCCTACCCGCCACGCCCTCCTGGTTCCCCGCATATTGCCCCACGGACCCCCAGAGGCCGTTATTCCTTAATAGAAGCACTTAGAATTTCTCTAGCAGATTCCAGGAAGGGCCGGGGGACCTGGGCCGGGTGTCAAACTTCTCACCACCATGAGGTGGTTGTGCGTACATGGGTGCCTACCCGCCACGCCCTCCTGGTTCCCCGCATTTTGCCCCACCGTCCCCCAGAGGCCTTAATTCCTTAATATAAGCACTTAGAATTTCTCTACCGGATTCCAGGAAGGGCCGGGGGACCTGGGCCGGGTGTCAAACTTCTTACCACCATAAGGCGATTGTGCGTACATGGGTGCCTACCCGCCACGCCCTCCTGGTTCCCCGCATTTTGCCCCACGGTCCCCCAGAGGCCTTAATTCCTTAATATAAGCACCTAGAATTGCTCTAGCGGATTGCAGGAAAGGCCGAAGGACCAGGGCCGGGTGTCAAACTTCTTAGCACCATGAGGTGGTTGTGCGTACATAGGTTCCTACCCGCCACGCCCTCCTGGTTCCCCGCATTTTGCCCCACGGACCCCCAGAGGCCTTAATTCCTTAATATAAGCACTTACAATTTCTCTAGCGGATTCCAGGAAGGGCCGAGGGACCTGGGCCGGGTGTCAAACTTCTTACCACCATGAGGTGGTTGTGCGTACATGGGTGCCTACCCGCCACGCCCTCCTGGTTCCCCGCATTTTGCCCCTTGGATCCCCAGAGGCTTTAATTCCTTAATATAAGCAACAAGAATTGCTCTAGCGGATTCCAGGAAGGGCCTAGAGGCCTGGGTCGGGTCTCAAACTTCTTACCACCATGAGGTGGTTGTGCGTACATAGGTTCCTACCCGCCACGCCCTCCTGGTTCCCCGCATTTTGCCCCACCGTCCCCCAGAGGCCTTAATTCCTTAATATAAGCACCTAGAATTGCTCTAGCGGATTGCAGGAAAGGCCGAAGGACCAGGGCCGGGTGTCAAACTTCTTAGCACCATGAGGTGGTTGTGCGTACATAGGTTCCTACCCGCCACGCCCTCCTGGTTCCCCGCATATTGCCCCACGGACCCCCAGAGGCCGTTATTCCTTAATATAAGCACTTAGAATTTCTCTAGCAGATTCCAGGAAGGGCCGGGGGACCTGGGCCGCGTGTCAAACTTCTCACCACCATGAGGTGGTTGTGCGTACATGGGTGCCTACCCGCCACGCCGTCCTGGTTCCCCGCTTTTTGCCCAACGGACCCCCAGAGGCCTTAATTCCTTAATATAAGCACTTAGAATTTCTCTAGCGGATTCCAGGAAGGGCCGAGGGATCTGGGCCGGGTGTCAAACTTCTTACCACCATGAGGTGGTTGTGCGTACATGGGTGCCTACCCGCCACGCCCTCCTGGTTCCCCGCATTTTGCCCCTTGGATCCCCAGAGGCTTTAATTCCTTAATATAAGCAACAAGAATTGCTCTAGCGGATTCCAGGAAGGGCCTAGAGGCCTGGGTCGGGTCTCAAACTTCTTACCACCATGAGGTGGTTGTGCGTACATAGGTTCCTACCCGCCACGCCCTCCTAGTTCCCCGCATTTTGCCCCACCGTCCCCCAGAGGCCTTAATTCCTTAATATAAGCACTTAGAATTGCTCTAGCGGATTCCAGGAAGGGCCTAGAGGCCTGGGTCGGGTCTCAAACTTCTTACCACCATGAGGTGGTTGTGCGTACATAGGTTCCTACCCGCCACGCCCTCCTAGTTCCCCGCATTTTGCCCCACCGTCCCCCAGAGGCCTTATTTCCTTAATATAAGCCCCTAGAATTGCTCTAGCGGATTCCAGGAAGGGCCGAGGGACCTGGGCCGGGTGTCAAACTTCTTACCACCATGAGGTGGTAGTGCGTACATGGGTGCCTACCCGCCACGCCCTCATGGTTCCCCGCATTTTGCCCCACGGTACCCCAGAAGCTTTAATTCCTTAATATAAGCACCTAGAATTGCTCTAGCGGATTCCAAGAAAGGCCGAAGGACCAGGGCCGGGTGTCAAAGTTCTTAGCACCATGAGGTGGTTGTGCGTACATAGGTTCCTACCCGCCACGCCCTCCTGGTTCCCCGCATTTTGCCCCACGGACCCCCAGAGGCCTTAATTCCTTAATATAAGCACTTAGAATTTCTCTAGCGGATTCCAGGAAGGGCCGAGGGACCTGGGCCGGGTGTCAAACTTCTTACCACCATGAAGTGGTTGTGCGTACATGGGTGCCTACCCGCCACGCCCTCCTGGTTCCCCGCATTTTGCCCCTTGGATCCCCAGAGGCTTTAATTCCTTAATATAAGCAACAAGAATTGCTCTAGCGGATTCCAGGAAGGGCCTAGAGGCCTGGGTCGGGTCTCAAACTTCTTACCACCATGAGGTGGTTGTGCGTACATAGGTTCCTACCCGCCACGTCCTCCTAGTTCCCCGCATTTTGCCCCACCGTCCCACAGAGGCCTTAATTCCTTAATATAAGCACCTAGAATTGCTCTAGCGGATTGCAGGAAAGGCCGAAGGACCAGGGCCGGGTGTCAAACTTCTTAGCACCATGAGGTGGTTGTGCGTACATAGGTTCCTACCCGCCACGCCCTCCTGGTTCCCCGCATATTGCCCCACGGACCCCCAGAGGCCGTTATTCCTTAATAGAAGCACTTAGAATTTCTCTAGCAGATTCCAGGAAGGGCCGGGGGACCTGGGCCGGGTGTCAAACTTCTCACCACCATGAGGTGGTTGTGCGTACATGGGTGCCTACCCGCCACGCCCTCCTGGTTCCCCGCATTTTGCCCCACCGTCCCCCAGAGGCCTTAATTCCTTAATATAAGCACTTAGAATTTCTCTACCGGATTCCAGGAAGGGCCGGGGGACCTGGGCCGGGTGTCAAACTTCTTACCACCATAAGGCGATTGTGCGTACAAGGGTGCCTACCCGCCACGCCCTCCTGGTTCCCCGCATTTTGCCCCACGGTCCCCCAGAGGCCTTAATTCCTTAATATAAGCACCTAGAATTGCTCTAGCGGATTGCAGGAAAGGCCGAAGGACCAGGGCCGGGTGTCAAACTTCTTAGCACCATGAGGTGGTTGTGCGTACATAGGTTCCTACCCGCCACGCCCTCCTGGTTCCCCGCATTTTGCCCCTCGGACCCCCAGAGGCCGTTATTCCTTAATATAAGCACTTAGAATTTCTCTAGCGGATTCCAGGAAGGGACGGGGGACCTGGGCCGGGTGTCAAACTTCTAACCACCATGAGGTGGTTGTGCGTACATGGGTGCCTACCCGCCACGCCCTCCTGGTTCCTCGCTCTTTGCCCCACGGACCCCCAGAAGCTTTAATTCCTTAATATAAGTACCTAGAATTGCTCTAGCGGATTCCAGGAAAGGCCGAAAGACCAGGGCCGGGTGTCAAACTTCTTAGCACCATGAGGTGGTTGTGCGTACATAGGTTCCTACCCGCCACGTCCTCCTAGTTCCCCGCATTTTGCCCCACCGTCCCACAGAGGCCTTAATTCCTTAATATAAGCACCTAGAATTGCTCTAGCGGATTGCAGGAAAGGCCGAAGGACCAGGGCCGGGTGTCAAACTTCTTAGCACCATGAGGTGGTTGTGCGTACATAGGTTCCTACCCGCCACGCCCTCCTGGTTCCCCGCATATTGCCCCACGGACCCCCAGAGGCCGTTATTCCTTAATAGAAGCACTTAGAATTTCTCTAGCAGATTCCAGGAAGGGCCGGGGGACCTGGGCCGGGTGTCAAACTTCTCACCACCATGAGGTGGTTGTGCGTACATGGGTGCCTACCCGCCACGCCCTCCTGGTTCCCCGCATTTTGCCCCACCGTCCCCCAGAGGCCTTAATTCCTTAATATAAGCACTTAGAATTTCTCTACCGGATTCCAGGAAGGGCCGGGGGACCTGGGCCGGGTGTCAAACTTCTTACCACCATAAGGCGATTGTGCGTACAAGGGTGCCTACCCGCCACGCCCTCCTGGTTCCCCGCATTTTGCCCCACGGTCCCCCAGAGGCCTTAATTCCTTAATATAAGCACCTAGAATTGCTCTAGCGGATTGCAGGAAAGGCCGAAGGACCAGGGCCGGGTGTCAAACTTCTTAGCACCATGAGGTGGTTGTGCGTACATAGGTTCCTACCCGCCACGCCCTCCTGGTTCCCCGCATTTTGCCCCTCGGACCCCCAGAGGCCGTTATTCCTTAATATAAGCACTTAGAATTTCTCTAGCGGATTCCAGGAAGGGACGGGGGACCTGGGCCGGGTGTCAAACTTCTAACCACCATGAGGTGGTTGTGCGTACATGGGTGCCTACCCGCCACGCCCTCCTGGTTCCCCGCTCTTTGCCCCACGGACCCCCAGAAGCTTTAATTCCTTAATATAAGTACCTAGAATTGCTCTAGCGGATTCCAGGAAAGGCCGAAAGACCAGGGCCGGGTGTCAAACTTCTTAGCACCATGAGGTGGTTGTGCGTACATAGGTTCCTACCCGCCACGCCCTTCTGGTTCCCCGCATTTTGCCCCACGGACCCCCAGAGGCCTTAATTCCTTAATATAAGCACTTAGAATTTCTCTAGCGGATTCCAGGAAGGGCCGAGGGACCTGGGCCGGGTGTCAAACTTCTTACCACCATGAGGTGGTTGTGCGTACATGGGTGCCTACCCGCCACGCCCTCCTGGTTCCCCGCATTTTGCCCCTTGGATCCCCAGAGGCTTTAATTCCTTAATATAAGCAACAAGAATTGCTCTAGCGGATTCCAGGAAGGGCCTAGAGGCCTGGGTCGGGTCTCAAACTTCTTACCACCATGAGGTGGTTGTGCGTACATAGGTTCCTACCCGCCACGCCCTCCTAGTTCCCCGCATTTTGCCCCACCGTCCCCCAGAGGCCTTATTTCCTTAATATAAGCCCCTAGAATTGCTCTAGCGGATTCCAGGAAGGGCCGAGGGACCTGGGCCGGGTGTCAAACTTCTTACCACCATGAGGTGGTAGTGCGTACATGGGTGCCTACCCGCCACGCCCTCATGGTTCCCCGCATTTTGCCCCACGGTACCCCAGAAGCTTTAATTCCTTAATATAAGCACCTAGAATTGCTCTAGCGGATTCCAAGAAAGGCCGAAGGACCAGGGCCGGGTGTCAAAGTTCTTAGCACCATGAGGTGGTTGTGCGTACATAGGTTCCTACCCGCCACGCCCTCCTGGTTCCCCGCATTTTGCCCCACGGACCCCCAGAGGCCTTAATTCCTTAATATAAGCACTTAGAATTTCTCTAGCGGATTCCAGGAAAGGCCGAGGGACCTGGGCCGGGTGTCAAACTTCTTACCACCATGAAGTGGTTGTGCGTACATGGGTGCCTACCCGCCACGCCCTCCTGGTTCCCCGCATTTTGCCTCTTGGATCCCCAGAGGCTTTAATTCCTTAATATAAGCAACAAGAATTGCTCTAGCGGATTCCAGGAAGGGCCTAGAGGCCTGGGTCGGGTCTCAAACTTCTTACCACCATGAGGTGGTTGTGCGTACATAGGTTCCTACCCGCCACGTCCTCCTAGTTCCCCGCATTTTGCCCCACCGTCCCACAGAGGCCTTAATTCCTTAATATAAGCACCTAGAATTGCTCTAGCGGATTGCAGGAAAGGCCGAAGGACCAGGGCCGGGTGTCAAACTTCTTAGCACCATGAGGTGGTTGTGCGTACATAGGTTCCTACCCGCCACGCCCTCCTGGTTCCCCGCATATTGCCCCACGGACCCCCAGAGGCCGTTATTCCTTAATAGAAGCACTTAGAATTTCTCTAGCAGATTCCAGGAAGGGCCGGGGGACCTGGGCCGGGTGTCAAACTTCTCACCACCATGAGGTGGTTGTGCGTACATGGGTGCCTACCCGCCACGCCCTCCTGGTTCCCCGCATTTTGCCCCACCGTCCCCCAGAGGCCTTAATTCCTTAATATAAGCACTTAGAATTTCTCTACCGGATTCCAGGAAGGGCCGGGGGACCTGGGCCGGGTGTCAAACTTCTTACCACCATAAGGCGATTGTGCGTACATGGGTGCCTACCCGCCACGCCCTCCTGGTTCCCCGCATTTTGCCCCACGGTCCCCCAGAGGCCTTAATTCCTTAATATAAGCACCTAGAATTGCTCTAGCGGATTGCAGGAAAGGCCGAAGGACCAGGGCCGGGTGTCAAACTTCTTAGCACCATGAGGTGGTTGTGCGTACATAGGTTCCTACCCGCCACGCCCTCCTGGTTCCCCGCATTTTGCCCCTCGGACCCCCAGAGGCCGTTATTCCTTAATATAAGCACTTAGAATTTCTCTAGCGGATTCCAGGAAGGGACGGGGGACCTGGGCCGGGTGTCAAACTTCTAACCACCATGAGGTGGTTGTGCGTACATGGGTGCCTACCCGCCACGCCCTCCTGGTTCCCCGCTCTTTGCCCCACGGACCCCCAGAAGCTTTAATTCCTTAATATAAGTACCTAGAATTGCTCTAGCGGATTCCAGGAAAGGCCGAAGGACCAGGGCCGGGTGTCAAACTTCTTAGCACCATGAGGTGGTTGTGCGTACATAGGTTCCTACCCGCCACGCCCTTCTGGTTCCCCGCATTTTGCCCCACGGACCCCCAGAGGCCTTAATTCCTTAATATAAGCACTTAGAATTTCTCTAGCGGATTCCAGGAAGGGCCGAGGGACCTGGGCCGGGTGTCAAACTTCTTACCACCATGAGGTGGTTGTGCGTACATGGGTGCCTACCCGCCACGCCCTCCTGGTTCCCCGCATTTTGCCCCTTGGATCCCCAGAGGCTTTAATTCCTTAATATAAGCAACAAGAATTGCTCTAGCGGATTCCAGGAAGGGCCTAGAGGCCTGGGTCGGGTCTCAAACTTCTTACCACCATGAGGTGGTTGTGCGTACATAGGTTCCTACCCGCCACGCCCTCCTAGTTCCCCGCATTTTGCCCCACCGTCCCCCAGAGGCCTTAATTCCTTAATATAAGCACTTAGAATTGCTCTAGCGGATTGCAGGAAAGGCCGAAGGACCAGGGCCGGGTGTCAAACTTCTTAGCACCATGAGGTGGTTGTGCGTACATAGGTTCCTACCCGCCACGCCCTCCTGGTTCCCCGCATATTGCCCCACGGACCCCCAGAGGCCGTTATTCCTTAATATAAGCACTTAGAATTTCTCTAGCGGATTCCAGGAAGGGCCGAGGGATCTGGGCCGGGTGTCAAACTTCTTACCACCATGAGGTGGTTGTGCGTACATGGGTGCCTACCCGCCACGCCCTCCTGGTTCCCCGCATTTTGCCCCTTGGATCCCCAAAGGCTTTAATTCCTTAATATAAGCAACAAAAATTGCTCTAGCGGATTCCAGGAACGGCCGAGGGACCTGGGCCGGGTGTCAAACTTCTTACCACCATGAGGTGGTTGTGCGTACATGGGTGCCTACCCGCCACGCCCTCCTGATTCCCCGCATTTTGGCCCTTGGATCCCCAGAGCCTTTAATTCCTTAATATAAGCAACAAGAATTGCTCTAGCGGATTCCAGGAAGGGCCGAGGGACCTGGGCCGCGTGTCAAACTTCTTACCACCATGAGGTGGTAGTGCGTACATTGGTGCCTACCCGCCACGCCCTCCTGGTTCCCCGCATTTTGCCCCACGGACCCCCAGAGGCCTTAATTCCTTAATATAAGCACTTAGAATTTCCCTAGCGGATTCCAGGAAGGGCCGAGGGACCTGAGCCGGGTGTCAAACTTCTTACCACCATGAGGTGGTTGTGCGTACATGGGTGCCTACTCGCCACGCCCTCCTGGTTCCCCGCATTTTGCCCCACGGACCCCCAGAAGCCTTATTTCTTTAATATAAGCCCCTAGAATTGCTCTAGCGGATTCTAGGAAGGGCCGAGGGACCTGGGCCGGGTGTCAAACTTCTTACCACCATGAGGTGGTAGTGCGTACATGGGTGCCTACCCGCCACGCCCTCATGGTTCCCCGCATTTTGCCCCACGGTACCCCAGAGGCTTTAATTCCTTAATATAAGCACCTAGAATTGCTCTAGCGGATTCCAAGAAAGGCCGAAGGACCAGGGCCGGGTGTCAAACTTCTTAGCACCATGAGGTGGTTGTGCGTACATAGGTTCCTACCCGCCACGCCCTCCTGGTTCCCCGCATTTTGCCCCACGGACCCCCAGAGGCCTTAATTCCTTAATATAAGCACTTACAATTTCTCTAGCGGATTCCAGGAAGGGCCGAGGGACCTGGGCCGGGTGTCAAACTTCTTACCACCATGAGGTGGTTGTGCGTACATGGGTGCCTACCCGCCACGCCCTCCTGGTTCCCCGCATTTTGCCCCTTGGATCCCCAGAGGCTTTAATTCCTTAATATAAGCAACAAGAATTGCTCTAGCGGATTCCAGGAAGGGCCTAGAGGCCTGGGTCGGGTCTCAAACTTCTTACCACCATGAGGTGGTTGTGCGTACATAGGTTCCTACCCGCCACGTCCTCCTGGTTCCCCGCATTTTGCCCCACCGTCCCCCAGAGGCCTTAATTCCTTAATATAAGCACCTAGAATTGCTCTAGCGGATTGCAGGAAAGGCCGAAGGACCAGGGCCGGGTGTCAAACTTCTTAGCACCATGAGGTGGTTGTGCGTACATAGGTTCCTACCCGCCACGCCCTCCTGGTTCCCCGCATATTGCCCCACGGACCCCCAGAGGCCGTTATTCCTTAATATAAGCACTTACAATTTCTCTAGCGGATTCCAGGAAGGGCCGAGGGACCTGGGCCGGGTGTCAAACTTCTTACCACCATGAGGTGGTTGTGCGTACATGGGTGCCTACCCGCCACGCCCTCCTGGTTCCCCGCATTTTGCCCCTTGGATCCCCAGAGGCTTTAATTCCTTAATATAAGCAACAAGAATTGCTCTAGCGGATTCCAGGAAAGGCCGAGGGATCTGGGCCGGGTGTCAAACTTCTTACCACCATGAGGTGGTTGTGCGTACATGGGTGCCTACCCGCCACGCCCTCCTGGTTCCCCGCATTTTGCCCCTTGGATCCCCAGAGGCTTTAATTCCTTAATATAAGCAACAAGAATTGCTCTAGCGGATTCCAGGAACGGCCGAGGGACCTGGGCCGGGTGGCAAACTTCTTACCACCATGAGGTGGTTGTGCGTACATGGGTGCCTACCCGCCACGCCCTCCTGGTTCCCCGCATTTTGCCCCACGGTCCCCCAGAGGCCTTAATTCCTTAATATAAGCACCTAGAATTTCTCTAGCGGATTCCAGGATGGGCCGAGGGACCTGGGCCGGGTGTCAAACTTCTTACCACCATGAGGTGGTAGTGCGTACATGGGTGCCTACCCGCCACGCCCTCCTGGTTCCCCGCATTTTGCCCCACGGTCCCCCAGAGGCCTTAATTCCTTAATATAAGTACGTAGAATTGCTCTAGCGGATTCCAGGAAATGCCGAAGGACCAGGGCCGGGTGTCAAACTTCTTAGCACCATGAGGTGGTTGTGCGTACACAGGTTCCTACCCGCCACGCCCTCCTGGTTCCCCGCATTTTGCCCCACGGACCCCCAGAGGCTTTAATTCCTTAATATAAGCACTTAGAATTTCTCTAGCGGATTCCAGGAAGGGCCGAGGGACCTGGGCTGGGTGTCAAACTTCTTACCACCATGAGGTGGTTGTGCGTACATGGGTGCCTACCCGCCACGCCCTCCTGGTTCCCCGCATTTTGCCCCACGGTCCCCCAGAGGCCTTAATTCCTTAATATAAGCACCTAGAATTGCTCTAGCGGATTGCAGGAAAGGCCGAAGGACCAGGGCCGGGTGTCAAACTTCTTAGCACCATGAGGTGGTTGTGCGTACATAGGTTCCTACCCGCCACGCCCTCCTGGTTCCCCGCATTTTGCCCCTCGGACCCCCAGAGGCCGTTATTCCTTAATATAAGCACTTAGAATTTCTCTAGCGGATTCCAGGAAGGGACGGGGGACCTGGGCCGGGTGTCAAACTTCTAACCACCATGAGGTGGTTGTGCGTACATGGGTGCCTACCCGCCACGCCCTCCTGGTTCCCCGCTCTTTGCCCCACGGACCCCCAGAAGCTTTAATTCCTTAATATAAGTACCTAGAATTGCTCTAGCGGATTCCAGGAAAGGCCGAAGGACCAGGGCCGGGTGTCAAACTTCTTAGCACCATGAGGTGGTTGTGCGTACATAGGTTCCTACCCGCCACGCCCTTCTGGTTCCCCGCATTTTGCCCCACGGACCCCCAGAGGCCTTAATTCCTTAATATAAGCACTTAGAATTTCTCTAGCGGATTCCAGGAAGGGCCGAGGGACCTGGGCCGGGTGTCAAACTTCTTACCACCATGAGGTGGTTGTGCGTACATGGGTGCCTACCCGCCACGCCCTCCTGGTTCCCCGCATTTTGCCCCTTGGATCCCCAGAGGCTTTAATTCCTTAATATAAGCAACAAGAATTGCTCTAGCGGATTCCAGGAAGGGCCTAGAGGCCTGGGTCGGGTCTCAAACTTCTTACCACCATGAGGTGGTTGTGCGTACATAGGTTCCTACCCGCCACGCCCTCCTAGTTCCCCGCATTTTGCCCCACCGTCCCCCAGAGGCCTTAATTCCTTAATATAAGCACTTAGAATTGCTCTAGCGGATTGCAGGAAAGGCCGAAGGACCAGGGCCGGGTGTCAAACTTCTTAGCACCATGAGGTGGTTGTGCGTACATAGGTTCCTACCCGCCACGCCCTCCTGGTTCCCCGCATATTGCCCCACGGACCCCCAGAGGCCGTTATTCCTTAATATAAGCACTTAGAATTTCTCTAGCGGATTCCAGGAAGGGCCGAGGGATCTGGGCCGGGTGTCAAACTTCTTACCACCATGAGGTGGTTGTGCGTACATGGGTGCCTACCCGCCACGCCCTCCTGGTTCCCCGCATTTTGCCCCTTGGATCCCCAAAGGCTTTAATTCCTTAATATAAGCAACAAAAATTGCTCTAGCGGATTCCAGGAACGGCCGAGGGACCTGGGCCGGGTGTCAAACTTCTTACCACCATGAGGTGGTTGTGCGTACATGGGTGCCTACCCGCCACGCCCTCCTGATTCCCCGCATTTTGGCCCTTGGATCCCCAGAGCCTTTAATTCCTTAATATAAGCAACAAGAATTGCTCTAGCGGATTCCAGGAAGGGCCGAGGGACCTGGGCCGCGTGTCAAACTTCTTACCACCATGAGGTGGTAGTGCGTACATTGGTGCCTACCCGCCACGCCCTCCTGGTTCCCCGCATTTTGCCCCACGGACCCCCAGAGGCCTTAATTCCTTAATATAAGCACTTAGAATTTCCCTAGCGGATTCCAGGAAGGGCCGAGGGACCTGAGCCGGGTGTCAAACTTCTTACCACCATGAGGTGGTTGTGCGTACATGGGTGCCTACTCGCCACGCCCTCCTGGTTCCCCGCATTTTGCCCCACGGACCCCCAGAAGCCTTATTTCCTTAATATAAGCCCCTAGAATTGCTCTAGCGGATTCCAGGAAGGGCCGAGGGACCTGGGCCGGGTGTCAAACTTCTTACCACCATGAGGTGGTAGTGCGTACATGGGTGCCTACCCGCCACGCCCTCCTGGTTCCCCGCATTTTGCCCCTTGGATCCCCAGAGGCTTTAATTCCTTAATATAAGCAACAAGAATTGCTCTAGCGGATTCCAGGAAAGGCCGAGGGATCTGGGCCGGGTGTCAAACTTCTTACCACCATGAGGTGGTTGTGCGTACATGGGTGCCTACCCGCCACGCCCTCCTGGTTCCCCGCATTTTGCCCCTTGGATCCCCAGAGGCTTTAATTCCTTAATATAAGCAACAAGAATTGCTCTAGCGGATTCCAGGAACGGCCGAGGGACCTGGGCCGGGTGGCAAACTTCTTACCACCATGAGGTGGTTGTGCGTACATGGGTGCCTACCCGCCACGCCCTCCTGGTTCCCCGCATTTTGCCCCACGGTCCCCCAGAGGCCTTAATTCCTTAATATAAGCACCTAGAATTTCTCTAGCGGATTCCAGGATGGGCCGAGGGACCTGGGCCGGGTGTCAAACTTCTTACCACCATGAGGTGGTAGTGCGTACATGGGTGCCTACCCGCCACGCCCTCCTGGTTCCCCGCATTTTGCCCCACGGTCCCCCAGAGGCCTTAATTCCTTAATATAAGTACGTAGAATTGCTCTAGCGGATTCCAGGAAATGCCGAAGGACCAGGGCCGGGTGTCAAACTTCTTAGCACCATGAGGTGGTTGTGCGTACACAGGTTCCTACCCGCCACGCCCTCCTGGTTCCCCGCATTTTGCCCCACGGACCCCCAGAGGCTTTAATTCCTTAATATAAGCACTTAGAATTTCTCTAGCGGATTCCAGGAAGGGCCGAGGGACCTGGGCTGGGTGTCAAACTTCTTACCACCATGAGGTGGTTGTGCGTACATGGGTGCCTACCCGCCACGCCCTCCTGGTTCCCCGCATTTTGCCCCACGGTCCCCCAGAGGCCTTAATTCCTTAATATAAGCACCTAGAATTGCTCTAGCGGATTGCAGGAAAGGCCGAAGGACCAGGGCCGGGTGTCAAACTTCTTAGCACCATGAGGTGGTTGTGCGTACATAGGTTCCTACCCGCCACGCCCTCCTGGTTCCCCGCATTTTGCCCCTCGGACCCCCAGAGGCCGTTATTCCTTAATATAAGCACTTAGAATTTCTCTAGCGGATTCCAGGAAGGGACGGGGGACCTGGGCCGGGTGTCAAACTTCTAACCACCATGAGGTGGTTGTGCGTACATGGGTGCCTACCCGCCACGCCCTCCTGGTTCCCCGCTCTTTGCCCCACGGACCCCCAGAAGCTTTAATTCCTTAATATAAGTACCTAGAATTGCTCTAGCGGATTCCAGGAAAGGCCGAAGGACCAGGGCCGGGTGTCAAACTTCTTAGCACCATGAGGTGGTTGTGCGTACATAGGTTCCTACCCGCCACGCCCTTCTGGTTCCCCGCATTTTGCCCCACGGACCCCCAGAGGCCTTAATTCCTTAATATAAGCACTTAGAATTTCTCTAGCGGATTCCAGGAAGGGCCGAGGGACCTGGGCCGGGTGTCAAACTTCTTACCACCATGAGGTGGTTGTGCGTACATGGGTGCCTACCCGCCACGCCCTCCTGGTTCCCCGCATTTTGCCCCTTGGATCCCCAGAGGCTTTAATTCCTTAATATAAGCAACAAGAATTGCTCTAGCGGATTCCAGGAAGGGCCTAGAGGCCTGGGTCGGGTCTCAAACTTCTTACCACCATGAGGTGGTTGTGCGTACATAGGTTCCTACCCGCCACGCCCTCCTAGTTCCCCGCATTTTGCCCCACCGTCCCCCAGAGGCCTTAATTCCTTAATATAAGCACTTAGAATTGCTCTAGCGGATTGCAGGAAAGGCCGAAGGACCAGGGCCGGGTGTCAAACTTCTTAGCACCATGAGGTGGTTGTGCGTACATAGGTTCCTACCCGCCACGCCCTCCTGGTTCCCCGCATATTGCCCCACGGACCCCCAGAGGCCGTTATTCCTTAATATAAGCACTTAGAATTTCTCTAGCGGATTCCAGGAAGGGCCGAGGGATCTGGGCCGGGTGTCAAACTTCTTACCACCATGAGGTGGTTGTGCGTACATGGGTGCCTACCCGCCACGCCCTCCTGGTTCCCCGCATTTTGCCCCTTGGATCCCCAAAGGCTTTAATTCCTTAATATAAGCAACAAAAATTGCTCTAGCGGATTCCAGGAACGGCCGAGGGACCTGGGCCGGGTGTCAAACTTCTTACCACCATGAGGTGGTTGTGCGTACATGGGTGCCTACCCGCCACGCCCTCCTGATTCCCCGCATTTTGGCCCTTGGATCCCCAGAGCCTTTAATTCCTTAATATAAGCAACAAGAATTGCTCTAGCGGATTCCAGGAAGGGCCGAGGGACCTGGGCCGCGTGTCAAACTTCTTACCACCATGAGGTGGTAGTGCGTACATTGGTGCCTACCCGCCACGCCCTCCTGGTTCCCCGCATTTTGCCCCACGGACCCCCAGAGGCCTTAATTCCTTAATATAAGCACTTAGAATTTCCCTAGCGGATTCCAGGAAGGGCCGAGGGACCTGAGCCGGGTGTCAAACTTCTTACCACCATGAGGTGGTTGTGCGTACATGGGTGCCTACTCGCCACGCCCTCCTGGTTCCCCGCATTTTGCCCCACGGACCCCCAGAAGCCTTATTTCCTTAATATAAGCCCCTAGAATTGCTCTAGCGGATTCCAGGAAGGGCCGAGGGACCTGGGCCGGGTGTCAAACTTCTTACCACCATGAGGTGGTAGTGCGTACATGGGTGCCTACCCGCCACGCCCTCATGGTTCCCCGCATTTTGCCCCACGGTACCCCAGAGGCTTTAATTCCTTAATATAAGCACCTAGAATTGCTCTAGCGGATTCCAAGAAAGGCCGAAGGACCAGGGCCGGGTGTCAAACTTCTTAGCACCATGAGGTGGTTGTGCGTACATAGGTTCCTACCCGCCACGCCCTCCTGGTTCCCCGCATTTTGCCCCACGGACCCCCAGAGGCCTTAATTCCTTAATATAAGCACTTACAATTTCTCTAGCGGATTCCAGGAAGGGCCGAGGGACCTGGGCCGGGTGTCAAACTTCTTACCACCATGAGGTGGTTGTGCGTACATGGGTGCCTACCCGCCACGCCCTCCTGGTTCCCCGCATTTTGCCCCTTGGATCCCCAGAGGCTTTAATTCCTTAATATAAGCAACAAGAATTGCTCTAGCGGATTCCAGGAAGGGCCTAGAGGCCTGGGTCGGGTCTCAAACTTCTTACCACCATGAGGTGGTTGTGCGTACATAGGTTCCTACCCGCCACGTCCTCCTGGTTCCCCGCATTTTGCCCCACCGTCTCCCAGAGGCCTTAATTCCTTAATATAAGCACCTAGAATTGCTCTAGCGGATTGCAGGAAAGGCCGAAGGACCAGGGCCGGGTGTCAAACTTCTTAGCACCATGAGGTGGTTGTGCGTACATAGGTTCCTACCCGCCACGCCCTCCTGGTTCCCCGCATATTGCCCCACGGACCCCCAGAGGCCGTTATTCCTTAATATAAGCACTTACAATTTCTCTAGCGGATTCCAGGAAGGGCCGAGGGACCTGGGCCGGGTGTCAAACTTCTTACCACCATGAGGTGGTTGTGCGTACATGGGTGCCTACCCGCCACGCCCTCCTGGTTCCCCGCATTTTGCCCCTTGGATCCCCAGAGGCTTTAATTCCTTAATATAAGCAACAAGAATTGCTCTAGCGGATTCCAGGAAGGGCCGAGGGATCTGGGCCGGGTGTCAAACTTCTTACCACCATGAGGTGGTTGTGCGTACATGGGTGCCTACCCGCCACGCCCTCCTGGTTCCCCGCATTTTGCCCCTTGGATCCCCAGAGGCTTTAATTCCTTAATATAAGCAACAAGAATTGCTCTAGCGGATTCCAGGAACGGCCGAGGGACCTGGGCCGGGTGGCAAACTTCTTACCACCATGAGGTGGTTGTGCGTACATGGGTGCCTACCCGCCACGCCCTCCTGGTTCCCCGCATTTTGCCCCACGGTCCCCCAGAGGCCTTAATTCCTTAATATAAGCACCTAGAATTTCTCTAGCGGATTCCAGGATGGGCCGAGGGACCTGGGCCGGGTGTCAAACTTCTTACCACCATGAGGTGGTAGTGCGTACATGGGTGCCTACCCGCCACGCCCTCCTGGTTCCCCGCATTTTGCCCCACGGTCCCCCAGAGGCCTTAATTCCTTAATATAAGTACGTAGAATTGCTCTAGCGGATTCCAGGAAATGCCGAAGGACCAGGGCCGGGTGTCAAACTTCTTAGCACCATGAGGTGGTTGTGCGTACACAGGTTCCTACCCGCCACGCCCTCCTGGTTCCCCGCATTTTGCCCCACGGACCCCCAGAGGCTTTAATTCCTTAATATAAGCACTTAGAATTTCTCTAGCGGATTCCAGGAAGGGCCGAGGGACCTGGGCTGGGTGTCAAACTTCTTACCACCATGAGGTGGTTGTGCGTACATGGGTGCCTACCCGCCACGCCCTCCTGTTTGCCCGCATTTTGCCCCTTGGATCCCCAGACGCTTTAATTCCTTAATATAAGCAACAAGAATTGCTCTAGCGGATTCCAGGAAGGGCCGAGAGGCCTGGGTCGGGTGTCAAACTTCTTACCACCATGAGATGGTTGTGCGTACATAGGTTCCTACCCGCCACGCCCTCCTGGTTCCCCGCATTTTGCCCCACGGACCCCCAGAGGCCTTAATTCCTTAATATAAGCACTTAGAATTTCTATAGCGGATTCCAGGAAGGGCCGGGGGACCTGGGCCGGGTGTCAAACTTCTTACCACCATGAGGTGGTTGTGCGTACATGGGTGCCTACCCGCCACGCCCTCCTGGTACCCCGCATTTTGACCCACGCACCCCCAGAGGCCTTAATTCCTTAATAAAAGCACTTAGAATTTCTCTAGAGGATTCCAGGAAGGGCCGAGGGACCTGGATCGGGTGTCAAACTTCTTACCACCATGAGGTGGTTGTGCGTACATAGGTTCCTACCCGCCACGCCCCCCTGGTTCCCTGCATTTTGCCCCACGGACCCCCAGAGGCCTTAATTCCTTAATATAAGCACTTAGAATTTCTCTAGCGGATTCCAGGAAGGGCAGGGGGACCTGGGCCGGGTGTCAAACTTCTTACCACCATGAGGTGGTTGTGCGTACATGGGTGCCTACCCGCCACGCCCTCCTGGTTCCCCGCTTTTTGCCCCACGGACCCCCAGGGGCCTTAATTCCTTAATATAAGAACTTAGAATTTCTCTAGCGGATTCCAGGAAGGGCCGAGGGATCTGGGCCGGGTGTCAAACTTCTTACCACCATGAGGTGGTTGTGCGTACATGGGTGCCTACCCGCCACGCCCTCCTGGTTCCCCGCATTTTGCCCCACGGACCCCCAGAGGCCTTAATTCCTTAATATAAGCACTTAGAATTTCTCTAGCGGATTCCAGGAAGGGCCGAGGGATCTGGGCCGGGTGTCAAACTTCTTACCACCATGAGGTGGTTGTGCGTACATGGGTGCCTACCCGCTACGCCCTCCTGGTTCCCCGCATTTTGCCCCTTGGATCCCCAGAGGCTTTAATTCCTTAATATAAGCAACAAGAATTGCTCTAGCGGATTCCAGGAACGGCCGAGGGACCTGGGCCGGGTGTCAAACTTCTTACCACCATGAGGTGGTTGTGCGTACATGGGTGCCTACCCGCCACGCCCTCCTGGTTCCCCGCATTTTGGCCCTTGGATCCCCAGAGCCTTTAATTCCTTAATATAAGCAACAAGAATTGCTCTAGCGGATTCCAGGAAGGGCCGAGGGACCTGGGCCGGGTGTCAAACTTCTTACCACTATGAGGTGGTAGTGCGTACATGGGTGCCTACCCGCCACGCCCTCCTGGTTCCCCGCATTTTGCCCCACGGTCCCCCAGAAGCCTTAATTCCTTAATATAAGCACCTAGAATTGCTCTAGCGGATTCCAGGAAGGGCCGGGGGACCTGGGCCGGATGTCAAACTTCTTACCACCATGAGGTGGTTGTGCGTCCATGGGTGCCTACCCGCCACGCCCTCCTGGTTCCCCGCTTTTTGCCCCACGGACCACCAGAGGCCTTAATTCCTTAATATAAGCACTTAGAATTTTTCTAGCAGATTCCAGGAAGGGCCGAGGGATCTGGGCCGGGTGTCAAACTTCTTACCACCATGAGGTGGTTGTGCGTACATGGGTGCCTACCCGCCACGCCCTCCTGGTTCCCCGCATTTTGCCCCACGGACCCCCAGAAGCCTTAATTCCTTAATATAAGCACTTAGAATTTCTCTAGCGGATTCCAGGAAGGGCCGAGGGACCTGGGCCGGGTGTCAAACTTCTTACCACCATAAGGTGGTTGTGCGTACATGGATGCCTACCCGCCACGCCCTCCTGGTTCCCCGCATTTTGCCCCTTGGATCCCCAGAGGCTTTAATTCCTTAATATAAGCAACAAGAATTGCTCTAGCGGATTCCAGGAAGAGCCGAGAGGCCTGGGTCGGGTGTCAAACTTCTTACCACCATGAGGTGGTTGTGCGTACATAGGTTCCTACCCGCCACGCCCTCCTGGTTCCCCGCATTTTGCCCCACGGACCCCAAGAGGCCTTAATTCCTTAATATAAGCACTTAAAATTTCTCTAGCGAATTCCAGGAAGGGCCGGGGGACCTGGGCCGGGTGTCAAACTTCTTACCACCATGAGGTGGTTGTGCGTACATGGGTGCCTACCCGCCACGCCCTCCTGGTACCCCGCATTTTGAACCACGCACCCCCAGAGGCCTTAATTCCTTCATATAAGCACTTAGAATTTCTCTAGAGGATTCCAGGAAGGGCCGAGGGACCTGGATCGGGTGTCAAACTTCTTACCACCATGAGGTGGTTGTGCGTACATGGGTGCCTACCCGCCACGCCCTCCTGGTTCCCCGCATTTTGCCCCACGGTCCCCCAGAGGCCTTAATTCCTTAATATAAGCACTTAGAATTTCTCTAGCGGATTCCAGGAAGGGCCGAGGGATCTGGGCCGGGTGTCAAACTTTTTACCACCATGAGGTGGTTGTGCGTACATGGGTGCCTACCCGCCACGCCCTCCTGGTTCCCCGCATTTTGCCCCACGGACCCCCAGAGGCCTTAATTCCTTAATATAAGCACTTAGAATTTCTCTAGCGGATTCCAGGAAGGGCCGAGGGATCTGGGCCGGGTGTCAAACTTCTTACCACCATGAGGTGGTTGTGCGTACATGGGTGCCTACCCGCCACGCCCTCCTGGTTCCCCGCATTTTGCCCCACGGTCCCCCAGAGGCCTTAATTCCTTAATATAAGCACCTAGAATTGCTCTAGCGGATTCCAGGAAAGGCCGAAGGACCAGGGCCGGGTGTCAAACTTCTTAGCACCATGAGTTGGTTGTGCGTACATAGGTTCCTACCCGCCACGCCCTCCTGGTTCCCCGCATTTTGCCCCACGGACCCCCAGAGGCCTTAATTCCTTAATATAAGCACTTAGAATTTCTCTAGCGGATTCCAGGAAGGGCCGGGGGACCTGGGCCGGGTGTCAAACTTCTTACCACCATGAGGTGGTTGTGCGTACATGGGTGCCTACCCGCCACGCCCTCCTGGTTCCCCGCTTTTTGCCCCACGGACCCCCAGAGGCCTTAATTCCTTAATATAAGCACTTAGAATTTCTCTAGCGGATTCCAGGAAGGGCCGAGGGATCTGGGCCGGGTGTCAAACTTCTTACCACCATGAGGTGGTTGTGCGTACATGGGTGCCTACCCGCCACGCCCTCCTGGTTCCCCGCATTTTGCTCCTTGGTTTCCCAGAGGCTTTAATTCCTTAATATAAGCAACAAGAATTGCTCTAGCGGATTCCAGGAACGGCCGAGGGACCTGGGCCGGGTGTCAAACTTCTTACCACCATAAGGCGATTGTGCGTACATGGGTGCCTACCCGCCACGCCCTCCTGGTTCCCCGCATTTTGCCCCACGGTCCCCCAGAGGCCTTAATTCCTTAATATAAGCACCTAGAATTGCTCTAGCGGATTGCAGGAAAGGCCGAAGGACCAGGGCCGGGTGTCAAACTTCTTAGCACCATGAGGTGGTTGTGCGTACATAGGTTCCTACCCGCCACGCCCTCCTGGTTCCCCGCATATTGCCCCACGGACCCCCAGAGGCCGTTATTCCTTAATATAAGCACTTAGAATTTCTCTAGCGGATTCCAGGAAGGGCCGAGGGATCTGGGCCGGTTGTCAAACTTCTTACCACCATGAGGTGGTTGTGCGTACATGGGTGCCTACCCGCCACGCCCTCCTGGTTCCCCGCATTTTGCCCCTTGGATCCCCAAAGGCTTTAATTCCTTAATATAAGCAACAAAAATTGCTCTAGCGGATTCCAGGAACGGCCGAGGGACCTGGGCCGGGTGTCAAACTTCTTACCACCATGAGGTGGTTGTGCGTACATGGGTGCCTACCCGCCACGCCCTCCTGATTCCCCGCATTTTGGCCCTTGGATCCCCAGAGCCTTTAATTCCTTAATATAAGCAACAAGAATTGCTCTAGCGGATTCCAGGAAGGGCCGAGGGACCTGGGCCGGGTGTCAAACTTCTTACCACCATGAGGTGGTAGTGCGTACATTGGTGCCTACCCGCCACGCCCTCCTGGTTCCCCGCATTTTGCCCCACGGACCCCCAGAGGCCTTAATTCCTTAATATAAGCACTTAGAATTTCCCTAGCGGATTCCAGGAAGGGCCGAGGGACCTGAGCCGGGTGTCAAACTTCTTACCACCATGAGGTGGTTGTGCGTACATGGGTGCCTACTCGCCACGCCCTCCTGGTTCCCCGCATTTTGCCCCTGGGATCCCCAAAGGCTTTAATTCCTTAATATAAGCAACAAGAATTGCTCTAGCGGATTCCAGGAAGGGCCGAGGGACCTGGACCGGGTGTCAAACTTCTAACCACCATGAGGTGGTAGTGCGTACATGGGTGCCTACCCGCCACGCCCTCCTGGTTCCCCGCATTTTGCCCCACGGTCCCCCAGAGACCTTAATTCCTTAATATAAGCAACAAGAATTGCTCTAGCGGATTCCAGGAAGAGCCGAGAGGCCTGGGTCGGGTGTCAAACTTCTTACCACCATGAGGTGGTTGTGCGTACATAGGTTCCTACCCGCCACGCCCTCCTGGTTCCCCGCATTTTGCCCCACGGACCCCAAGAGGCCTTAATTCCTTAATATAAGCACTTAAAATTTCTCTAGCGAATTCCAGGAAGGGCCGGGGGACCTGGGCCGGGTGTCAAACTTCTTACCACCATGAGGTGGTTGTGCGTACATGGGTGCCTACCCGCCACGCCCTCCTGGTACCCCGCATTTTGAACCACGCACCCCCAGAGGCCTTAATTCCTTCATATAAGCACTTAGAATTTCTCTAGAGGATTCCAGGAAGGGCCGAGGGACCTGGATCGGGTGTCAAACTTCTTACCACCATGAGGTGGTTGTGCGTACATGGGTGCCTACCCGCCACGCCCTCCTGGTTCCCCGCATTTTGCCCCACGGTCCCCCAGAAGCCTTAATTCCTTAATATAAGCACTTAGAATTTCTCTAGCGGATTCCAGGAAGGGCCGAGGGATCTGGGCCGGGTGTCAAACTTTTTACCACCATGAGGTGGTTGTGCGTACATGGGTGCCTACCCGCCACGCCCTCCTGGTTCCCCGCATTTTGCTCCACGGACCCCCAGAGGCCTTAATTCCTTAATATAAGCACTTAGAATTTCTCTAGCGGATTCCAGGAAGGGCCGAGGGATCTGGGCCGGGTGTCAAACTTCTTACCACCATGAGGTGGTTGTGCGTACATGGGTGCCTACCCGCCACGCCCTCCTGGTTCCCCGCATTTTGCCCCTTGGATCCCCAGAGGCTTTAATTCCTTAATATAAGCAACAAGAATTGCTCTAGCGGATTCCAGGAACGGCCGAGGGACCTGGGCCGGGTGTCAAACTTCTTACCACCATGAGGTGGTTGTGCGTACATGGGTGCCTACCCGCCACGCCCTCCTGGTTCCCCGCATTTTGGCCCTTGGATCCCCAGAGCCTTTAATTCCTCATTATAAGCAACAAGAATTGCTCTAGCGGATTCCAGGAAGGGCCAAGGGACCTGGGCCGGGTGTCAAACTTCTTACCACCGTGAGGTGGTAGTGCGTACATGGGTGCCTACCCGCCACGCCCTCCTGGTTCCCCGCATTTTGCCCCACGGTCCCCCAGAGGCCTTAATTCCTTAATATAAGCACCTAGAATTGCTCTAGCGGATTCCAGGAAAGGCCGAAGGACCAGGGCCGGGTGTCAAACTTCTTAGCACCATGAGTTGGTTGTGCGTACATAGGTTCCTACCCGCCACGCCCTCCTGGTTCCCCGCATTTTGCCCCACGGACCCCCAGAGGCCTTAATTCCTTAATATAAGCACTTAGAATTTCTCTAGCGGATTCCAGGAAGGGCCGGGGGACCTGGGCCGGGTGTCAAACTTCTTACCACCATGAGGTGGTTGTGCGTACATGGGTGCCTACCCGCCACGCCCTCCTGGTTCCCCGCTTTTTGCCCCACGGACCCCCAGAGGCCTTAATTCCTTAATATAAGCACTTAGAATTTCTCTAGCGGATTCCAGGAAGGGCCGAGGGATCTGGGCCGGGTGTCAAACTTCTTACCACCATGAGGTGGTTGTGCGTACATGGGTGCCTACCCGCCACGCCCTCCTGGTTCCCCGCATTTTGCTCCTTGGTTTCCCAGAGGCTTTAATTCCTTAATATAAGCAACAAGAATTGCTCTAGCGGATTCCAGGAACGGCCGAGGGACCTGGGCCGGGTGTCAAACTTCTTACCACCATAAGGCGATTGTGCGTACATGGGTGCCTACCCGCCACGCCCTCCTGGTTCCCCGCATTTTGCCCCACGGTCCCCCAGAGGCCTTAATTCCTTAATATAAGCACCTAGAATTGCTCTAGCGGATTGCAGGAAAGGCCGAAGGACCAGGGCCGGGTGTCAAACTTCTTAGCACCATGAGGTGGTTGTGCGTACATAGGTTCCTACCCGCCACGCCCTCCTGGTTCCCCGCATATTGCCCCACGGACCCCCAGAGGCCGTTATTCCTTAATATAAGCACTTAGAATTTCTCTAGCGGATTCCAGGAAGGGCCGAGGGATCTGGGCCGGTTGTCAAACTTCTTACCACCATGAGGTGGTTGTGCGTACATGGGTGCCTACCCGCCACGCCCTCCTGGTTCCCCGCATTTTGCCCCTTGGATCCCCAAAGGCTTTAATTCCTTAATATAAGCAACAAAAATTGCTCTAGCGGATTCCAGGAACGGCCGAGGGACCTGGGCCGGGTGTCAAACTTCTTACCACCATGAGGTGGTTGTGCGTACATGGGTGCCTACCCGCCACGCCCTCCTGATTCCCCGCATTTTGGCCCTTGGATCCCCAGAGCCTTTAATTCCTTAATATAAGCAACAAGAATTGCTCTAGCGGATTCCAGGAAGGGCCGAGGGACCTGGGCCGGGTGTCAAACTTCTTACCACCATGAGGTGGTAGTGCGTACATTGGTGCCTACCCGCCACGCCCTCCTGGTTCCCCGCATTTTGCCCCACGGACCCCCAGAGGCCTTAATTCCTTAATATAAGCACTTAGAATTTCCCTAGCGCATTCCAGGAAGGGCCGAGGGACCTGAGCCGGGTGTCAAACTTCTTACCACCATGAGGTGGTTGTGCGTACATGGGTGCCTACTCGCCACGCCCTCCTGGTTCCCCGCATTTTGCCCCTGGGATCCCCAAAGGCTTTAATTCCTTAATATAAGCAACAAGAATTGCTCTAGCGGATTCCAGGAAGGGCCGAGGGACCTGGACCGGGTGTCAAACTTCTAACCACCATGAGGTGGTAGTGCGTACATGGGTGCCTACCCGCCACGCCCTCCTGGTTCCCCGCATTTTGCCCCACGGTCCCCCAGAGACCTTAATTCCTTAATATAAGCACCTAGAATTGCTCTAGCGGATTCCAGGAAGGGCCGAGAGGCCTGGGTCGGGTGTCAAACTTCTTACCACCATGAGGTGGTTGTGCGTACATAGGTGCCTACCCACCACGCCCTCCTGGTTCCCCGCATTTTGCCCCACGGACCCCCAGAGGCTTTAATTCCTTAATATAAGCACCTAGAATTTCTCTAGCGGATTCCAGGATGGGCCGAGGGACCTGGGCCGGGTGTCAAACTTCTTACCACCATGGGGTGGTTGTGCGTACATGGGTGCCTACCTGCCACGCCCTCCTGGTTCCCCGCATTTTGCCCCAAGGACCCCCAGAAGCCTTATTTCCTTAATATAAGCCCCTAGAATTGCTCTAGCGGATTCCAGGAAGGGCCGAGGGACCTGGGCCGGGTGTCAAACTTCTTACCACCATGAGGTGGTAGTGCGTACATGGGTGCCTACCCGCCACGCCCTCATGGTTCCCCGCATTTTGCCCCACGGTACCCCAGAGGCTTTAATTCCTTAATATAAGCACCTAGAATTGCTCTAGCGGATTCCAAGAAAGGCCGAAGGACCAGGGCCGGGTGTCAAACTTCTTAGCACCATGAGGTGGTTGTGCGTACATAGGTTCCTACCCGCCACGCCCTCCTGGTTCCCCGCATTTTGCCCCACGGACCCCCAGAGGCCTTAATTCCTTAATATAAGCACTTACAATTTCTCTAGCGGATTCCAGGAAGGGCCGAGGGACCTGGGCCGGGTGTCAAACTTCTTACCACCATGAGGTGGTTGTGCGTACATGGGTGCCTACCCGCCACGCCCTCCTGGTTCCCCGCATTTTGCCCCTTGGATCCCCAGAGGCTTTAATTCCTTAATATAAGCAACAAGAATTGCTCTAGCGGATTCCAGGAAGGGCCTAGAGGCCTGGGTCGGGTCTCAAACTTCTTACCACCATGAGGTGGTTGTGCGTACATAGGTTCCTACCCGCCACGTCCTCCTGGTTCCCCGCATTTTGCCCCACCGTCCCCCAGAGGCCTTAATTCCTTAATATAAGCACCTAGAATTGCTCTTGCGGATTGCAGGAAAGGCCGAAGGACCAGGGCCGGGTGTCAAACTTCTTAGCACCATGAGGTGGTTGTGCGTACATAGGTTCCTACCCGCCACGCCCTCCTGGTTCCCCGCATATTGCCCCACGGACCCCCAGAGGCCGTTATTCCTTAATATAAGCACTTAGAATTTCTCTAGCAGATTCCAGGAAGGGTCGGGGGACCTGGGCCGGGTGTCAAACTTCTCACCACCATGAGGTGGTTGTGCGTACATGGGTGCCTACCCGCCACGCCGTCCTGGTTCCCCGCTTTTTGCCCAACGGACCCCCAGAGGCCTTAATTCCTTAATATAAGCACTTAGAATTTCTCTAGCGGATTCCAGGAAGGGCCGAGGGATCTGGGCCGGGTGTCAAACTTCTTACCACCATGAGGTGGTTGTGCGTACATGGGTGCCTACCCGCCACGCCCTCCTGGTTCCCCGCATTTTGCCTCTTGGATCCCCAGAGGCTTTAATTCCTTAATATAAGCAACAAGAATTGCTCTAGCGGATTCCAGGAACGGCCGAGGGACCTGGGCCGGGTGGCAAACTTCTTACCACCATGAAGTGGTTGTGCGTACATGGGTGCCTACCCGCCACGCCCTCCTGGTTCCCCGCATTTTGCCCCACGGTCCCCCAGAGGCCTTAATTCCTTAATATAAGCACCTAGAATTTCTCTAGCGGATTCCAGGATGGGCCGAGGGACCTGGGCCGGGTGTCAAACTTCTTACCACCATGAGGTGGTAGTGCGTACATGGGTGCCTACCCGCCACGCCCTCCTGGTTCCCCGCATTTTGCCCCACGGTCCCCCAGAGGCCTTAATTCCTTAATATAAGTACGTAGAATTGCTCTAGCGGATTCCAGGAAAGGCCGAAGGACCAGGGCCGGGTGTCAAACTTCTTAGCACCATGAGGTGGTTGTGCGTACACAGGTTCCTACCCGCCACGCCCTCCTGGTTCCCCGCATTTTGCCCCACGGACCCCCAGAGGCTTTAATTCCTTAATATAAGCACTTAGAATTTCTCTAGCGGATTCCAGGAAGGGCCGAGGGACCTGGGCTGGGTGTCAAACTTCTTACCACCATGAGGTGGTTGTGCGTACATGGGTGCCTACCCGCCACGCCCTCCTGGTTCCCCGCATTTTGCCCCTTGGATCCCCAGAGGCTTTAATTCCTTAATATAAGCAACAAGAATTGCTCTAGCGGATTCCAGGAAGGGCCTAGAGGCCTGGGTCGGGTCTCAAACTTCTTACCACCATGAGGTGGTTGTGCGTACATAGGTTCCTACCCGCCACGTCCTCCTGGTTCCCCGCATTTTGCCCCACCGTCCCCCAGAGGCCTTAATTCCTTAATATAAGCACCTAGAATTGCTCTTGCGGATTGCAGGAAAGGCCGAAGGACCAGGGCCGGGTGTCAAACTTCTTAGCACCATGAGGTGGTTGTGCGTACATAGGTTCCTACCCGCCACGCCCTCCTGGTTCCCCGCATATTGCCCCACGGACCCCCAGAGGCCGTTATTCCTTAATATAAGCACTTAGAATTTCTCTAGCAGATTCCAGGAAGGGTCGGGGGACCTGGGCCGGGTGTCAAACTTCTCACCACCATGAGGTGGTTGTGCGTACATGGGTGCCTACCCGCCACGCCGTCCTGGTTCCCCGCTTTTTGCCCAACGGACCCCCAGAGGCCTTAATTCCTTAATATAAGCACTTAGAATTTCTCTAGCGGATTCCAGGAAGGGCCGAGGGATCTGGGCCGGGTGTCAAACTTCTTACCACCATGAGGTGGTTGTGCGTACATGGGTGCCTACCCGCCACGCCCTCCTGGTTCCCCGCATTTTGCCCCTTGGATCCCCAGAGGCTTTAATTCCTTAATATAAGCAACAAGAATTGCTCTAGCGGATTCCAGGAACGGCCGAGGGACCTGGGCCGGGTGGCAAACTTCTTACCACCATGAAGTGGTTGTGCGTACATGGGTGCCTACCCGCCACGCCCTCCTGGTTCCCCGCATTTTGCCCCACGGTCCCCCAGAGGCCTTAATTCCTTAATATAAGCACCTAGAATTTCTCTAGCGGATTCCAGGATGGGCCGAGGGACCTGGGCCGGGTGTCAAACTTCTTACCACCATGAGGTGGTAGTGCGTACATGGGTGCCTACCCGCCACGCCCTCCTGGTTCCCCGCATTTTGCCCCACGGTCCCCCAGAGGCCTTAATTCCTTAATATAAGTACGTAGAATTGCTCTAGCGGATTCCAGGAAAGGCCGAAGGACCAGGGCCGGGTGTCAAACTTCTTAGCACCATGAGGTGGTTGTGCGTACACAGGTTCCTACCCGCCACGCCCTCCTGGTTCCCCGCATTTTGCCCCACGGACCCCCAGAGGCTTTAATTCCTTAATATAAGCACTTAGAATTTCTCTAGCGGATTCCAGGAAGGGCCGAGGGACCTGGGCTGGGTGTCAAACTTCTTACCACCATGAGGTGGTTGTGCGTACATGGGTGCCTACCCGCCACGCCCTCCTGGTTGCCCGCATTTTGCCCCTTGGATCCCCAGACGCTTTAATTCCTTAATATAAGCAACAAGAATTGCTCTAGCGGATTCCAGGAAGGGCCGAGAGGCCTGGGTCGGGTGTCAAACTTCTTACCACCATGAGATGGTTGTGCGTACATAGGTTCCTACCCGCCACGCCCTCCTGGTTCCCCGCATTTTGCCCCTCGGACCCCCAGAGGCCTTAATTCCTTAATATAAGCACTTAGAATTTCTATAGCGGATTCCAGGAAGGGCCGGGGGACCTGGGCCGGGTGTCAAACTTCTTACCACCATGAGGTGGTTGTGCGTACATGGGTGCCTACCCGCCACGCCCTCCTGGTACCCCGCATTTTGACCCACCCACCCCCAGAGGCCTTAATTCCTTAATAAAAGCACTTAGAATTTCTCTAGAGGATTCCAGGAAGGGCCGAGGGACCTGGATCGGGTGTCAAACTTCTTACCACCATGAGGTGGTTGTGCGTACATAGGTTCCTACCCGCCACGCCCCCCTGGTTCCCTGCATTTTGCCCCACGGACCCCCAGAGGCCTTAATTCCTTAATATAAGCACTTAGAATTTCTCTAGCGGATTCCAGGAAGGGCAGGGGGACCTGGGCCGGGTGTCAAACTTCTTACCACCATGAGGTGGTTGTGCGTACATGGGTGCCTACCCGCCACGCCCTCCTGGTTCCCCGCTTTTTGCCCCACGGACCCCCAGGGGCCTTAATTCCTTAATATAAGCACTTAGAATTTCTCTAGCGGATTCCAGGAAGGGCCGAGGGATCTGGGCCGGGTGTCAAACTTCTTACCACCATGAGGTGGTTGTGCGTACATGGGTGCCTACCCGCCACGCCCTCCTGGTTCCCCGCATTTTGCCCCACGGACCCCCAGAGGCCTTAATTCCTTAATATAAGCACTTAGAATTTCTCTAGCGGATTCCAGGAAGGGCCGAGGGATCTGGGCCGGGTGTCAAACTTCTTACCACCATGAGGTGGTTGTGCGTACATGGGTGCCTACCCGCCACGCCCTCCTGGTTCCCCGCATTTTGCCCCTTGGATCCCCAGAGGCTTTAATTCCTTAATATAAGCAACAAGAATTGCTCTAGCGGATTCCAGGAACGGCCGAGGGACCTGGGCCGGGTGTCAAACTTCTTACCACCATGAGGTGGTTGTGCGTACATGGGTGCCTACCCGCCACGCCCTCCTGGTTCCCCGCATTTTGGCCCTTGGATCCCCAGAGCCTTTAATTCCTTAATATAAGCAACAAGAATTGCTCTAGCGGATTCCAGGAAGGGCCGAGGGACCTGGGCCGGGTGTCAAACTTCTTACCACTATGAGGTGGTAGTGCGTACATGGGTGCCTACCCGCCACGCCCTCCTGGTTCCCCGCATTTTGCCCCACGGTCCCCCAGAGGCCTTAATTCCTTAATATAAGCACCTAGAATTGCTCTAGCGGATTCCAGGAAGGGCCGGGGGACCTGGGCCGGATGTCAAACTTCTTACCACCATGAGGTGGTTGTGCGTCCATGGGTGCCTACCCGCCACGCCCTCCTGGTTCCCCGCTTTTTGCCCCACGGACCACCAGAGGCCTTAATTCCTTAATATAAGCACTTAGAATTTCTCTAGCAGATTCCAGGAAGGGCCGAGGGATCTGGGCCGGGTGTCAAACTTCTTACCACCATGAGGTGGTTGTGCGTACATGGGTGCCTACCCGCCACGCCCTCCTGGTTCCCCGCATTTTGCCCCACGGACCCCCAGAAGCCTTAATTCCTTAATATAAGCACTTAGAATTTCTCTAGCGGATTCCAGGAAAGGCCGAGGGACCTGGGCCGGGTGTCAAACTTCTTACCACCATAAGGTGGTTGTGCGTACATGGATGCCTACCCGCCACGCCCTCCTGGTTCCCCGCATTTTGCCCCTTGGATCCCCAGAGCCTTTAATTCCTTAATATAAGCAACAAGAATTGCTCTAGCGGATTCCAGGAAGGGCCGAGGGACCTGGGCCGGGTGTCAAACTTCTTACCACCATGAGGTGGTAGTGCGTACATTGGTGCCTACCCGCCACGCCCTCCTGGTTCCCCGCATTTTGCCCCACGGACCCCCAGAGGCCTTAATTCCTTAATATAAGCACTTAGAATTTCCCTAGCGGATTCCAGGAAGGGCCGAGGGACCTGAGCCGGGTGTCAAACTTCTTACCACCATGAGGTGGTTGTGCGTACATGGGTGCCTACTCGCCACGCCCTCCTGGTTCCCCGCATTTTGCCCCTGGGATCCCCAAAGGCTTTAATTCCTTAATATAAGCAACAAGAATTGCTCTAGCGGATTCCAGGAAGGGCCGAGGGACCTGGACCGGGTGTCAAACTTCTAACCACCATGAGGTGGTAGTGCGTACATGGGTGCCTACCCGCCACGCCCTCCTGGTTCCCCGCATTTTGCCCCACGGTCCCCCAGAGACCTTAATTCCTTAATATAAGCACCTAGAATTGCTCTAGCGGATTCCAGGAAAGGCCGAGAGGCCTGGGTCGGGTGTCAAACTTCTTACCACCATGAGGTGGTTGTGCGTACATAGGTGCCTACCCACCACGCCCTCCTGGTTCCCCGCATTTTGCCCCACGGACCCCCAGAGGCTTTAATTCCTTAATATAAGCCCCTAGAATTTCTCTAGCGGATTCCAGGATGGGCCGAGGGACCTGGGCCGGGTGTCAAACTTCTTACCACCATGGGGTGGTTGTGCGTACATGGGTGCCTACCTGCCACGCCCTCCTGGTTCCCCGCATTTTGCCCCAAGGACCCCCAGAAGCCTTATTTCCTTAATATAAGCCCCTAGAATTGCTCTAGCGGATTCCAGGAAGGGCCGAGGGACCTGGGCCGGGTGTCAAACTTCTTACCACCATAAGGTGGTTGTGCGTACATGGATGCCTACCCGCCACGCCCTCCTGGTTCCCCGCATTTTGCCCCTTGGATCCCCAGAGGCTTTAATTCCTTAATATAAGCAACAAAAATTGCTCTAGCGGATTCCAGGAACGGCCGAGGGACCTGGGCCGGGTGTCAAACTTCTTACCACCATGAGGTGGTTGTGCGTACATGGGTGCCTACCCGCTACGCCCTCCTGATTCCCCGCATTTTGGCCCTTGGATCCCCAGAGCCTTTAATTCCTTAATATAAGCAACAAGAATTGCTCTAGCGGATTCCAGGAAGGGCCGAGGGACCTGGGCCGGGTGTCAAACTTCTTACCACCATGAGGTGGTAGTGCGTACATTGGTGCCTACCCGCCACGCCCTCCTGGTTCCCCGCATTTTGCCCCACGGACCCCCAGAGGCCTTAATTCCTTAATATAAGCACTTAGAATTTCCCTAGCGGATTCCAGGAAGGGCCGAGGGACCTGAGCCGGGTGTCAAACTTCTTACCACCATGAGGTGGTTGTGCGTACATGGGTGCCTACTCGCCACGCCCTCCTGGTTCCCCGCATTTTGCCCCTGGGATCCCCAAAGGCTTTAATTCCTTAATATAAGCAACAAGAATTGCTCTAGCGGATTCCAGGAAGGGCCGAGGGACCTGGACCGGGTGTCAAACTTCTAACCACCATGAGGTGGTAGTGCGTACATAGGTGCCTACCCACCACGCCCTCCTGGTTCCCCGCATTTTGCCCCACGGACCCCCAGAGGCTTTAATTCCTTAATATAAGCACCTAGAATTTCTCTAGCGGATTCCAGGATGGGCCGAGGGACCTGGGCCGGGTGTCAAACTTCTTACCACCATGGGGTGGTTGTGCGTACATGGGTGCCTACCTGCCACGCCCTCCTGGTTCCCCGCATTTTGCCCCAAGGACCCCCAGAAGCCTTATTTCCTTAATATAAGCCCCTAGAATTGCTCTAGCGGATTCCAGGAAGGGCCGAGGGACCTGGGCCGGGTGTCAAACTTCTTACCACCATGAGGTGGTAGTGCGTACATGGGTGCCTACCCGCCACGCCCTCATGGTTCCCCGCATTTTGCCCCACGGTACCCCAGAGGCTTTAATTCCTTAATATAAGCACCTAGAATTGCTCTAGCGGATTCCAAGAAAGGCCGAAGGACCAGGGCCGGGTGTCAAACTTCTTAGCACCATGAGGTGGTTGTGCGTACATAGGTTCCTACCCGCCACGCCCTCCTGGTTCCCCGCATTTTGCCCCACGGACCCCCAGAGGCCTTAATTCCTTAATATAAGCACTTACAATTTCTCTAGCGGATTCCAGGAAGGGCCGAGGGACCTGGGCCGGGTGTCAAACTTCTTACCACCATGAGGTGGTTGTGCGTACATGGGTGCCTACCCGCCACGCCCTCCTGGTTCCCCGCATTTTGCCCCTTGGATCCCCAGAGGCTTTAATTCCTTAATATAAGCAACAAGAATTGCTCTAGCGGATTCCAGGAAGGGCCTAGAGGCCTGGGTCGGGTCTCAAACTTCTTACCACCATGAGGTGGTTGTGCGTACATAGGTTCCTACCCGCCACGTCCTCCTGGTTCCCCGCATTTTGCCCCACCGTCCCCCAGAGGCCTTAATTCCTTAATATAAGCACCTAGAATTGCTCTAGCGGATTGCAGGAAAGGCCGAAGGACCAGGGCCGGGTGTCAAACTTCTTAGCACCATGAGGTGGTTGTGCGTACATAGGTTCCTACCCGCCACGCCCTCCTGGTTCCCCGCATATTGCCCCACGGACCCCCAGAGGCCGTTATTCCTTAATATAAGCACTTAGAATTTCTCTAGCAGATTCCAGGAAGGGCCGGGGGACCTGGGCCGGGTGTCAAACTTCTCACCACCATGAGGTGGTTGTGCGTACATGGGTGCCTACCCGCCACGCCGTCCTGGTTCCCCGCTTTTTGCCCAACGGACCCCCAGAGGCCTTAATTCCTTAATATAAGCACTTAGAATTTCTCTAGCGGATTCCAGGAAGGGCCGAGGGATCTGGGCCGGGTGTCAAACTTCTTACCACCATGAGGTGGTTGTGCGTACATGGGTGCCTACCCGCCACGCCCTCCTGGTTCCCCGCATTTTGCCCCTTGGATCCCCAGAGGCTTTAATTCCTTAATATAAGCAACAAGAATTGCTCTAGCGGATTCCAGGAACGGCCGAGGGACCTGGGCCGGGTGGCAAACTTCTTACCACCATGAGGTGGTTGTGCGTACATGGGTGCCTACCCGCCACGCCCTCCTGGTTCCCCGCATTTTGCCCCACGGTCCCCCAGAGGCCTTAATTCCTTAATATAAGCACCTAGAATTTCTCTAGCGGATTCCAGGATGGGCCGAGGGACCTGGGCCGGGTGTCAAACTTCTTACCACCATGAGGTGGTAGTGCGTACATGGGTGCCTACCCGCCACGCCCTCCTGGTTCCCCGCATTTTGCCCCACGGTCCCCCAGAGGCCTTAATTCCTTAATATAAGTACGTAGAATTGCTCTAGCGGATTCCAGGAAAGGCCGAAGGACCAGGGCCGGGTGTCAAACTTCTTAGCACCATGAGGTGGTTGTGCGTACACAGGTTCCTACCCGCCACGCCCTCCTGGTTCCCCGCATTTTGCCCCACGGACCCCCAGAGGCTTTAATTCCTTAATATAAGCACTTAGAATTTCTCTAGCGGATTCCAGGAAGGGCCGAGGGACCTGGGCTGGGTGTCAAACTTCTTACCACCATGAGGTGGTTGTGCGTACATGGGTGCCTACCCGCCACGCCCTCCTGGTTGCCCGCATTTTGCCCCTTGGATCCCCAGACGCTTTAATTCCTAAATATAAGCAACAAGAATTGCTCTAGCGGATTCCAGGAAGGGCCGAGAGGCCTGGGTCGGGTGTCAAACTTCTTACCACCATGAGATGGTTGTGCGTACATAGGTTCCTACCCGCCACGCCCTCCTGGTTCCCCGCATTTTGCCCCACGGACCCCCAGAGGCCTTAATTCCTTAATATAAGCACTTAGAATTTCTATAGCGGATTCCAGGAAGGGCCGGGGGACCTGGGCCGGGTGTCAAACTTCTTACCACCATGAGGTGGTTGTGCGTACATGGGTGCCTACCCGCCACGCCCTCCTGGTACCCCGCATTTTGACCCACGCACCCCCAGAGGCCTTAATTCCTTAATAAAAGCACTTAGAATTTCTCTAGAGGATTCCAGGAAGGGCCGAGGGACCTGGATCGGGTGTCAAACTTCTTACCACCATGAGGTGGTTGTGCGTACATAGGTTCCTACCCGCCACGCCCCCCTGGTTCCCTGCATTTTGCCCCACGGACCCCCAGAGGCCTTAATTCCTTAATATAAGCACTTAGAATTTCTCTAGCGGATTCCAGGAAGGGCAGGGGGACCTGGGCCGGGTGTCAAACTTCTTACCACCATGAGGTGGTTGTGCGTACATGGGTGCCTACCCGCCACGCCCTCCTGGTTCCCCGCTTTTTGCCCCACGGACCCCCAGGGGCCTTAATTCCTTAATATAAGCACTTAGAATTTCTCTAGCGGATTCCAGGAAGGGCCGAGGGATCTGGGCCGGGTGTCAAACTTCTTACCACCATGAGGTGGTTGTGCGTACATGGGTGCCTACCCGCCATGCCCTCCTGGTTCCCCGCATTTTGCCCCACGGACCCCCAGAGGCCTTAATTCCTTAATATAAGCACTTAGAATTTCTCTAGCGGATTCCAGGAAGGGCCGAGGGATCTGGGCCGGGTGTCAAACTTCTTACCACCATGAGGTGGTTGTGCGTACATGGGTGCCTACCCGCCACGCCCTCCTGGTTCCCCGCATTTTGCCCCTTGGATCCCCAGAGGCTTTAATTCCTTAATATAAGCAACAAGAATTGCTCTAGCGGATTCCAGGAAGGGCCGAGGGACCTGGGCCGGGTGTCAAACTTCTTACCACTATGAGGTGGTAGTGCGTACATGGGTGCCTACCCGCCACGCCCTCCTGGTTCCCCGCATTTTGCCCCACGGTCCCCCAGAGGCCTTAATTCCTTAATATAAGCACCTAGAATTGCTCTAGCGGATTCAAGGAAGGGCCGGGGGACCTGGGCCGGATGTCAAACTTCTTACCACCATGAGGTGGTTGTGCGTCCATGGGTGC